>JAHRIK010000001.1:541573-1094933 GCA_020085045.1 Pythium oligandrum | reverse complement strand
GATTGTGTGTAGAGTGTGTGTGCGAGACGGAGTTGGGGGGGGGGGGGGGGGGGGGGGGGGTACTTTGCTCAGTGTGTTGTTTCGGTCCTTTGGAGTTGACTGGAGTTAATTTGTTGGACTGATTGTTGTACGTGTCAACGTGGGCTTTGGTCTTTCGGAGGGATTGCTTGTGCTCCGACGGACGAACGAACATGACGTTCCCCATACTGCGAACACACGCCAGAGCACTTTTCAACGCGTGTTCCGGCTGTGATCAGAGCTGATGTCACGATTATCGGAGGGAAGAATGTGAGGGATTCTCTCGCAGCTTGAGTAAAATCACTCGATACTCTCATCACTTTGCACGCGGTGCAGACCCCACTTGGTGCTCGAGGCACCGATTTTCCGTCACTTGGCACGCCCACACACTGCACGAGTGCTGCTCAGGCGCTGAAACACACTTTTCACACATTTGCACGCGGTTGCAGCACCCACTTGGTGCTGAGCACCGATTTTCCGTACACTTGGCACGCCACACACTGCACCGAGTGCTGCTCGAGCGCCGAAACACATTTTCACACACTTTGCACGCGGTGCAGACCCCACTTGGTGCTCCGAGCACCGATTTTCCGTCCATTGGCACGCCCAACACTGCACGAGTCTGCTCGAGGCGCCGAAAACATCACTTTTCACACACTTTGCACGCGGTGCAGACCCCACTTGGTTGCTCCGGCACCGATTTTCCGTACACTTGGCACGCCCACACACTGCACGAGTGCTGCTCGAGGCGCGGAAACCACTTTTCACACACTTTGCAACGCGGTGCAGCCATTGGTGCCCGAGCACCGATTTTCCGTACACTTGGCAC
The DNA here is from genome assembly GCA_020085045.1 of Pythium oligandrum. NCBI lineage: Eukaryota > Oomycota > Peronosporomycetes > Pythiales > Pythiaceae > Pythium > Pythium oligandrum. The sequence goes on along the minus strand of JAHRIK010000001.1, from coordinate 1,094,086 downwards.
GCCCACACACTGAACGAGTGCTGCTCGAGCGCCGGAAACACACTTTTCAACACACTTTGCACGCGGTGCAGACCCCTTGGTGCTCCGAGCACCGATTTTCCGTACACTTGGCACGCCCACACACTGCACGAGTGCTGCTCGAGGCGCCGAAAACACACTTTTCACACACGTTGCAACGCGGTGCAGACCCCACTTTGGTGCTCCGAGCACCGATTTTTCCGTACACTTGGCACGCCCACACACTGCACGAGTTGCTGCTCGAGGCGCGAAAACACACTTTTCACACACTTTGCACGCGGTGCAGACCCCATTGGTGCTCCGAGCACCGATTTTCCGTCCACTTGCACAGCCCACAACTGCACGAGTGCTGCTCGAGGCGCCGAAAAACACACTTGTTCACACACTTTGCACGCGGTGCGGACCCCACTTTGTGCTCCGGAGCACCGATTTTCCGTCCACTTGGCACGCCCACACACTGCACGAGTGCTGCTCGAGGCGCCGAAAAACACTTTTCACACACTTTGCACGCGGTGCAGACCCACTTGGTGCTTCGAGCACCCGATTTTCGTACACTTGGCAACGTCCACACACTGCACGAGCGCTGCTCGAGGCGCCGAAAACACACTTTTCACACACTTTGGCACGCGGTGCAGACCCCATTGGTGCTCCGAGCACCGATTTTCCGTCCACTTGGCACGCCCACACACTGCCGAGTGCTGCTCGAGGCGCCGAAAAACACACTTTTTCACACACTTTGCACGCGGTGGAGACCCCACTTGTGCTCCGAGCACCGATTTTCCTCCACTTGGCACGCCCACACACTGCACGAGTGCTGCTCGAGCGCCGAAAACACACTTTTCCACCACTTTGCACGCGGTGCAGACCCACGTTGGTGCTACCGAGCACCGATTTTCCGTACACTTGCACGCCAACACACTGCACGAGTGTGCTCGAGGCGCCGAAAACACACTTTTCACACACTTTGCACGCGGTGCAGACCCCACTTTGGTGCTCCGAGCACCGATTTTCCGTACACTTGGCACGCCACACACTGCACGAGTGCTGCTCGAGGCGCCGAAAACACACTTTTCACACACTTTGCACGCGGTGCAGACCCCACTTGGTGCTCCGAGCACCGATTTTCCGTACACTTTGGCACGCCCCACACACTGCACGAGTGCTGTCGAGGCGCCGAAAACACACTTTTCACACACGTTGCACGCGGTGCAGACCACCACTTGGTGCTCCGAAGCACACGATTTTCCGTACACTTGCCACGGCCCACACACTGCACGAGTGCCTGCTCGAGGCGCCGAAAACACACTTTTCACACACGTTGCACGCGGTGCAGACCCACTTGGTGCTCCGAGCACCGATTTTCCGTACACTTGGCACGCCCACACACTGCACGAGTGCTGCTCGAGGCGCCGAAAACACACTTTTCACACACTTTGCACGCGGTGCAGACCCACTTGGTGCTCCGAGCACCGATTTTCCGTACACTTGGCACGCCCACCACACTGCCACGAGTGCCTGCTCGAGGCGCCGAAAACACACTTTTCACACACTTTGCACGCGGTGCAGACCCACTTGGTGCTCCGAGCACCGATTTTCCGTACACTTGCACGCCACACACTGCACGAGTCTGCTCGAGGCGCCGAAAACACACTTTTCACACACTTGCACGCGGTGCAGACCCCACTTGGTGCTCCGAGCACCGATTTTCCGTACACTTGGCACGCCCACACACTGCACGAGTGTCTGCTCGAGGCCGCGAAAACAACTTTTCACACACTTTGCACGCGGTGCAGACCCCATTGGTGTGCCGAGCACCGATTTTCGTCCACTTGGCACGCCCACACACTGCACGAGTGCTGCTCGAGCGGCCGAAAACACACTTTCACACACTTTGCACGCGGTGCAGACCCCACTTGGTGCTCGAGCACCGATTTTCCGTCCACTTGGCACGCCCACACCACTGCACGAGTGCTGCTCGAGGCGCCCGAAAACACACTTTTCACACACTTTGCACGCGGTCAGACCCACTTGGTGCTCCGAGCACCGATTTTCCGTCCACTTGGCACGCCCACACACTGCACGAGTGCTGCTCGAGGCGCCGAAAAACACTTTTCACACACTTTGCACGCGGTGCAGACCCCACTTGGTGCTCCGAGCACCGATTTTCCGTTCACTTGGCACGCCCACACACTGCACGAGTGCTGCTCGAGGCGCCGAAAACACACTTTTCACACACTTTGCACGCGGTGCAGACCCCACTTTGGTGCTCCGAGCACCGATTTTCCGTCCACTTGGCACGCCCACACACTGCACGAGTGCTGCTCGAGGCGCCGAAAAACACACTTTTCACACACTTTGCACGCGGTGCAGACCCCACTTGGTGCCTCCGAGCACCGATTTTCCGTCCACTTGCACGCCCACACACTGCACGAGTGCTGCTCGAGGCGCCGAAAACACACTTTTCACACACTTTGCACGCGGTGCAGACCCCACTTGGTGCTCCGAGCACCGATTTTCCGTACACTTGGCACGCCCACACATGCACGAGTGCTGCTCCGAGGCGCCGAAAACACACTTTTCACACACTTTGCACGCGGTGCAGACCCCACTTGGTGCTCCGAGCACGATTTTCCGTCCACTTGGCACGCCAACACTGCACGAGTGCTGCTCGAGGCGCCGAAAACACACTTTTTCACACACTTTGCACGCGGTGCAGACCCCCACTTGGTGCTCCGAGCACCGATTTTCCGTCCACTTGGCACGCCCACACACTGCACGAGTGCTGCTCGAGCGCCGAAAACACACTTTTCACACACTTTGCACGCGGTGCAGACCCCACTTGGTGCTCCGAGCACCGATTTTCCGTACACTTGGCACGCCCACCCACTGCACGAGTGCTGCTCGAGGCGCCGAAAACACACTTTTCACACACTTTGCACGCGGTGCAGACCCCACTTGGTGCTCCGAGCACCGATTTCCGTCCACTTGCACGCGCCACACACTGCACGAGTGCTGCTCGAGGCGCCGAAACACACTTTTCACACACTTTGCACGCGGTGCAGACCCCACTTGGTGCTCCGAGCACCGATTTTCCGTCACTTGGCACGCCCACACACTGCACGAGTGCTGCTCGAGGCGCCGAAAACACACTTTTCACACACACTTTGCACGCGGTGCAGACCCCACTTGGTGCTCCGAGCACCGATTTTCCGTACACTTGGCACGCCCACACCACTGCACGAGTGCTGCTCGAGGCGCCGAAAACACACTTTTCACACACTTTGCACGCGGTGCAGACCCCACTTGGTGCTCCGAGCACCGATTTTCCGTACACTTGGCACGCCCACACACTGCACGAGTGCTGCTCGAGGCGCCGAAACACACTTTTCACACACTTGCACGCGGTGCAGACCCCCACTTGTGCTCCGAGCACCGATTTTCCGTCCACTTGGCACGCCCACACACTGCACGAGTGCTGCTCGAGGCGCCGAAAACACACTTTCACACACTTTGCACGCGTGCAGACCCCACTTGGTGCTCCGAGCACCGATTTTCCGTCCACTTGCACGCCCACACACTGCACGAGTGCTGCTCGAGCGCCGAAAACACACTTTTCACACACTTTGCACGCGGTGCAGACCCCACTTGGTGCTCCGAGCACCGATTTTCCGCTACACTTGGCACGCCCACACACTGCACGAGTGCTGCTCGAGGCGCCGAAAACACACTTTTCACACACTTTGCACGCGGTGCAGACCCCACTTGGTGCTCCGAGCACCGATTTTCCGTCCACTTGGCACGCCCACACAACTGCACGAGTGCTGCTCGAGGCGCCGAAAACACACTTTTCACACACTTTGCACGCGGTGCAGACCCCACTTGTGCTCCGAGCACCGATTTTCCGTCCACTTGGCACGCCCACACACTGCACGAGTGCTGCTCGAGGCGCCGAAAACACACTTTTCACACACTTTGCACGCGGTGCAGACCCCACTTGGTGCCCGAGCACCGATTTTCCGTCACACTTGGCACGCCACACACTGCACGAGTGCTGCTCGAGGCGCCGAAAACACACTTTTCACACACTTTGCACGCGGTGCAGACCCCACTTGGTGCTCCGAGCACCGATTTTTCCGTACACTTGGCACGCCCACCACTGCACGAGTGCTGCTCGAGGCGCCAAAACACACTTTTCACACACTTTGCACGCGGTGCAGACCCCACTTGGTGCTCCGAGCACCGTTTTCCGTCCACTTGCACGCCCACACACTGCACGAGTGCTGCTCGAGGCGCCGAAAACACACTTTTCACACACTTTGCACGCGGTGCAGACCCCATTGGTGCTCCGAGCACCGATTTTCCGTACACTTGGCACGCCCACACACTGCACGAGTGCTGCTCGAGGCGCCGAAAAACACACTTTTCACACACTTGCACGCGGTGCAGACCCCACTTGGTGCTCCGAGCACCGATTTTCCGTTACACTTGGCACGCCCACACACTGCACGAGTGCTGCTCGAGGCGCCGAAAACACACTTTTCACACACTTTGCACGCGGTGCAGACCCCACTTGGTGCTCCGAGCACCGATTTTCCGTCCACTTGGCACGCCCACACACTGCACGAGTGCTGCTCGAGGCGCCGAAAACACACTTTTCACACACTTTGCACGCGGTGCAGACCCCACTTGGTGCTCCGAGCACCGATTTTCCGCCACTTGGCACGCCCACACACTGCACGAGTGCTGCTCGAGGCGCCGAAAACACACTTTTCACAACTTTGCACGCGGTGCAGACCCCACTGGTGCTCCGAGCACCGATTTTCCGTACACTTGGCACGCCCACACACTGCACGAGTGCTGCTCGAGGCGCCGAAAACACACTTTCACACACTTTGCCGCGGTGCAGACCCCACTTGGTGCTCCGAGCACCGATTTTCCGTCCACTTGGCACGCCCACACACTGCACGAGTGCTGCCGAGGCGCCGAAAACACACTTTTCACACACTTTGCACGCGGTGCAGACCCCACTTGGTCCTCCGGCACCGATTTTCCGATACACTTGGCACGCCCACACACTGCCCACTTGGTGCTCCGAGCACCGATTTTTCCGTCCACTTGGCACGCCACCCACTGCACGAGTGCTGCTCGAGGCGCCGAAAACACACTTTTCACACACTTTGCACGCGGTGCAGACCCCACTTGGTGCTCCGAGCACCGATTTTCCGTCCACTTGGCACGCCCACCCACTGCACGAGTGCTGCTCGAGGCGCCGAAAACACACTTTTCACACACTTTGCACGCGGTGCAGACCCCACTTGGTGCTCCGAGCACCGATTTTCCGTCCACTTGGCACGCCCACCCACTGCACGAGTGCTGCTCGAGGCGCCGAAAACACACTTTTCACACACTTTGCACGCGGTGCAGACCCACTTGGTGCTCCGAGCACCGATTTTCCGTCCACTTGGCACGCCCACCCACTGCACGAGTGCTGCTCGAGGCGCCGAAAACACACTTTTCACACACTTGCACGCGGTGCAGACCCCACTTGGTGCTCCGAGCACCGATTTTCCGTCCACTTGGCACGCCCACCCACTGCACGAGTGCTGCTCGAGGCGCCGAAAACACACTTTTTTCACACACTTTGCACGCGGTGCAGACCCCACTTGGTGCTCCGAGCACCGATTTTCCGTCCACTTGGCACGCCCACCACTGCACGAGTGCTGCTCGAGGCGCCGAAAACACACTTTTCACACACTTTGCACGCGGTGCAGACCCCACTTGGTGCTCCGAGCACCGATTTTCCGTCCACTTGGCACGCCCACCCACTGCACGAGTGCTGCTCGAGGCGCCGAAAACACACTTTTCACACACTTTGCACGCGGTGCAGACCCCACTTGGTGCTCCGAGCACCGATTTTCCGTCCACTTGGCACGCCCACCCACTGCACGAGTGCTGCTCGAGGCGCCGAAAACACACTTTTCACACACTTTGCACGCGGTGCAGACCCCACTTGGTGCTCCGAGCACCGATTTTCCGTCCACTTGGCACGCCCACCCACTGCACGAGTGCTGCTCGAGGCGCCGAAAACACACTTTTCACACACTTTGCACGCGGTGCAGACCCCACTTGGTGCTCCGAGCACCGATTTTCCGTCCACTTGGCACGCCCACCCACTGCACGAGTGCTGCTCGAGGCGCCGAAAACACACTTTTCACACACTTTGCACGCGGTGCAGACCCCACTTGGTGCTCCGAGCACCGATTTTCCGTCCACTTGGCACGCCCACCACTGCACGAGTGCTGCTCGAGGCGCCGAAAACACACTTTTCACACACTTTGCACGCGGTGCAGACCCCACTTGGTGCTCCGAGCACCGATTTTCCGTCCACTTGGCACGCCCACCCACTGCACGAGTGCTGCTCGAGGCGCCGAAAACACACTTTTCACACACTTTGCACGCGGTGCAGACCCCACTTGGTGCTCCGAGCACCGATTTTCCGTCCACTTGGCACGCCCACCCACTGCACGAGTGCTGCTCGAGGCGCCGAAAACACACTTTTCACACACTTTGCACGCGGTGCAGACCCCACTTGGTGCTCCGAGCACCGATTTTCCGTCCACTTGGCACGCCCACCCACTGCACGAGTGCTGCTCGAGGCGCCGAAAACACACTTTTCACACACTTTGCACGCGGTGCAGACCCCACTTGGTGCTCCGAGCACCGATTTTCCGTCCACTTGGCACGCCCACCCACTGCACGAGTGCTGCTCGAGGCGCCGAAAACACACTTTTCACACACTTTGCACGCGGTGCAGACCCCACTTGGTGCTCCGAGCACCGATTTTCCGTTTGGCACGCCCACCACTGCACGAGTGCTGCTCGAGGCGCCGAAAACACACTTTTCACACACTTTGCACGCGGTGCAGACCCCACTTGGTGCTCCGAGCACCGATTTTCCGTCCACTTGGCACGCCCACCCACTGCACGAGTGCTGCTCGAGGCGCCGAAAACACACTTTTCACACACTTTGCACGCGGTGCAGACCCCACTTGGTGCTCCGAGCACCGATTTTCCGTCCACTTGGCACGCCCACCCACTGCACGAGTGCTGCTCGAGGCGCCGAAAACACACTTTTCACACACTTTGCACGCGGTGCAGACCCCACTTGGTGCTCCGAGCACCGATTTTCCGTCCACTTGGCACGCCCACCCACTGCACGAGTGCTGCTCGAGGCGCCGAAAACACACTTTTCACACACTTTGCACGCGGTGCAGACCCCACTTGGTGCTCCGAGCACCGATTTTCCGTCCACTTGGCACGCCCACCCACTGCACGAGTGCTGCTCGAGGCGCCGAAAACACACTTTTCACACACTTGCACGCGGTGCAGACCCCACTTGGTGCTCCGAGCACCGATTTTCCGTCCACTTGGCACGCCCACCCACTGCACGAGTGCTGCTCGAGGCGCCGAAAACACACTTTTCACACACTTTGCACGCGGTGCAGACCCCACTTGGTGCTCCGAGCACCGATTTTCCGTCCACTTGGCACGCCCACCCACTGCACGAGTGCTGCTCGAGGCGCCGAAAACACACTTTTCACACACTTTGCACGCGGTGCAGACCCCACTTGGTGCTCCGAGCACCGATTTTCCGTCCACTTGGCACGCCCACCCACTGCACGAGTGCTGCTCGAGGCGCCGAAAACACACTTTTCACACACTTTGCACGCGGTGCAGACCCCACTTGGTGCTCCGAGCACCGATTTTCCGTCCACTTGGCACGCCCACCCACTGCACGAGTGCTGCTCGAGGCGCCGAAAACACACTTTTCACACACTTTGCACGCGGTGCAGACCCCACTTGGTGCTCCGAGCACCGATTTTCCGTCCACTTGGCACGCCCACCCACTGCACGAGTGCTGCTCGAGGCGCCGAAAACACACTTTTCACACACTTTGCACGCGGTGCAGACCCCACTTGGTGCTCCGAGCACCGATTTTCCGTCCACTTGGCACGCCCACCCACTGCACGAGTGCTGCTCGAGGCGCCGAAAACACACTTTTCACACACTTTGCACGCGGTGCAGACCCCACTTGGTGCTCCGAGCACCGATTTTCCGTCCACTTGGCACGCCCACCCACTGCACGAGTGCTGCTCGAGGCGCCGAAAACACACTTTTCACACACTTTGCACGCGGTGCAGACCCCACTTGGTGCTCCGAGCACCGATTTTCCGTCCACTTGGCACGCCCACCCACTGCACGAGTGCTGCTCGAGGCGCCGAAAACACACTTTTCACACACTTTGCACGCGGTGCAGACCCCACTTGGTGCTCCGAGCACCGATTTTCCGTCCACTTGGCACGCCCACCCACTGCACGAGTGCTGCTCGAGGCGCCGAAAACACACTTTTCACACACTTTGCACGCGGTGCAGACCCCACTTGGTGCTCCGAGCACCGATTTTCCGTCCACTTGGCACGCCCACCCACTGCACGAGTGCTGCTCGAGGCGCCGAAAACACACTTTTCACACACTTTGCACGCGGTGCAGACCCCACTTGGTGCTCCGAGCACCGATTTTCCGTCCACTTGGCACGCCCACCCACTGCACGAGTGCTGCTCGAGGCGCCGAAAACACACTTTTCACACACTTTGCACGCGGTGCAGACCCCACTTGGTGCTCCGAGCACCGATTTTCCGTCCACTTGGCACGCCCACCCACTGCACGAGTGCTGCTCGAGGCGCCGAAAACACACTTTTCACACACTTTGCACGCGGTGCAGACCCCACTTGGTGCTCCGAGCACCGATTTTCCGTCCACTTGGCACGCCCACCCACTGCACGAGTGCTGCTCGAGGCGCCGAAAACACACTTTTCACACACTTTGCACGCGGTGCAGACCCCACTTGGTGCTCCGAGCACCGATTTTCCGTCCACTTGGCACGCCCACCCACTGCACGAGTGCTGCTCGAGGCGCCGAAAACACACTTTTCACACACTTTGCACGCGGTGCAGACCCCACTTGGTGCTCCGAGCACCGATTTTCCGTCCACTTGGCACGCCCACCCACTGCACGAGTGCTGCTCGAGGCGCCAAAAACATACTTTTCACACACTTTGTACCTGATCTGAACATGGAGCTGAACCTTCCGGGCTCAGAAATGACGATCAGCCACTTTGCCAGGTGCCGCCCCGCACAACTCCGTGTACTTTGTCCAGTGTGCCATCCACCAGCCTGATCGAGGAAACGCGGTGGATGAGGTCGATGAAGTTGCTCGCGTGCATGAGCACAGAGGCGCGGAAAATGACCTGGTACGCGGCGGCTCAAGCAGCAGCGCAAACATAAACTCAAGCATCTGCGTGAAAAGTTATGGATTGTTACCTCTAATTAACGATCAATATGTCAATTTTCCATCCGCATATTGATCGAAAGGTCGACGCGACTGGCAGTGGCTGGGGCTTGTGCCGGAGTCGCCCTGGTGGTATGTCGCACAGCCTGGCCATCTCGGCCACCATCTTCGCTCCACAAGCGTCGAGTCAAATAGCGCTCGTAATGTGCGCGTTTGTGGTGTAGCGATCTGAGACCTATCACTCCTGCAGAGACAGGCAGTACAAAAGAAGAATGAAAAGTAGTTTCCATTTCTGCTCAGTCGAGCTTACGTGGAAACAATAGTTTGCTAATAAAGGATACACAACGTGAAGTATCGGTCTTTATTAAGTATTGGTATTATCCGTTAACTCAACTCGGCGACCTAGTACTGGTTAGCGCGACCCCTTCGCTGGACAGTTCTAGTTTTCTCAGCCTATTTTTATTGCGTCTGAACGAAGTTCTAAACCCACTCCATCACATGTTCCGAGCGCCTAGGATATCTTGTCGTTGCCGTCATTCGGTGCGTGATGGCTCTCCAGTTGGCTGGCCATTCACAGGAGCTGGCGACCAAGGAGAAGAGATGCCACTCTTCCTCTTCCGTCCATCGGTGCGCGTGGCGAATTCTTGATGCATCCATGGCGAATGCGGGCTGGTGGTTGAGTGGTCAAATCTGGAAGTGAGATGGCGATCGTTCATTAACCACCATTCTTCACGAAGACCCGAGTACTCTCTTCACGGCCGTCGCCCTGCCTCCACGCTCAACATGGAATTCGACAACTTATGAAGTAGGTCACATAGAAGTGCAAGGTCAGGTTGAATGTGGAAAACGCAGACGGGCACGTAGAAGTCAAGGGCGATCACAAGTGCCAGAAGGATGAACCTACATTATACGCCAAGCACGTTCAGAATGAGTAGAAGAAGATTTATGCCTCGAGAACGTCCGCGGCATGCCACGACGTCTCCACGAGCAAGTCAAGGATGCCCTCACGGTTAAATACGGCAAGGAAGTGGCGTTAGACCTCATTGCCAGAATTAGGCTGCCAACTGCATCAACAACCTCGGTGCTTCTACGAGTGGACGAGACAATATTCGATTGATCGAGGACAACGTTGGTCTCTGGTTGACCACGAAAGACAAACGTTCTTTCCTGCAATGAATCTCGCCTATATGGATGGCTCAAAATTGAACGCATCCACCGTTAATCGACTTGCTGACGTGCGACAAACTTTCATACAAAGACACTGACGGAATGACGAAAATACAGACGGTAGTACACACACACAATACGGTAGTCGTCGACACAGAGGAGGTCGAATTGTATGGGCGAATGAATTAAACACGCAGTTGCTTGAAACGATTCCCAGGAGGCATAGCAATGATTGGTCAAGAATACCCGTACACCTTCCTTCTGTGATGGAGTGGTTTGGGAATTATCCCAGACGCAATGTAGATAGGCTGAAAACTAACTAGGAACCGTCCAGCGAAGGGGTCGCGCTAACCAGTTCTAGTTTGCCACGGTAAAGTTAATGGGAAATAACGATACTTATGGCCAGTAACTCACGTTGTGTACCCTTTATTAGCAGCCATTTGATGCTTTACGGCACCTATCTGATGGTCTACGTGCAGGAAGTAGGTTTAACTCTACCACTGACAGACTCAGTCAAGCTTGGGGAGCTCAGCTATTTGTTGGGAAACACAAGTCTTAGACGACTTTATATACACACAAGCTGGGAGCGGAGTATTACTCGGCTCCCCAGCCAACAATCGGGTCCTCGACCTCTTTAACACTCTCAAACAAATATAAAGCGTCCAGCCGGCGTGAACCAGCTGATACGGGGTTGATATGAAGGCTAAGTTACTCTGGCGAGCCAGATTCCTCAGCAGAACACAGGGGTTTTGCTCCACCTAATGCGCCTCAGACCCAGGGGGCTGGGAAAAATACACACAGATGCCAACTACTAGTACTTAGACACGCAAGCTTACCTTGTACCGCGGCGGCATACCCGATACGCGCGCAGGAACCAAGTCACTTGAATCTGACGTGGCAAAAGGAGAAGTCTCTGTTGGTGGAGGAGGCCCCTCTTGGACCCCCTCTTAACTGATATGAAGTGTCTACAAACTGACTACTGCTACCCTGTCCTGACTATGCCCAGCCTGGGGCACCCTGGGAAAATCCTTGAGGATCCCAGCTAGGCTGGGATCCAATCCTGGGAATGGGGTTGGGAAGTTGTCCATCCCAGCCCTGGGAATGGGGCTGAGAAAACTGGACTCAACCCAGACCTGGGAACCTTGGTCGTATTTTCTGCCTGTAGAGGGAAAACTCTGGGGCCGAACGCGAGGGGAGATGGACGGGGGCCACTTTTTGGAGGGCGCTACATCACACTACCTAGATGAGTTGACGACGTCGAGCTTGGTTGATGCTTTCGATGTGATGCTCAACGAATCGAAGGCGCGTATCTTTGTTATCATGAAGCCCGGGATGGCTAGAGACTCATGGCTCGAAAAGCAACTTATCAAGCTACGTAATGAAGGGCTCAAGTGATAAAAACCTGCGGTGTGGCTCGAGCGTCTTGGAGCCCTTCATTACGTAGCTTGATTTGGCGTGGTAGTTTGTCTCTGTCTGTTGGTTTGGTTTCGTCTGGTAGCTTGATTCTGTTGACGACGACGCCCACTCGTGTATTTGAGATGGTCAGTCCACAATTGCATCGCAATTCTATCTCGAAACGCTTTTGCTCGCGCGTATGATGCAGTGGATGCTTCTCGAGGCGGAGCAGGGTCGTTATCTCTACTCGATCTGTCATTTTGTCCTTCGTTTGTCTGTTGATTCTCAGTCAGCTCGTTCAAAATGCCATCTGGGTCGCCGACTGGATCGTTGGCAAGCTTGATGAAGTTGTGCAAGACACAGCACGCCAGTACGATCTTCGTTTGAGTCTCAATAGAGTATTCAGGTGCCAAAGAGAGAATAGGAAATCGGCGCTTGAGCGTTCCAAATAACCGTTCAATGACATTGCGACCTTGAGCGTGTCGCAAGTTGAAATACTCTTTGTGGTTCTGTGGTCTGGTCTCAGCGTTAGTTCAAGTCAGATAATCAGAGCAGGTTACGTGTGATACTTCTCCCTTCCCTGACCCCATTCTTTGAGGTGATACCGGACACCACGATACGGAGTCAGCACGTCTTCTGTTAGACCATGTCAAGCGTCACCAAGATCAAAGAGACCCTTAGGAGTCGTAAATCCACGACGCCGCGCATCGGCGAGAACAGTTGGGTCTGCCGCAGATCCTATTTCAGAATTGTCCATCAATGAGTGCAGTATGACGTTGAAACAAAGCGAACGTCTCTTACCTTCCCAGCCACACAACACAAAGGCGAACTTCATGTCAAACGTGCACGCAGCGAACACATTCTGAGTGAGTTTGCCGTTTCTGTTACGAAACGGCTTGGCTTTTGATGCTGATACGAAGGCAGGAATGTGCGTGCCGTCAAACGCAAGCCGGCAGTATGCGAACGGTGTCCCAAACTTGGGATTCTCATGTAGAATTGACGATGGCTCATCTGGCAGCACGATATACTGCGTCGCCAAACTGCATACAGCGTCAAGCATGGCGTGAAAGTGCCTACAGCAAAGATTATAAGGATCACCGTGCCCTCTATAAATGTCAATGCCACCGACCTGTGAACCGTTTCGCCGCTCCGTTGGAATCTCTCTTCGAGGTCTCGATTGCTAGCTTTTCGCGACACACACAACATGAACATAGCGGCTGCTTCTTCTGTATTGACTCTTGCCCATGGTGAGGATGGGAGCAATCCATCCAGCGCCTCGCAGAAGCGGTCAAAAACGCTCTTCGTCATCCGGAAGTTGTCAAAGATTCGTGTTGGGTTGCCCTCACGAAGCTCGTTTACCCACGCAACACCGGTGTATGTGATGTATGGCTTGGCTCCTTGAAGAAGTACGTCGTTCCATAGTCTGCTGCTGCATATGCAATGGTCGTCACGACAGCCTCCTCCTCGTAATCTGCCCACACACACCCCGGGGTCCGCGATGGTCTCCATCTTGCCAGCAACTTCAACCAAGAGCGTTTGGTTTCCCCTGTCAGAGGAAATAGTATTTCTGGGAATATCGTAGAACAGAGGATTCGATTATCGTGAAAAGCTGGATCCAAACAGTCACAATTGTGCCATTTTCGGTAAATTGCGGTTCTGTCGTTTTCTGACAAATCATAATATTTTGGCGAGTGGATCCAAACGGGTCCTTACATTAGCAACTGTCCAGCCGCAGGTCACGTTAGAGGCTTTCAAAAGGGACACACGCTTGAAGGGCACTTAGACTGCGACTTTATTTAGAGAAACTAGTCTAGTTCAAGCTAACTTTGCTTCGTATTCTTGCGACCGCGGTGACCAGATCCACGCTTACGAGAAGTCGACTTGAAGCCTTCCATCTTGCGCACGAAGATGCGCCGACGGACCACTCTAAGTCGACCAAGGGGAGCTTGGTGTACGCGGGCTGGTCCTCGTAGTCGGAAAGCTCATCGTAGACAACACGACGTTCACCAGGGCAGACATCGAGGACAAAGCATTGGCGAATACACCGAGCATCTGCGGCACCAACCACGTAGACGCCGGGGGCGAGAGGCAGCTGTGCCAGGTCGGTGACGCTGTTAGGTGACTCCGAAAGGATATTCCGAGCGAACACCTTGTAATAATGCCCCTTGCGCATGTGTTGCGTGAAGTCGTGGATATCTTCCTTGCTGACGCCACCTACCGAGTCGATTCCACCCTATCTGCGGAGTTTGATGAGTGGTGGAGTGGATCGCCGTAAACCGGGTAAAACAAATAGAATCCCTCAAATGACCTCACGTTGGGTTCCTTTATTAGCCCTTTCAGGTAAATGTTACCCGTATCTGGTGTGTAATAATGAATCCGACCAAGTGATACGTTTATTACCCAATTAGCGGTGGAACGTTCGTCTAAGTATGCAGAGGTATTATGCAAACCGATAGCCAGCGACTAACTCTGTACGCTATCGGCTATATTCACACACTCCCACACGCCAGACCGAACGGCGCAAACCCAGCTCGGGTTACGAAAAACCGCGGACTGCTTCGTCACAACCGCCCCTTGGATCGTCGGCTTCCATCAGGGACCTCGGTCGGAGTGGCAGACGGTGAACCAACTCCACAGTGTCCGCGCACATCAATCTTCACGGCTCGGGACGACTCCTTCGGCATTCTTCGGCTTCTCTTGTCATACTCATGTCTTCTACCGCCTCGGCGCCTGCGGCGACGATGCTTCAGTAGCTTGGTACGGTCGCGAATCCTCCAAATTCGCCGGCTCTGGTGTTTTTGCTGGCTCAGCTCGGCTTCTCTCTCTCTCTCTCTGCTCGCGTCCTTTGCCCCAGTGCAGTTAGCCACCCGGCATTACGCGAGGGATACGAAGTTCTCGCCATCACGCTTTGTACTCACGCGACCATCGGACAAGCTTCGACGGGCCACGTGCCGGATATCGGCATCCTTCCTTGGCTTTTATGCAGCAGTGGTACGGCGGCGGACCTGCTGTTCCCGATTTTCGACTCAAACGACACACTGTGCCGTACCCCCAACGTATTAGCCACACTTGATCGTCTTGCTCGCGCCCAAGCCGCTGCGCTCCAACTCTTCATGTCCCTGCGTCGAGTTTTCGGCGGGATACTAAACACGGAAAACCAAAAAGATTCACCAACGATTCGCATCAAAATACCTGCCACACAACTCGCAACACAACAAGATAGGCGCCACAAAACACGGCCGCAATAACTAAACACTCAAACGCTCAAACTCGACAAAAAAGAAAGCTACCAAAAAAATATCCGAGACATCAAGTCACACTTTGCACACAAAATCAAATAGATTCACCAACGATTCGCATCAAAATACCTGCCACACAACCCGCAACACAACAAGATAGGCGCCACAAAACACGGCCGCAATAACTAAACACTCAAACGCTCAAACTCGACAAAAAAGAAAGCTACCAAAAAAATATCCGAGACATCAAGTCACACTTACTAAACACTCAAACGATCAAACTCGACAAAAAGAAAGCTACCAATAAAGTATCCGAGACATCAAGTCACACTTTGCACACAAAACCAAAAAGATTCACCAACGATTCGCATCAAAATACCTGCCAGCTGCCAAACGGTGATTTGCCAGCGCGCAAAGTCATTTGGCAGGAAAGAGCCCAAGTGATCAAGCTCCTGTATACGTACAAGCAGTGTGGTCGGTATTTTGTGCGCGTGTTGTGTTTTGACGCTTCCTCCATCTTCATGTCAGAACACTCAATAGAGAGTTAGACCAGTGTGAATTTCAGCCAATCATGCATAACTTGTATTTTTATCTCGACCAATAAGATAGTGGGAGAGATCTAAAAACCTCGCCGATTGGGCAATTTCTGGTACAAATAACCGCGAAAATTCGAAACCAAACTACTCTAGACAATAGCTTGCGCATATCAACAACAAGCCCGAGCGGACGATCACACACTGGATCCAGGTATGTAAGCGCAAGAGCCGCGTCCAAGTCGGATAACAACAAGGTCAGTGACAGCTATCGCAAGTGGCTATTCGATTTCTACATGGCACAGCCGCTAGGTGCAGTAGGAATTCAAACAGATTATGGGCTTCTGATCTCCAAGACAATGGCAGTTAGCTTATTAGAGCGGACAATGCTTAAAATGCATTCTCGTCCACGAGAAGCCCATATCTCGCCGGGAATAGCTGATATCGTCACTTCCTTCACAACCAGCTCCATAGCAAATGATATGGACGAATACTAACAGTGTATATTATTTGCAAAGCATAATGTTCCAACGTCGCGAATGGAGATTGGTCTGGGAGCTGAGGTGCCAAGGCTGCTGCGGAATGACTGAAAGCACATGTGCATGCCCCAGCACATTCCATACAGCAGTCTCAGCAAATGTGATAGCTGGAGCAGTTTCTCTACATATCTCGCTCAGGTTTGGAGACACTCTGAGCCGCGCTCGTCGGCGTCCATTGGGGATGACTGCTCATCATTCGTTTTTGTGGCTTCCTAGACTCTAGATTGACTCCTCGAAATTTTCCTATCCCTCTCTTGTAGAATATAAATTATGATAGAACGGAGGTTGCCGATTGGAGAGGAATTGGGCTCAATCGATTCAATAAATCGACCTCGAAAATTTGGAGTGAAACGCAATCCACATTGTTGCTGCAACCGTGAAAATAACCATGTTCTGTCTGCTTTGAATGTCATTTGAGCAAGAATTTACTTTTGCGTGTCTTTCCACCTTTCGTTTCCCACTGTTTGTTGTAAATGTCCAGTGAACGTCTTGAAAAGTTGAAGCAATAACTGCGACAATAACCGCCCTGCTCGTCGAAACTAGAACCTTCTAGGCCACAATCCAATATATTGTGATTGTCCCCCTCCCTTTCGCTGAATCTCCACAATAATTTTATTGGCGCTGACTGGCCTTTTTTCCTTCTTTTTTGGACCAATCAGCGTCGTGGGTGCGTCGCCGGTTCCCTGTTCTCCGCTAAAGTACGAGCGCATGTCGTGCGTTTGTGTGTGTGTCGTGGAGGGAGCGAGACCGCGAGAAGCGTGGGGAAAGCGAGCGAGGCGAGTGGAGTGGAAGCGAGACAAAAGCCGCGCGACATCAAGCGAGCGAGCGAGAGACCGAGACGGACGGACGGAGGGCGGCCGAGGGGTCACGCAGTCCACGCGGACCATGAACCCGGAGCTCATGACGGTGTTGAACATGCGCCAGAAGGAAATGTCCTACCAGCATCTGACGAGAGCCGCCACGTCGGCCTCGTCGGCGTCATACTTTGCGCCCACGCCCGCCTACGGAGGCGCGGCGTTCGGAGCCATCGCTCAGTCTCCCGTCGCGACGTCCACGACCTTCCCCACGCCGTTCCTCGGCGGGAAGGCGGCCATGTCGCGCATGTGTTACTCGCCGCTGTCGGTGGGCCAGATGCCCCCAACCGGCAGTAACTACGACCAATTCGGCTTCGCGTGGCACTGGATCTCGGACGTCTGCGCGCACTTTGCGCTCCAGCGCCAGACGGCCCACTACGCGGTGCAGTACGCGCAGCGCATCTTGCGCCAGCGGTCGGTCACGCGCCAGGACGACAGCTTCGTTCTTCGCAACTACGAAGACATCTACACGGTGCAGAAGGACCTTCAGGTGCTCGGCCTCGCGTGTGTCTTCATCGCCGCCAAGATTGAAGAGGTCCACCCGCCGAAAGCAGCGGATATGGCCGAGTACATCTCGGACCATGGCGCTGTGACGTGCACCGCGGACGACGTCACGCAGTACGAAGCTCAGTACCTTGCGGTGAGTGCTCTGGTGATATAAAGGCGCGTTGGCTGTTACTAACTCATCCTGACTGATTCCAGGAGCTCAAGTGGAGCTTGCACCCAACAACCGTGCTCTCGTGGTTGATGTTCCTCCTGTCGGGCGAAGCCGCGGAGCAGCCAATGGAAACGATGGGGTACGATATTGTTGACGCGCTCAATCGGTTGTCGCTTTATTCATCGTCTATGGATTTTGTCACTAGGGACTTTGTCAACCCGATGGTTACGTCGTCAATCCGAAAGGAAGTCTTTGAAGCTTCGGTCAACCTGATCGACGTGGCTTTCTTGGACTACCAGTCGCTGGAGTTCTTGCCGAGCGTCTTGGCCGGATCAGCTATCTTGTTGGCGGATCCTGGCTTGGACTTGACGTACGTCGCCCAGTTCCTTCAGCTCGACCCAACTCTGTTGTGGGAATGCAAGAACTGGCTTCTCATGGCGACGAGCGGACTCAGCGACTTGGATTGCAACGGCTCGCGCGACAAGGACCGTTGGGCTAAGGTGCCAACGGAGGAGATGTTGTTCATCCAGACCCGAGTTCCAGTGCCTAGCCACCTCGCGTACGGGTTGTTGCGTGTGGAGAACACCACGTACGGTTACGTTGGTGAGCCATCGAACCAGTTCGACACGACGATGTACAGCGGATACCCAGGCTACGCGTCTTCGAACTGCATCTCACCTTCGTCGTGCGACACCTACGGCTGCTACTGCAGCCACAACGATGGATACCACCCCTCGAGCGGCTCGACTGCTCCAAACGTGTACCATTTCAAGTACGGTTGGCAGGGCGCCGAGATGGGTTATAACCAGCCAACGGTACAGCGCAAGCTTCACTTTTCGTAAACAGGATCACCGACGACGACTAGCATTTCGACTGGATCAAGGACGGTTTTTGATGGATCTTATTGCAAATGACCAAAAAAAGTGACAAGAATGCAAAACAGAAAAAAAATGGAAGACGATATCTTCGACTTGAGCGAACGATCGAGGATACGGAAAACAAAACAGGACGTGAAACGAGTTGAACAGCCTCCTTCCAGAAGCGCGCGAAACAACCCGAGCGAGTATTGCCAGGACGGTATCGTGTGCAGATGAGGAGAGGAAGTAGAGGAAGGAGGGTGCCTCGCAAGTGTTCGGCTGCATTTCCAGTGGTGGCAAGCGGCTATTTATTTGTTGTCGGCGTAGCGCGTTTTATCTTCTACCCTCCAGGCAGAATCAATAAAAACACAAAAATCACTGCGCCACCTAGATGAGGCCATATGAGTTCGCAATCCGTGCGTGTTTGTTCATTATTATTTAGCAGGAATCAATAGTAGTGCGGAAGGCAAGCGGAATCTCGAGTTTCGTGCGCTTTCGTGACCAGAAGCCTTGTGAAGTTTGCACCACGGGAGTGAGCTTACCATTCCAGACACTGGCATTGAACTTCCGCTTCGCAGCCAAGGCCTTTTCTTCATTCGCCTCCTTCATCTTGCGCTCTCTCTCCTCACGAAGCTTCACAGCTTCAGCGATTTCGAGCTTCTGAAGACGACGTCGACTGCGCAATTCAGCTTCACGAAGCGCTTCATCCGTCGCAGCCACAGCTGTGCGCCGGCGTTTCTCCGAACGAGCCATCTCCTCCTCACGTCTGATGCGCTTGCGTCGTTTCTCTTCAGCTTTGCGCTCCGACTTGTTCATTCGATCCAGATTGCGACTCACGAGCTGCAACTTGAGCTTCGTGGACGATTCCTCATCTTTGCTGCTCGAGCCACCCGCCGGGATCGTGACTGAGCCTTTCAAGATGAGATTCGTATCGCTTGAAGTGTCTTGCGAGGAAGTCAAGCGGATTTTGTGGGTCTTCTCCTCCGGAACAGCACTTGGGCGAGATGCAGAGACGAGCGCTACCTTGCGTTCAGCATCGGGCCGCTTTTCGCCTTTGCGTTTCTCACCAAGTCGTTCCCGTTCTTTTCGCACGATTTCGCGACGTCGAACCTTCTCGAGGACTTCCAATGTCACATCACACCACAGTTCCTCCACCACACTAAGCATGTGGACCGCCGCGGCGTAGACGCTCCATCCTTCACGGTCCTTGTCAGCGCGATTGTACGAGATCGCGTTCTCGAAGGTCAAGCGGACATCACGGATGAACTCACCGTGCATTCGGTACTCGAAGGCGTTCACCTTCTCAGTAATAGTCGCGAGATCCATTGGCGTCTTGATAAACTCGAAGTAATCAGGTGAGATCGTTGGGAACAAGACCTTGACAGGCTTACGGAAAGGCCAGCAGTTCTTGTCATACTTCTGACTGTTCAGGACCCGCAGCAGTTTCTGACACTCCTTCGCCTTGACTTCCATGGGCACGGTGTCAACAAGCTCAGCTCGTTCACGTCGCATTTCCTGGCGTTTCGTCTTGTCTTCTGGAGAGTCTGCCAGCTTCTGCTCAGCGCAAAGCGAGTCGAAATACCACAACAAGTGCGCTGACATCTCACGGACATGGGCAGACGCAAGGTCTTCTGCGCAATTGAACTTGATCGCATTCTGGAAAATCAGTCGGCCCTTGCGCACAAAGTCAGTTGCGGAACTCAGCCCATGTGCATGAAGCCGCTCTCGCAACGTACGGAGATCCATCGGCTCAGGGATCAAGCGAAGGTACTCCGATGCCAACTGCGGGAAGACTTCGACAAGTGGCTTATCGAAATGGAGTTTGGTCACTTGCTCAATCTTCTGTAGACGGTTCAATACGCGCTCGCAGGACGACTCCCAGCTATTCAGATCAGTCTTCTTGCTCTTCTTGCTCTTACTACGCGAAGAGCTGGACGCAGCAGCTTCAGATGGAGTAATTTTCGAAGGAACATGAGTAGGACGAGCTGGTGTTGGCGGAGCGGCAGGCTTGGACACCGCCGTTGAAGAGGTTGGTGCGGCGCGTGACGCACCAACTGTTGCCGATACGGATGATGAAGATGCTGGCTTTGTGTCAACCTTATCCGCGCTTCCACCCTCCTTCTCCTTGTCCTTCTTCTTCTTCTTCTTCTCCTTCTTTTCCTTTTTCTCTTTCTTATCCTTCTTCTTCTTCTCTTTCTTCTCCTTCTTTTCCTTCTTGAGTCGTCGAAGCTCTTCAAGCTCCCGTTCGGAGAGCGGAGGTGCTGGTGGTTTCACATCGACTGCGGTGGACGTCGCTGGAGGGGGTGGAGCCACGGAAGATGATGACAAGCGTGCTTCGGGTACCTTCACAGAAGAACTACGAGAAGATATCTGTGGAGACCGACTTGGAGCACTTGCTGACGATGAAGTACGTGGCTCAGCGGAGGATGACGACTTGGTTGGTGATGGCGCTGGAGATTTCTTGGGCTTTTTCGGAGATGGCATCGGCGCTGCCACACTCTTGGAAGAAGTCGCTGTAGCAGACGACGTCGCTGCAGTCCCCGAGCTGCTCGTCTCCACCTTGACCTCCTTGACCGAGGGCTTCGTCTGACCCGTGCCAAATCGCTCGTTATACAGCTCGACGAAGTAATCCCGCAGATTACTGGCCATGGCGCGGATGTCAGCGCCTTCGACTGGATCACTGTTGTACTTGTGACAGTTGGTGAAAATCAAGTGTACATCGGCACAGAATTCGTTGACATCCGTGTAGCGATCACCCTTAAGCTTCCGTTCGATCTTGGCAAAGTCCATGGGCTCCGAGATCACTTGCAAGTAATCTGGGTACTTTGTCACATCCACTGCATGTATAAACGGGCCAGCCGTGAGGATCTCGATGCCACGATAGCCCTTCATTTTGTGCTGGCGAAGCAACTTGACAATTTCAAAACATACTTCACGCTCAGCGAACGCCGAAGAATGCTTCGACCGTTTCTTCGATCGATCTTCGTCTCCCGTGGCAGCAGTAGAAACACTTACGGAAGCAGTAGCCGAAGACGACGAGCTCTTTCTCTCCTTGGAAGACGATGAGGACGATGACTTGCTCTTCTCCTTGCTCAGCGCTTTCTCCATCACCGAACTGCCAAATAGACTGGTCGCTTGCGTCTTGATCAGATTGATCAGTGTCTTGGCTGATTCACAGTACGCTTGTCCGTTAGGATCGCTCGCCCAGTACCGAATGCAATTGTCAAAGACGAGCTTGGCGTCTTGCAGAAATTCAGACACATGCTTGTAAGTACCAAGGTGAAGGTTCGCCGAGACTGTACCGAGATCCATCGGGTGCTTGATCGTCTTGAAGTATCCGTACGGCACGTGGTCAGGCGAATCAAAGTACGTCTTGAACGGATACTTGAACCACTGAGCGGTCTCCTGACCATCCGTCCGATGCGCAAGCAACTCGTGGAGTAGCTGGTGACACTTCCAACGCTCTGGGATACCAGGCCAGGTGCCTCCGATCTTGGCGAGTTGTGTTTCAAAGAGCTTCATGAGCGTAACAGCATGACTGCGCATGACCTTGCTGAGGATGACGTCGCTGTTGTAGATGAGACAGTTGGAGAAGATCAGTCGCATGTCGTGCGCGAAGGCGTCGATGTCCGCGTAGCCGCCACTGCGCAGCTTCTTCTGGACGCCATAGAGATGCATGCGATGCGGGACCTTGATTCGGTAGTCGGGGAAATGCGTCAAGTCCACTGGCTGCAGGAACGGCGCGGCCGGCGAGAAGTTGCCTTCTTTGTACTTGATGAGTTTCATGAGCACGGAGAGACAGGCTGACACGACTTCTTCCGACATTTTCCCGCCCGTAGTCGACGCAGAGCTACTCACCACACTCGTACTCGCGACAGGAGCCACGAGTGCACTCACTGGCGCGGGTGGTGGCGGTGGGGCGGCCACCGCACTGGTACTATGCGTGGAAGTCGGTGGTGGTGGTGCGCTAGCAGAGGAGACTGGTGCGGGTGCTGACGAGGAGGAGGACGACGAGTGCTTCTTGTCGCGACTGCGCTCGCGGTCCTTGTCCTTGCTCTTCTTCTTGGACTTTTTGGCCTTCTTCTCCTTCTTGCTCGACTTGTCCTTCTTGTGCTTGCCGTCGTGGTCGCTGCTCGAGTGGCGATGACTGCTACTACTACTGTGATGCGAGTGGTGCTGGTGCGGCTCAGCGTCACTCGCAGGCGCCGCACTACCACTCGCATGAGCACTTCCACTCGTGTCCATCTCCTCATGCGCGCCGTCTTCCTCGTTCTCGTCCACAAACACCGTCTCCTTGGACTTGCTGTACGCCGTGTCAAAGACCCGCAGGAGATGCTGCGCCGCGTCATACACCGAGCCTTTCACGTGCTCATCGTCCTTGTTGTAGAGCAGTGCGTTCTGGAACACGAGTCGCACGTCCTTGGCGAAGCGCTCGTGCGACTTAAAGCGGCAGCGCGAGGGCTTGGAGCCCAAGTTCTTCTTGACCGTGCCGAGGTCCATGGGCTTCTTGATGATCGCGTGGTAGCCGGGGATGTCGGTCACGGGCGACATGAAGACCCAGGACCAGCTCTCCTGCACGCGCTTGTTCGTGAGCAGGTCCAACAGCCGCACGCACTCGGCATGCGCTTTCTCCGAGATGACCATGTTCCCCCGTCGAGCCCATTCCCATACTGAGCCCGCTCACCCCGCCACACTTACCCCAGACGGGTCGGGTTTCAAAAATACACCAAAAACAGGTTTAGATCCCAACAAACCCAAACCCATTTATGAGAAGAGAACCCACCTGACCCGACCCATCGGAATGGAGCTCCTCGCCGGAAGGAAGGAAGCATTGGCTGCCCCAATATTAATATGGCGGAGCGCTTGTCGAGCTCCGAGTTCAAGAAGAAGCGCGAGATCGAGGAGGCGCGCAAGAATGGGACGCTGCCACCGGAGCAGGACGCCGATGGCAATCTGATCAACCCGCATAACCCCGAGTATCTGACCAAGCGGCCGTGGTATTTGCTCGGGTCCGCCGAGGACGCGGGGCCTTCCCTCAAGCATCAGACACTGCAGAACGAGTCGCATGTGCTGTCGATCCATGAGGCGGACGACCTCTATCTGCGAGGAAAGAAGCGCGTGCAGGCGGCGGAGACAAAGCCCCGCAAGTGGTGCAAGGGTGCGTGCAAGAATTGCGGTGCGATGAGTCACAAGACGGTCGAGTGTGTCGAGCGACCACGGAAAGTCGGCGCGTGGAAGACGAGCAAGGACATCCGAGAGGACGAAGTGCTCGTGGACGTGCGATCGCAAAAGTATGGCAAACTGGCGTTCGATGCCAAGCGCGATCAGTGGCTTGGGTACGATCCCAAGGAGCACGACCGCACGGTCGAGCGTTATCAAAAGATTGAGGACGCGCGCAAGCAGAAACGCATGGACGAAGTCAACAAGAAGCTGCAGAAGGCGTCCGAGAAGAACAAGAAGAACAAAAAGGGCTCCGATTCCGACTCGGACTCGGACTATGACTCGGATCTCCAATCAGAAGACGAAGAGTTCCGCGATCGCGAAGAAGGACCCATGTTTTCCGAACGTATCGCTCGTCAGGGTGGTGTCGGTGGTGCGCAAATGATGACTACCGTGCGAAACCTGCGTATTCGAGAAGACACAGCCAAGTATTTGCGCAATTTGAACCCCGAATCAGCGTACTACGACCCCAAGACGCGCTCCATGCGTGACAATCCAAACCCAGAGATGAATCCGGAGGACACGACGTTTATCGGCGATAATGTCGTACGACACACGGGCGATGCACAAAAGTTGGCGACGACGCAACTCTTTGCGTGGGAAGCGTACGCCAAGGGCGCTGACATTCATCCCCAGGCCACGCCGTCCCAAGCCGAGTTCTTGCGGAAGCAGTTTGAAGAACGCAAGGCAGCACTCGAACGAGAAAAGTCAAAGAAAATCCTCGACAAGTACGGCGGCCAAGAGCATTTGCAGGCGCCACCGAAGGAGCTCTTGCTCGCTCAGACAGAGAACTATGTCGAGTACTCACGAGATGGACGCGTCGTCAAGGGACAAGAACGTGCCAAAGCCCGCTCCAAATACGTCGAAGACGTGTACGAGAACAACCACACAGCTGTGTGGGGCTCGTGGTTTGATCGCCGAGAGATGGCGTGGGGCTACGGGTGCTGTCATTCCAAGGTGCGCAACTCGTACTGTACAGGAGAGGAGGGGAAGCAGGCGTTGGAGGCCGCCAAGATCGTCAACACAGAGCGACCAATGCTACAAGCTGTGGAGCGAACTGACAAGGATGCTAGCCGTGAAGGCAAGGGATCTATGATCCAGAAGCGTAGCGAACTCTATGGTGAGAATATCGCACCGGAGTTGGATGCCAAGAAGCTCAAGAAGGCACTGAAAAAGGCGGCGAAGGAGAATGCCAAGTCCGAATCGGACGACCGCAAGCGCAAGTACAACTCGATGAGCAGCTACGAAGTCAACGCCGAAGAAATCGAAGCGTACAAGCTGACCAAGTCGCGCTCAGACGACCCAATGGCCAAGTTGCTCGGTAAGGACGGCGATACACTTCTGGACGAATGAGACACACTCGAAATACACACAGCTTACGAAAATGAACCACTCTAAAGTATTCTGAGTTTGAGCAGGAGCCGAGTCGTGAGCACACGGGTTCGGTGCGAGGCTGATCGATTACTTGTACGTCATGACCGAGTCGTCCATGGTCCCGCTCGACCTGCTGGATGATGGTGGAAGCGGTCTTGACCCGAGCGAATCTCCTGGACATGTTGACGACTCGAGCACAAGTAGTCACATCACTCCGTTGTTAGGTGCCTCTGGGACTCCGGCGAATTATACTCTGGACGACTCGGCATTTTCGACGTGGCGAGAAGCCATGATGGTACATCTCGAGACGGCGACGAGTACACTTAAAGACCGTCTTTTGAAGTTACAAACTGAGTTTGACGTTACGTCGCAGTTCATTCGCGGGGACTATGCGTGGCGGAAGCAAGTGGGGGCATTCCACGACAAAGTGAACGACGCACTGACGCACCAAGTCGACGAGTTGGTGAAGAATGTGATCCAGAACACGGACTCCCTATCGACGACGATCGACGAGACGCTCAAGATCAAGGACACGCTCACGAAACAAGACCTGGAACGACAGGCACGCATGTACGAAGACAAGCTGCGGCGAACACGAACGTCGCTCAAGAAAGAGATTGACCGATTCACGCGACTGGAAAAGTGTCTGCGGCAAGAGGAAGCTCGCCAAGCCAAGGCGATGTACGAGCGGCTCGTTGATGAGCTCAAGATGGAGCATGCTGCGAAAGAATCCGCGCTGCAGGCCATGTTGCGTGAGCTCAAGACAGCCTACTCTTCCGTGGAGACGACCAACACCCAGCTCATTGACGCTCTCAAAAGCAGTCGTGATGACATTGAACGGCTCAAGAAGATGCTTCCCAAGGGGTCCTCGAACGGAGCCGGTTCCAAGCCGCAGCTTCTCTCTCGACCCACTCCTGCTGTCCCTCCTTCCGTGGCGCAGATCGCCATGGAAGCGTACATGCAAACGCTCAAGCATTCGTTGCAAACAGCTAAACAGGAGATCGCGAGTCTTCGTGGGGAAGTCGAAGAGGCCGAGAAGGAACGTGACGCGAGTATCAAGAAGCAACGACTAGCGGAAGAATCGACATCAAAAGCTCACGAGGAGGCAGCGAAAGTAAAGCAGTTGCTGAGCGAATCCCACCAGGCACTCGTGAATAATCAAAAGGAGATGGACGGAGTCAAGGAAGAGCAGAGACACTGGAAGGAGCTCTTCACAGAGCTCGAATTCCGGACAGGAAACCACCACCAGCAGATAGAAGACGCACAGCGCTACGTGAGCGCAACGAAAGAGCACGTTGAGTCACTGGAAGACCAAGTTCGAAGGATGGAACGACTCATGCGAAGCAAAGAGCGCTTCTTGTCCGAGTGGAAGCTCAAGCCGTCGCATGCAAACAATGCTGTTCGACTCGTGAACGAGTTTTTGAGCTCGTGCGATTCCGGGGACGAGCAAACTCCGGTCATCGAGGACGAAAGCGACGAAGCCTCGAAGGCTGACGAGTGGGCGGCACATCGTCGTCGGATGGAGAGGAAGCTGCGATACGAGTTTGAGAAGCAATACGGTGATCAACTGAATACCAGACTGAGTCAGGAGCGCAAGCGAGTCTTAGCGCGACTGGATATGCTGTGGACACGACAAGAAGTAGACGACACAACCGAGAGAACATCACAACCGGCCAGTACAAGTCGCAGTCGACACCGGAGCTCACTTGGCTCGAGGAAAGGCTCGAATGACGCGAGGCATGCCAACATGACAAGCTTCTCTCGTCAAACTGTTAGAAAACTCGTCATTGATGCTTTTGACGACGCCGGTTTCACAGAGTGGGCTGATACGGACGTCGAGCGCTTGCAAGGGCAGATCCGGACGCTCCGGAACTCGATTGCGCAGCTCACGTCGACGGTTGAGTCACTTCGACAACAGCTAGAGAGCCAGGCGTTATCTCTTGCCCAAGGCGCATTGCAGCAGCGAGAGAAGGAACTGTTGTTAGGCGAACTCACCGAGCGATATCGCCAGCTTCAGCACAAACTCGAAGGGTACGAGCAGGATCAGGCAGCGCGAGACACAGTGGGAGATAGTCTAGATCTCTCGCGATGGCCTGAGCGAGACCCCATGACTGTCTACGGCCAGCCACAGCCGATCGAGTCCAAGAGACCTCGTTCACGTCCTGTGTCGGCATCAGCAACACTTGTTAGTCAAAGTCTCGGGACTCCAAAGCCATCGACAGTGTCCTCTCTGCCCACATCGAGTTATGATCAAAGCACGCCATCGGTCTCGCGATCCAGAGCGAAGGAACGCGGAGGTCTCCTGCCTGAGAAGACGTTCCTTGGAGGTCGTTCACCCGCGAGCCGGACGCACACCCTCTCCACTCCTGCTCTCGAGGCGCGACTGTCGGTGCTCGATCGATCCGAGGACCACGTGCGTAGCATCGTCAAGAGCGAGTTGCTTGGACTCACTCCGAACGAGAACCAACTAGAAGACGGTGGACACGTCGGCGCGGATGGGGTACGTGCGTTCGTTCTAAACAATTCTTGCGAGTGTCTCTCCCCCCTGACAGTCTCTCTGTGTGTGCGCATGCCTAGATTCTCCAAATCCTCCAACGACGACGACAGCGACGATAAGACGGACTCTGCGTGGATTGAACGGTCAATTATATTTACGAAATGGTCCCACAGAGGTCTCATCTGGCGCTCGCTTAACCACGGAAGTGAGTGATTGGGTTGGCCTTCTGCACCTTGGCGTACTCGACCGAGGCCGCCTGCCACTCAGCCGACGTCGTGTGTGGCTCGCCTGGGGCGGCGCCGCCGTTGTCCTTGCCGGTGTAGCGCTGGAAGGCGAAGAGCGCGTACGAGACACCGAAGACGCCGGTGATGGTGCCCACGATGGCCTGGTTCTTAGGGAGGTTCTTGATGAGGCCGTGCAACATCTTGGTCGTGCGGATGGAGAGTCTGACTGAGTGGGCGGCTGTGGTGGGGCGGAGAGGAGAGGAGGGGAGGGGACGGTTCACGCAGGGGAGCGGAGCGGAGCGGAGGGGAGGGGATCCGCTGTTAAACCGTCCGCTCCGGTTTAACAAACTGACGTTGAACCGCGAGTCTAACCCATCTCCCATCCCTAGCCCTAAACCGGGCTGTTTAACAAAACACTAGTAGATTATCGTTTTCGACCTGTATAAAACCTTTCAGAATTTATTTCAAATGGGCAAGGGATCCGCTATTTAGATTTAGATGACGAGTGAATGGAGCTTCTCGGTGAGTGCCATGTAGGACGCGCGCAACACGGCTTCTTGCAAGGCAAAGGCCACTTGTGGCTGTGTCTGAAGTAGCTTCTCCATGGAGGAGCGAGGGATCATCGCGGTGACCGTGTCGTCTTCTGTGCAAACCGCCTCGATGGCGCGTGGCTGTTGCAGCACAAAGTCCATATCACCAAAGATGCACCCAGCACGCACACGAGCAAAGAGCTCTCGATCCGACGCAGTGTCTGCAGTAGTGCTGTTCGGCTGACTTGCGGCGTGCTGGTTTCCAGATCCGTAGCGACGTCGGCGGAGATTCGATACGAAGGGGTTGGTGAAGTGAGGCGAATCACTCGCCTCTGACGAGTCAGTCTTCGTATACAACGTCACTTGGCCACGAAGCAACACAAACCACGAGTCAGACGTCTCACCAACGACGAAAACACGTTCGGTTTGCTTCCATCGCTGGATGGCAAATTGCTTGGCCACGTCGTCAATTGCCTGTGTGACCTCAGGTGTGTTGCGCCGTTCAGTGGACAAGTAGGCCTTGAAGATCTGTGCGAGCGGGAGTTCTTGCGTAGCAGGTGGCAGGACGGCCTGTAGACTTTGCCCAGAGTCAAGTGATCGCTTCTTAGCGGCGGCGAGGATCAGTTGCTGTTCGCACCAGTCCAACGCGAGATCGACATCGGATGTGGTGTGGCATAGTTCGTCATCGTGCCCATCGGTCGAGAAGACGTCGTTGGCTCGCAATAGGAACTCGATCTTTTCTTTCATCCCACAGTACACGACAGTGATCTTGTGCTGTTTGAATAACATCTTGAGAGCAAGGAAGCACGATCTTGCAGCCGTGGCGTCGAGTCCGCTGACTTGTGAGAAGTCGAAGACGACGAAGCGAGTACGACCGCGGTGTTCGTCACAGCAGAGCTTCCCGCCAAGCTTCTGCAACGGGGGATGGACACCATGATTCATCGCAAGCAACGGCATTCGATGGTCGTGT
Organism: Pythium oligandrum; assembly: GCA_020085045.1. Taxonomy (NCBI): domain Eukaryota; phylum Oomycota; class Peronosporomycetes; order Pythiales; family Pythiaceae; genus Pythium; species Pythium oligandrum. The sequence goes on along the minus strand of JAHRIK010000001.1, from coordinate 1,064,665 downwards.
CGCATGGGATGAACCATACTAGCGTGCCCATGCGTCTGAGGTTTTGTGGCCTTCGATCGAATACACACCGCCTCCTTGACGCGCTCTTGGATATGCACGACCGACCCGAAGAAGATATGCCCGTGGAGTTGAAGAGTAACCACGCGCTGCTTCTTTAGCCACGCATCTTCTTCCACCGCACTGCCTCCGTGAAGTAGCTCGTGTTGTTCAGCCGTACGAATGACATCACTTGTGCTCTGAACCACGCGAACTGCTTCCGACCGAGCGTATTCGATTAGGGAACACAAAGCGGCAAGACCAACACCCGCTGCCAGACCCAGTTGAACTCCGAAAACGTTGAGGAAGATGAAAGTGGCGAGGGCGGTCAAGTATTCCACGAGCAAGAGCTTCCTGTACACCCCAATGATCCAGGTCTTCAGCAGTTCGACTCCAATGAAGACCAAAACTGAGCCAAAGAGGAACTTGGGTATGACTGTTGTAAGCGAGAAGGGCGTCAGCACGATGCAGAACTCACAGATGATGAGGGACAGCCCAATGAGCCGCGAGAAACCTGGATACTGTGCTTCGATGGCAGCAGGATGAAGGCGGTGGCTGAAGATTGTCTGACTGAAGATGTAGGAGCCAGTGTACCCGCCAGTCAGCCCGGTTACGAGGTTGGATACACCGACAGTTTGAAGTTGCTGGTTGTATTCCATCGGAGAGCCCGTACCCATTGAGGCCGAGACGATGTCCAGCGTCGATGCGAGGGCGATGACGCAAAACATACTGAAGACAGTCGGCAATTGGAGTGGGAACATGACTTCCCAGTGGATAGTGGAGAAATGGAAGAGACCGTACACATCACCCAAAGCAATTCGTGGAGTCTCAGGTGATAGGTACCCGTAGGAACGAGCTTCGTCCATTGTGATACCCGAGATCCACAAGACGAGGAAAAAGATGACCGGCATAGCGATGAGGCAACCTGGGAAGACGGCGAAGTGATGGTATCGCGCTGTGATATATGAAAGCGCCAAGCCGCACAAAACGCCGGGCAACAACAGCGCCATCTGGTGTCCGGTGAAGAGCTGTGTCCACGAGCCGAGGGTTTTGAGCGCGGTTCCCGTCATAAGAGTGATCCCACCCTTAAGAACGAAGAAACCAATGAATGCCAGGTAGCCACCAATCACAGGAGTGGGGAGATAATTGACGAGCGATGCGAGGCGGAGCTTTCCGAACACAATGAGGCCGAATCCTACCATCGCCGTGCAGATGCTGAGGTGCACGACGACTGTTGCAATTCGCTCTTGGAAGGGGACGGTCGGACCAAGTTCGACCATGATCGACGTCGCCATCGTGGACAAGAAGATGAGGCCTATGGACGCTGTTAGTGGATCATACTCGAATTCTTGGGCACTTATTGTGAGCCTACCTGCGTCCTGAGTCTGTCCGATGGCGAAAGAAAGTGGGGATCGGATGGTGATGACGAGCTGGTGCGCGATACTCGACATGAAGACAAGCTTGGTGAGCATCGGCATCACGCTCTCGAACTCGTCGTGACCGTAGATCATGGCGGCATATCCGATCATGAGCGGACACATAACTGACCGATGCATTTGTCAGCATTCACGTTCAAGTATACTGATCAGTAGAGGAGAGCAGCCTACCAATCGCGATGATCATTCCAGCGAGGATGGCCTGCACAGCGCCTTGGACGAGTTGCAACTTGCCACCCATCGGAGCCTTTGAGACCAACAGAGCTTCATCGTCTCGAGCCATGCTGTTCTTCAAGCGATATCAGTGGAAGCAGTTTAAAGTAGAATGGAAAAGACAATCTGGCGGATGAATGCTACCTGGCAAGCATGTATTGTGCTCATGATCGTGAGGCAGTTGCCAAAATAGAGCTCACCCACAAATCTGTGATGAGTTGTTCACGAGTTCAACTCATCCATTATAGCGCACGCCATAGACATGCTTTGATGAGCAAAACGCGTGGCTCTTGCACATGCGCAATCTAATCGTGTACTCTCCGGCTCCAAACTGTTCTCAGCAACGGAAAACGCGCCACGAGACATACTACACCGGGATCTTTGCACACCTAAATAACTATCGAGTGCAGTTTCTCTGCGAGCGTCATGTAGGATGCTCGCAGGATCACTTCTTGCAACACGAACGCCACCTGAGGCTGTGTTTGCAACAGCTTCTCCATCTTCGAACGCGAGATCACTGCAGTCACCGTGTTTTCTTCCGTGCATACAGCGTCGATACTGCGACCTTGTTGCAGCATGAAGTCCATATCGCCAAATATACATCCAGCACGCACACGACTGACGAGTTCGCGATCTGATCCGTCGCTAGCATCACTGCTACTGCTGGATCGATCTTGACTGTGAGGTTGATGCTGTCCGTTGGATCCGTAGCGACGTTGTCGGAGATTTGACACCGAAGGACTACCAAAATGAGGCGATCCAGTCGCTACCGACGTCGCCGACGTTGTGTACAGCGTCACTTGGCCACGTAACAGAACAAACCACGACTCAGCTGCCTCACCAACCATGAAAATGCGGTCATTCGGCTTCCACTTCTGAATTGTGAACTGTTGAACAACATCCTCGATGGCTTGGGTTACCGCCGGCGTGTTGCGTCGTTCCGTCGACAAGTACGCATTGAAAACGAGTGGAAGCGACAGTTCTTGTGTAGCGGACGGCAGGAACGCCTGCAGACTCCTACCCGAATTCAAGGAGCGTCTCTTGGCGGCGGCAAGGATCAGCTGCTGCTCACACCAGTCCAATGCGAGATCGGCATCAGACGTAATGTGACACAGCTCACCGTCATGATCTTCCGCTGGGAATACATCGTTGGCTCGCAATAGGAACTCGATGTTTTCTTTCATACCGCAGTACACAACTGTGATCTTGTGCCGCTTGAACAGCATCTTGAGAGCGAGAAAACATGATCTTGCGGCAGTGGCATCGAGTCCGCTCACGTGCGAGAAGTCGATGACAACGAAGCGCGTAGGTCCACGGTGACGATCCGTGCACGGAGTTCCCTCAAGATTAACGAGACTCGACGTAGAAAGCAGTGGTAGTCTCTCGTCCCGTTGGTCACTGCGTTCGCTTTGGGTAGTTTGCTCAGGATACACATAGACTGCGCGTTTCACACGCTTCTGGATCCGTGTGGCCGAGCCGAAGAAGATATGACCCTGTAATTCCACCGTCACAATAGGCTGGTTCTTCATCAACGAACCCTGGCGTGCCGTTGAACTACCGTAAAGCAACTCGTGCTGATCAGCATTTCGAACCACATTACTTGACTTCTGAACAAGGGTGACGGTTTGGGAGCGAGAGTACTCGACAAGAAAGCACAAAGCCGCGAGACCAACACCCGCGGCAAGGCCAAGTTGGACACCGAACGCGTTGAGGAAGATGAACGTGGCAACGACTGTTACGTACTCCACAGTCAGCAACTTGGCGTAGACACCAATCATCCACGTCTTCAAGAGCTCAATACCGATAAAGATCATGACAGACCCGAAGAGAAACTTGGGGATGATCGAAGTGAGGGAGAACGGTACCAAGACAATTGCAAACTCGCAGGCAGCCAGCGAAAAACCAATGAGCCGGGAGAAACCAGGGTGATGCTTCTCAATGGCGGCGGGATGGAATCGGAAGCTAAACACTGTTTGGCTGAAGATGTACGAGCCAGTGTAGCCTCCAGTCAGGCCGCTGAAGAGGTTTGATGCACCGACGGTCTGAAGTTGCTCGTTGTAGTCCATCGTGCATCCAGTTCCCATACAGATGGATGCGATATCAAGCGAAGCAGCGAATGCGACAACGATAAACATACCAAACAGCGTCGGCAATTGGCTTGGGAACATGACACTCCAGTGGATGTTCGAAAAATCAAAGAGGCCGTACACATCTGTGATTGCGATGGGAGCTGTCGCTGGTGACAGGAATCCGTAGGCTCGAGCTTCTTCTATCGATGTCCCAGTCATCCACAGAGCCACGAAGAATCCAACCGGCATGAGCAAGATGCAAGCTGGAAAGACGGCAAAGTGCTGGTAGCGGGCAGTGATGAGCGAGAGCGCGAAGCCGCAGACGACACCAGGCAATAGCAACGCCATCTGATGCGTCGTGAAAAGTTGTCCCCACGAGCTGAAACCCGTGAGATTCGTTCCAGTCATGAGGGAAATGCCACCCTTGACCATGAAGAAGCCGATAAACGCAAGGTAGCCACCGATGACTGGAGTCGGAAGATACTGCACACGGGACGCAAGACGGAGTTTGCCTAGCACAATAAGGCCCAGCCCCACAAGCGCAGTGCAGATACTCAGATGCACAACAACCGTCGCAATACGCTCTTCCAGCGGCACAGCGACGCCTAGTTGGTTCATGATGGACGCTGCCATGGTCGAGAGGAAGATGAGGCCTACATAAATCATCAAAAAGCATAAATCCATGTCCAAGATCCATAGAAAAACACGACTTGACCCGACCTGCATCTTGCGTCTGGGCGATTGCGAACGGCAGCGGCGAGAGGAACGTGATGGCAAGTTGGTGCGCGACGCTGGAGAGAAAGATGATCTTGGTGAGCACGGCCATGACGGGCTCAAACTCTTGATGGCCATAGATCATCGTGACAAAGCCAATCATCACTGGACACAGCACTAGAGATCCACACAAGCAAACAGCGTCACTCCCCAGGCCACATACCAATACACCACCAAACTAGCCATACATACCCACAGCGATGATCATGCCCGTGACGACGGCCTGGATGCCGCTCTCGACGAGCATCTTGGTGCTTACGAGGCACGGTTTGTCCATCTTGGCTGCTGGCTTGGGGACGCGGAGACCATGCGCCGGCGACTGGAGGATCACGTGCGTGTCGTCGAGGCGCGGGCGGCCGCTGGCGGCGTCCATGGTGACGCGGCGCGGACTGAAAGACGGTCTCATGTCGACGAATGCGCGGTCTCTTGTGCCCTTCAACTATGTTTGCGCGACGACACCCTATGACGCATTCGCACTTAAGCGAAACAAGTTGAAGGACAACCGGACGATCCAGCTTCGGTACAGAAACCGGTGGTAGTACAATAGAAGACGGAATAATACAAACGACCATGCCACTGTGAATGACGTGGCATGCATCGTTTCGATGGCTTTGGTGGATCTTCGAAACGTCGCGACGTTGTTGATGTACTTGGCATTGACGAGCTGAAGATCACTTTGCAACTCACCATGGCTTCCAAGAATCCCCGTATTCTCGCGCTCTTTGACATTGATGGCCCGCTCACACGCGCACGCCAGGTAAAGATTCGGAACCAATGTGAAGAGAGAGTGGATGAATGCTTACGAATGCGCTGGATTGGCTGTAGAGCGCCAAACCCGAGGTTCTCCAGCGTCTCAAGAAGCTCCGAGAGTCGATCTCCGTCGGTGTTGTTGGTGGGTCGGACCTTGTCAAGCAAAAGGAACAGCTCGGGGAAACAGGTGGGATGCTCGTAGAGTGTTGAGTGAGGAATGTTTTGGGCAATCTAACGACTCCTACTCACAGTGACCGACGACCTCGACTACAGCTTCTCCGAGAACGGGCTGGTGGCGTACCGCGACGGAGTTAAGATCGGCGAGACGGTACGTATTATTGACTGTGAACGCCAACAACATTTGTCAAGTACAGTGTAGATCGATGATCAATATGTCTCGTGTGCAGAGCTTGCGTAGCCACTTCACCAACGAGCAAATCAACCGGATCGTCAATTTTGCCCTCCGTTACATCGCCGACTTGGACATCCCAGTCAAGCGGTAAGTTTTTCACTCCGTTGCCCACTTGGTAGCTCTCTTCTCAACGCATTTGTGAACAGGGGCACATTCGTGGAATTCAGAACGGGAATGATGAATATCTGTCCAATTGGCCGTAACTGCTCGCAGGAAGAGCGCGATGAATTCGAAAAGTACGACCACATCCACAACATCCGCAAGACCTTCGTGGCCAAGCTCAAGGAAGAGTTCGCCGAGTACAACCTCACGTACTCGATCGGCGGCCAGGTATGCCTTCTTCCTTTTTACCTTGATGTGTATGACCGTATCTCACTTGTTGCGTGTGACCCAGATCTCGTTCGACGTGTTCCCAAGCGGCTGGGACAAGACATTCTGTCTGCGCTACCTGGACCCAAAGGACTACGACGAGATCCACTTTTTCGGTGACAAGGTGCACGAGGGTGGCAACGACTTTGAGATCTACACGCACGAGCGTACGATTGGGCACGCCGTGACGTGTCCAGAAGACACGGTGAAGCTCCTCGACGAGTTGTTCCCATAAGCTTCCTTGCGGCTCTCCGAGAGCTCACAGCCCCCGGTTGGACAGAATGAGCACTCTACGAGTACCAAACATTTATCTTGCGTGTACTGAAAGTTGAAATCGAGGACTCGAAGACTAGTAATGAAACTGAGGCAATTTTACTTAATTTTGCTTAGATTTTGTGAGTTTGGGTTCATTCGTGTGGAACAAATGCCTCCCGGCAAATCCTACGCTTCTGCATAGAAAGCAAGCTTTCACAGTGGTATCTCTCTCAGAGTAGTGATTGCAATCCGGACATCAATCCTATTGCTTGCTTTTTTTCTCCTCGACAATGAATCGTGCAACGTATGGGCTGCTTCCTTTCAACCTTTGGTCACCAAGCACGTGCACTCTTTGTGTACTCCAATGTCTGTGGGGTAACCCAAGCATCATGACGGTCATGAGAAGCCCGTCTCGCAACACTCGACTTCGATCACCGGTACACCCACCGGTATTGAAAGTTGACGGAGCCGTAAGAGACAGAATAAAGCGAAGACGACCAGCGCGAGTGACGTGTCAGGCGATGTTTCGAGCGTCACGTCGTTGGTACACTTGCCTCTCACGAGCTCACATAACGAGATTCACGATGGCCCCAACGAACCCACGCATTATCGCCCTCTTCGACGTCGATGGCACGCTCACGCCAGCGCGCAAGGTAAGCGATGATCACGAGACAAGGCGTGCGGAAAGATGCGGTACTGAGACGTGGTGGTATAATTGCAGGACGCGTCGCCAGAGATGCTCCACCGTCTCAAGAAGCTCCGCGAGTCGATCACCATCGGTGTCGTCGGCGGCTCGGACCTCGTCAAGCAGAAGGAACAGCTCGGCGAGACTGGTGCGTCAATCGTGTGTGCGCTCGGAGGACGCAGGAGAACAGAGCTGACAACATGTGGATGCAGTGACCAACGACTTTGACTACAGCTTCTCCGAAAACGGTTTGGTTGCTTACCACAACGGCGCCAAGATCGGCGAGACGGTACGCTCTGGCTGGTCATTATGCTCCTTGAGTTGGACTCGAGCTGATAGCCGTTTTTCTGGTTGCAGAGCTTGCGTAGCCACTTCACCAACGAGCAGATCAACCGCTTCGTCAACTTTGTCCTCCGTTACATCGCCGACTTGGACATCCCAGTCAAGCGGTGAGTTGCTAAGAGGCATCGCTTTGGTCTGGACTTCGTGAGACTGACTGTATTGGCTCTTAGTGGCACTTTCATCGAGTTCCGTATGGGCATGATCAACGTCTCGCCAATCGGCCGTAACTGCTCGCAGGAAGAGCGCGATGAATTCGAAAAGTACGACCACATCCACAACATCCGCAAGACCTTCGTGGCCAAGCTCAAGGAAGAGTTCGCCGAGTACAACCTCACGTACTCGATCGGCGGCCAGGTATGCCTTCTTCCTTTTTACCTTGATGTGTATGACCGTATCTCACTTGTTTGCGCGTGTGACCCAGATCTCGTTCGACGTGTTCCCAAGCGGCTGGGACAAGACGTTCTGTCTGCGCTACCTGGACCCAAAGGACTACGACGAGATCCACTTTTTCGGTGACAAGGTGCACGAGGGTGGCAACGACTTTGAGATCTACACGCACGAGCGTACGATTGGGCACGCCGTGACGTGTCCAGAAGACACGGTGAAGCTCCTCGACGAGTTGTTCCCATAAACGTCTCGTCCCTGCGTAGCGTCGTCTAGTAAAGAGCACAAATCCCACCAGTCGGCATGTTCCCCTCCTGTTCCTTGCGGTCGTGTGTTGCACCGTACTTAACGACCTGGACTGCGTACTTAGTGGATCTGGTTGAGGTCAACCCACATACATACATTGGCAGAGTGGCGAGCATGACGACACTGGAGAGCTTTGCGTTGACGGCGCCGGACGCGAGCGACGCGTGGCTTGCGCCGCTCACAGACGCCGCGTTTGTAGCAGACCTCGATGCGCAGCTGCAGGACGCGCATTTGCTGCAATTGCGAGAGCTCTCGGCGTCGGACGTGACGCCGGAGCGGCTAAGTGCGCTCCAACGCAGCATTCGGATCATCTTGGCGGTGTATGGACGACTGGCGAGGCTACTACAGAGCAAGAAGGACGAACGCATCAAGGATATCGAGGCGCTGAGCCAGTCCGTGCTGCATATTACGCGCATCGGCGCTGTGTGCGAGCTGCTGGCGACGCGGAATCGCAGCGAAGCGCAGTTGCTGTTGGAGGGCGTGCAGATCCACGTGCCCTCGTTCAGCAGCGACGTCAAGCGATGGTTTGAACTGTGTCTTAAGGTATATAGTCTCTCTTTTGCCTCTCTATTGCATTGGGAGGGAAGGACTGATGATATCGGCCTGCTTGTTTCAGGATCTTCGTGAAACGCATGCGTCAGTGGGGCTGAACAAGCGACCGCAGGTCGTGCACCTCGTCCAGCGGCTCTACGAGACCAACCTTGCGGTGCGTTTATACACCGTCGGCTGTTTATATTTTCTAACTGGGCTGTGGCTATGTAGATTAATGGCTTTGCGGTGGCGTCCTCACTGGTCGACTCCTTGCTCCCCTCGATTGATGGCGATGGTTTGACGTCCGATACCATGCTCTACACACTCACCACATGCTACGAGTGCGATTTGCCGATTCTCCAGCGAGCACTGATCAAACTCGACGACAAGGCTCAAAAGAAGGCGGCGCTGTTGATCCCAGATGCACGACGTGTCCTCCTACAGGTGATTCAATGCCCTCGCGGACCGTGGTTGTATCGATTGCTGACGCTCCCTCGTGTCGATAGATTCTCGGATCTCTTCTTGACACGGCGATGAAGCGCGAGAAGCAGGCAGGCACTGGCGGCGACGGTCTGCTCGCCATTATCCATGATATTAGCCACTGCACTGAGGCCAACGCCGTTGATCTCGGCACGTACATGAGCGATCTTTGGCATCTGTACGGCTACGAGGTACGAAAATGATATCTTTTCTTTAGCAAAGCGTGAAGCTGACTGGGTAATTACCGTCTAGGCAAAGCTCCTGAATTTCTTTGACGATATCAAGATGGACCGCGACAACGTCTCGTATCTTGAAGTCGTTTTGGAAGGTCTGCCGCGTCGTCGAGTCTTGGAGGAGGACGTGGTTGTCGAAACCAAGCACACAGAGCCTGAAGACCAAAGCAGTCCTGCTGCAGCTTCGATCCCAGGCGAAAGCCAAGCGTCCGCGTCGTCTTCCTCCTCAGTTTTGGACGCGTTGATCAGCCAAGTGAAGGACCTGTTCCCAGACTTTGGCGATGGTTACGTCGCATTGTGTCTCCTCAGCTCCCAGAACCAGCTAGAGACCGTCATCAACTTCTTGCTGGAGAGTAACCCTCCACCTGCTCTACTTGAAGTACGTCAGTCTCTGACTCGTAAAGATCCAGAGTACGCAGCGCTTGAGCGCAAGGTGCTGGGCAAGGAGCCAGTTGCGGCATCTCCTGCACCACCCGTCAAGTCGGAGAAGGTGGACCCAAGTCGCATTTGGGTCGGAAAGAAGACACAGGAGAAACAGTATGATCCACGTGTGGCTCGAAAGGCGCCAGAGCTCGTGGAGAAAATGAAGCAGATCGTGGACGAGTACGCGGCCGAAGACAATTTCCGCGAGGCAGCAATGACAGCTGGGGGCTTGTCACTCGAGACATCCTTGCCATCGCGTGTGCGTGTGGTGGACGAGTACGACGACGACTACAACGATGAGTTTGAGGACTATGAGCCATTCAGTGTGCACGACGGTGGTCAGACCGAGGACTTCGACGCCATTCGTGAGCAGAACCGTCGCATGCGTGTGTTGGAAGAGGAGCAAGCGTACTGGGAAGGCATGCGGAACCAGAACCGTCGTCTCGTGGACGAGGAAGACGAGGAAGAAGAGGAAGGTAAAGAGGAAGACAGCAGCCCGCCAGCCAAGCCAACTGGCCCTCCGTCGCGTGGTCAGGGCGGTGGACCCAAGCAAGGAGCTCCAAAGGGCCGGCCCAACACAAACGATGGGACGTCGAACGCTTCCGAACAGCAATTGCAGCGCAATCGGAATCGCAACACGCAGAACAAGGCCAAGGTGGCAAACCACCACCGAAAGGACCGTGCGCTAAAGAAGCGCGGGTAGACGATGAACTGTACGTAGACGACTGGGGTCAGCATATCTGATCTCTTCGTTCCATTCACGTTCTGCAGAATGCCCACAGTCAATTTCACCCAATAGAATAGCGGATACTTTCGATAATCGGCCAATCAAATGCGACAACTGACGTCAAGTGGCTCTACGCCAGATGAAGAAGCGGCCAGGAGCGTTCGACGCTCTGCGCGCGTGCGTGAGAGCACAGCGCTCCGTATGACATTGATTAGGCACTAATCGATGCACTGGACCAGCCAGTACGGGCCATCGTTTTCCAGATGGACAAGATGACGGAGATGAGCGTCCCCGTCTTTGACGGCGTGCTGATCCTACCCAAGGAACTGCGGCATCTTGACGACAGCGAGCTGCCAGCGGTGGTGGTGGCCGCACGACACGCATTACCGACGCTCCAACTCTGGCTGCTCGCACATTATATCGCTATGGTAGTGCTCAGCGGCGCGTCACTCGGGTATCTACGCTATCGACGCCGTATCGCGCTCCATGGCGACCGCGGCGTCGCCCTCACTGTCTTGTTACCGGCCTTTGAGCCGTTATTATGGGTCCTCACAGTCGTATCTGTCTTGTTTCTCGCTGTCTTTGTCTGGGCATTGCGGTGGCGACTCTATGAGACGACTCAGCAACCGCAGGTGTTGATCGAAGTCTCGTATGCCAGTCGTCAATTCATGTTCCTCCTCGTGCTGCTCTTCATGGTCGAGCCCAGTGTCTCACCCGTCTCTCTACGCCGTGCCGTCGTCTTCACTGCCGTTTTGTCTGTTTACACGATCCCCATCGCGTGGCTTGTCGGCCGCTTCACCACCAACAGCAACGTCTTTTTGATTTACTGGGTCGTACGGGTCGCTCGCGCACTCATCTGCGTCCCGTACGGCTACATCATCTACCGGCCACCCCATCGTGCCACGCCCACCGCACTCCGACAGATTGCGGTGTTTGCAGGCGTCTACCACGTGCTCCACTTCACATGCAACATCATCTTTCGCAGAGATTACGTCCGTACCGGATTCTGTGTCACATATGTCATCCTCATGTGGGCGTCGCTCAGTCCGCTACTCACATGGCGTGTGCTCCAAGCCGATACGAACCATTGGCGGTCTCTGACACGGCGCGTTTGTCTCTCGCAAGTGTTTGACTCGCCCTCCCCGTTATCCCCAGTGAGTTCCCGACTCCCCACGACGCTTCATCGCAAGTACCTCGTCGACTTCGCGTTCCTCTCGGCTCATTCTCGCATTGGCATAGGCACACACGCTGTGATTTTCAACGGTGAGCTACGCGCGCGTATGCCAGTGGCTATCAAGACGTACACGCCGAAGAAACTTAGTGATGATTTGATAGCCGCGTTTGCTCGAGAGGCCGCACTTGGTGGCGCTCGAACTAAACATCCCAACATCGTGACGTTCTATGGACTCAGTTTCTCACCTCCGACAATCTCTTTGATCATGGAGCTCTGTCAAGGTACTCTAGAAGAAATCACACGAGTCGAATCCCCGCAGCTGCTGACGAGGCAACAGCTGCTCTTGAGGATCGCGTATATGCTCGATATGGCCCGAGCCATCGCGTATCTTCACAGCTTTACACCACCATTAATCCATCGAGACATCAAACCTGCGAGTTTCTTCGTTAATCGCCATGGACGTGTGAAACTGAGCGACTTCGGCGCTTCAAGACGAATGCCGCATGATACTTTGGTCGCCCAAGACTCGAATTCGTGTTCACTTATCAAAGGCTGGCGTCGCCTGACCAAACAACCAGCGTCTTCGATGAACAGTACCTATCATACCTCGATGACACTGCCATTCAGCCCCGAGTCACCGTCTTCGCTTGTGAGAATGCGGACTCTACACGGTACAGCCGAGTATATTGCCCCCGAAGTCATCTGTGGCACCTCCGTGACGACGCTCGATGCCCAGGCTGCGGATGTCTATGCGTTGGTTGTATCTCTATGGGACGTATTACATCCAGGACGCGATAAGCACGCTATGGTGAGTGCTTCTAGAGACGTCCTGGATATTGTTGTGGGTGGCGAGCGTCCACCGATTGAGTCATCTTTGCATCCCGTGCTGCGAGATCTACTCGCACGAGGCTGGGACGCTCAGCCAAGTCGGCGCCCTACCGCTGCAGAGGTCGTGATGACGCTCGACCGGGTTCAGGACCAGCTTATGATGGAATTTGCTGCAGATTTCCGTCAAGAAGTTATCCAGAACGACTCAGGGACTTGTCAAATCGCGATAGTGGAAGAGGCGCATGACTCGGCATCCTCTCCACAGTCATTCACAGGTCAATGGCTCTGTCTGCAACTCAGATCATTGCAAATTGCATCCAACACGTCTGAAGCTTTGCGATTCGGAAGTGCGATGATGGACGCCGGCGTGTTGCATCATGCGACGCACTCACGAGGCTTCGCTCTCTCCAACGAACTACTTTACACCTTCGACGACCCACACATGCACAACTATGATGCCGTCGTGTTGCCGACTTCAGTTGCAGACACACCCCGTTGTGAGTGTCGCGCACTTGGTCAGAGTCTCCCTCGTTGTTCGCGAGAGGAAGATACTCGAAACAATGGTCGCAGGATTCGTCTTGAGAGTATTCCACGACTACCACGCCAGCAACAATCTCCGTCTCTAGATGGTGTTGAAGCGCTCACTCTCGACTTGCTACGCAATCAAGGAAGCATATAAAGAAAACACGCATGTGCAGTCAAATTGACTCTACTAATGAAAATACAAGCGAGACTAGAACGTGATACGCCGTAAACGCTGAGCGAGCTTCATACTCTCGCGTATACGACGCCGAGCAGCGCGTTCCGGAGCATGGGCAGGCGTGATCTCAGGGCTGAGGTAGATACTCGGCATAGAAAGATGCACTTGCGGGGCGGGTGGGAGCAAATCTGATGGCGGAGACTGCGTTAGTTTGTCTGAAGCAGCGTTCACACCCTCTTTTTCTGGTCGTGGCGGTTTGTCGGCGTTGATGGCGCCATTACCAGCTTTTCGATGAGACATATTGCCGCGCTGAGCACTCAGAGAGCTGCTTCCATTAGTCACTGTGGCTGACACGAACGCACTCATGTCTGCTCGTTGAGTGGGAGACCTCATCGCTGCCCCCTCACTACGACTCGTATGCACCATTACCTCGTTCTCCTCAGGCGACACGAGTGTTCGCTTCGATGGCGACTGACTTGTCATGCTCTGCATGGCACGGAGCACCTCGGTTGTTATCGCTGTGGGCGTCGCAAGCTCAGGCAAACGACGCAGTGAGCCACCAACAGGCTCCACACTGGTGTTTTTCGTGGGCGAACCAAGCCCATTGGGCACCGACAATGTCTTTTTCTTGAGCAGCGGTGGTCGTGGCTTGGCACCAGCGTCCTGGTCTTGATTTGTTGACGACGAAGTGTCTTTAGGCTCAACCAGCGAGCGGATTTTGTCCAGTTCAGCAAATACGGTGAGCCACATCGACTTTTCCTGGTCAAACACTGTCATGGTGACGCGATCGAAGAGTTTGGTGAGGAACGAGACGTAGATCTCGGCGCCAATGCCCACTGTCCAGATGTCGGCGACTTCAAACAGCGCACGGACAAAAAGCGCCTTGCTCATGCTGATCTCTCCGTCGCCGACGTCACGTTCCCAGTCACGTTCGACGATCTTCCGCGCTTCGGCCATGGAGAACTCACTTGGTGCCACCAACGCCTTGTAAAACTTGAGGAACACGTCGAGGTAGTCGCGTTTCTCGAGGTATTGATGCCCCAAGCGGATATGCGGGAAGGTATCCCAGAACCGTGTGATTGCAGCTACCACTTGCTTGTCTTCCAGTAGTCGTTGACGTTTGCGAAGGTTCTCATCCGAATAGAGCTGCTGGTTGCCTTGCTTCCGATACGAGACACTCGTGAGGGTCGTGGTCGCCGGACTCTTGTCACTCGAGGCCACGTGCGGCTCCTTCTCGTGCGAGAAGAGCAAGTGCTGGTTCTTGCTTTGACACATGACCTGTGTCTTGACTTTGGCGAGATGCGGCACAAAGAACGGCACACCTTTTTCGACCTGACGTTCCTGAGACCCTCGATCCAGCCGCAGCGACGACGCATACGCATTGAGACCCGCCATGCTCGTACTGGGATGACAGCAAGTCGGCAATAGTGACGAGGCACCCAACCTACCCAAGTCTGGACATGGAGCTATTCTCGGGGACACGCATCATCCCGAGCTCGTCACAGTTCTAGTTATAAGCATCATGTCACAACCCAGGTCCTGGAACGCCCGTTCCACCACCAAGCCAAGTCGACCACGTTACAACGTTGCACCTTGCAATACCGAAAGCCCGTGACTTGATCACATCCATCCAGTGCTACACTAGGGTCCTGTGTCGTGCTCTAGGTGTTGGTAGGTCTTCGAGTCCTAGGTTGAGTTAGGTTAAGGATGTGGCTTCCGTTCTGCTGGCGAGAATGCATGTTGACGCAGCCACGCCTTGCAGACGAATGCACGTCGCGCCTGTCGCTGACCCTCTCACGTGTCAGCGACGCGAGCCAATCACACGCCAACGTGTCACGCCCTCGACAGCTTTGGCTCGCCTCTGCCCGCATGTCAACAAGTGCCAGGTGGGCCTGTCGTCGTTTGATTTCGCAAAACACGGTGTCTTCGTCCATACACTCGCTGTTGGTAGCTGGTACCCTAGACTACCGTGTTTTGCTAAAGAGCTCTTGCTAGTGCTACTTCAGACCCCCATCAATCCATCCCCAGAAGTAGAAGAAGAAGAAGGAAAAGGAGGAGTGGAAGCTCGCCACGCGGCGTCAGAGAGAGAAAGAGCGAGAACGAGAGAGACGATGAAGAGCTTCCCCACGGCCGCGCTGTTGCCCAAGGAAGAGACGCTCGCGGACAAGCTGCTGGCGCAGTTCCCCGAGTACGACGGCCGCAACACGGTCGTCGCGATCTTTGACACGGGCGTGGACCCAGGCGCCATCGGCCTGCAGACCACGTCGGACGGCAAGCCCAAGGTCGTCGACATCATCGACGCCACGGGCTCGGGCGATGTCGACACGTCGCTCGTGCTCGAAGCCAAGGACGGCAAGCTCACGCTCGCGAATGGCAAGGTCGTGACGCTCAACCCCGAGTGGAAGCCGAGCGCCGACGGCAAGTACCACGTGGGTACGCTCGCGGCGTTTGACCTCTTCCCGCGCTTGCTCGTCGACCGCTTGAAGAAGGAGCGCAAGGAGAAGTTTGACATCAAGCAGCGCGAGGCGGTGAACGAGGTGCAGGCGCAGTTGGTGCAGTGGGGCAAGGACAATGCTGCCACGACCAACGATGCCAAGGCGTTGCGTGCCAAGAAGGACCTCCAGGCGCGTCTTGTCGTGCTGGACGAGCTCAGCAAGGCGTACAACGATGCCGGTCCAATCTACGACGCAGTCGTGTTCTTTGACGGTGCGAACTGGCGTGCGGCGCTGGATACCAAGGAGAATGGTGACTTCACCGGTGTCAAGGCGCTCACCAACTACAAGATCGAGCGTGAGTACGCGACGTTCTCGGTCGAATCGCAGTTCAACTACGCGCTCAACATCTATGACGAGGGCAACACGCTCAGCGTGGTGTGTGACGCGGGTGCCCACGGCACGCACGTCGCTGGTATCGTAGCGGCTCACCACCCCGACCAGCCAGAGTGCAACGGCGTGGCGCCGGGTGCCCAGATCCTTGCCGTCAAGATCGGTGACTCGCGTCTCGGTAGTATGGAGACCACGCCAGCGCTCAGTCGTGCCATCTTTGCCATGATTGAGGCCAAGTGCGACATCATCAACATGAGCTACGGCGAGTACGCGTCCGAGCACAACACGGGTCGCGTCGTCGATTTGCTCAAGGAGCTCGTGGACGAGCACAAGATCACGTTCGTGTGCAGTGCCGGCAACAACGGTCCAGCGCTTGGCACCATCGGTGCACCAGGTGGTACGTCGTCGCACTTGCTCGGCGTCGGCGCCTACGTCTCGCCGCAGATGATGGAGGGCGAGTACATCATGCGTCAGAACGATCTCTCGGGCATCACGTACACGTGGTCGTCGCGTGGTCCTACCTTCGACGGTGACTTTGGTGTCAACGTGTGCGCGCCAGGTGCTGCCATCACGGCTGTGCCAAACTGGACGCTCAACAAGAAGCAGCTCATGAACGGCACGTCCATGTCCTCGCCTAACTGTGCGGGTAACATCGCTTTGCTTGTGAGTGGCCTCAAGGCTCAGGGCATTGCGTACACGCCATACTCGCTGCGTCGCGCCTTGGAGATCACGGCGTTGCCTCTCAAGAATGTCGAAGTGTACGCCCAGGGCAAGGGTCTCATCCAAGTCTTGCCTGCGTTCGAGTACCTCGTCAAGAACGCCAACACTTTCGACGGCAGCAACAAGCACCCACTCTACTACGACGTCTCGGCTGCTTGTGGCAATGGCCACGCGCGTGGTGTCTTCTTGCGTGACGCCTCGGACTTTGTTCACGAGAGTACGGAGGTCAACGTGACGGTCAAGCCAATCTTCCACAAGCACGCGGCGAACGAGGACAAGGTCCACTTCGAGATGCACTTGCGTCTCGTGCCAACGGCTCGCTGGGTCGACGTCGGTCGCAGTGTCGCGTTGATGCATGAAGGTCGTGGCTTCAAGGTGCTCGTCAACACCAAGAACTTGCCTGCCGGCGAGCACTTCGCCGAGGTTGTGGCCTACGACGCTAACAACGAAGCCCGTGGTCCAGTCTTCAGCATCCCAGTGAACGTGATTAAGCCAGAGGCTGTGGCCCCAGTTGTTGTGTACAAGAAGTCGTTGTTGCCTGGCTCGATCGACCGTCGCTTTGTCATGCCACCAACTAACGCCACCTGGGCGGATGTGATCATTTCGCGTGCGCCAGTCGATGGCAGCGCGTTGGGCGAGCAGGAGGTGGATTCGAACGCTTCTGGCAAGCTCTACATGTTCCACGTCATGCAGTTTGAGCCGTTCGTGCGTCAGTCGCAGTCGTCGTTCCAGAAGGCGTTCTTCCTGCGTCCTGGTGACGAAGTGTGCTACAATCTTGACCTCGTTGGTGGTCTCACGGCCGAGTTCTGTCTCGCCCAGTTCTGGAGTGCGCTCGGTGACTCGCGTGTGCAGGTGGAGATTCGCTTCCACGGCATCGTGCCAGACCAGCGTCGCATTCAGTTCGCTGGTGGTGAGGAATCGCACAAGGTGTTGCTCTGGTCGGACATTCAGAAGGAGACTATCGCGCCTTCAGTCAGTTTCACCAAGTGGTCGCAGCGTATCCGTCCAACGAGCGCCGAGATCGCACCTCTGAGCAAGAGCCGCGGTGATTCGCTTCCCGACAACCGTCAGAGCTACGAGCTCGTGCTCACGTACCCAATCACTCTGAAGGAGCCTGGTAAGGTCACGCCTCGTTTGCCTTTGCTCTTTGGTCGTCTCTACGAGTCGCCATTCGAGTCGCAGCTCTCGATGATCTTCAACGACAAGAAGCAGTACCTCGGCACCTCTGACGCCTACGGTGAGAGCATCTCGTTGCCAAAGGGCTCGTTCACCGTGCGTACGCAGGTGCGTCACGAGGACGTGAGCAAGCTGGAGAAGCTCAAGCAGATGGTGCTGTTCTTGGATCACAGCATCAAGGAGATCTCAGCGTCCACGTTCGCACACCAGGACGATGTGGCGCTCGGTCGCAAGGCGTTGACGGAGACGGCGCTCAACGTGAGCAAGCACCTCGCGCTCTTCATCGGCGAGCCAGGCGCCGACAAGTTCCCAGCCGGCCACGCACCAGGTGATATCCTCAGCGGTACGATCCACTACGGCAAGAAGAACGGCAACGTCAAGGGCTCTGGTCGTCGTCCAGGCGGTTTTGAGATCTCGTACGTGATCCCACCAGCCGCGACACCAGCCAAGGAGCCTGAGCCTGAGGCACCAAAGGACGAGCGCTCGGAGGAGGAACAAGCTAACGAGGCCGTGCGTGATCTGTTGCTCGGTCGTGTGACCAAGCTTGCGGGCAAGCCAGAGTTTGATGCGGCGTACCAGCGTCTTGTGACGCAGTTCCCAACGCATTTGCCAGTCGTGCAGGCCAACCTTCACCACTTTGATAACGAGAAGGACCGTCTGACCCAGTTGCCTAAGGTGATTGAAGCTGCGGACGCTGTGCTCGCCAAGATCAAGCAGGACGAGTTGGCATTGTTCTTTGGTACGCGTGCCGTGCCAGGCGACCAGCCGCACGCCCAGAAGAAGCTTCAGAAGGAAAAGGAGACCGAGAAGGAGATCCTGATCGATGCTCTCACGCGTAAAACCCGTGCGCTCGGTGACGCTGGTCAGTGGGACGAGTTCCTCGCCTCATACAGTGCTCTGCAGAAGTGGGCGGACGTTGAGACGCCAAAGTTCCTCCAGGTCGCGTTGTTGCACGACAAGCACTACGAGAACCTGGGCTTGACGATCCAGCGTCTGCGTAAGGTGGCGGACCTGGACTCAGCCGAGAAGGACAAGATCCTGGCTGAAGACAAGCTGACCAAGGAGATTCAGACGACGTTCGAGAAGCTCCAGTGGGCCCACTGGGCGCTCTACGAGCAGCAGTGGAGTCGTGTGCGTGCTCCACGCTCGTACCGCAAGTTCTAGGCAGACAAACCCAGGACGGACTAAGAAGCGTTTTTTATGAATGTTGATGAAAGATACGTTTTTTCTTTCCGTATCTTTCGAGAACGTTCTTTTGTTCTTCCGTTCGTTACGGTAAGTTACGAAAGAAACTGTGGAAAACTACCAACTTGGAAGAAAAGAGCTCTTCATTCATGTGACGTGCGCCATGACACGACGCCGTCCGTTATTCTCGAGTGTCCTGGGTCTCACATGAAGGCCTCGAGCGGCTTTATGACGCACTCTGGACGCACAGCACAGCCTCGTGTGGACACCATGGCTACCGCGCCCTCGGACGGACCGCCCTGGACTGCCGACGAGCATCAGCGGTTCCTCGACGGCCTGGAAAAATATGGCTGCGGCCAGTCCACCAGCGTCTTTGCGGCCTGGCACGCCATCACAGCCGTCGTACGCACACGGACGCTGCCTGAAGTCAAGGCCCATGCGAATCACTACTATCTCCAGCTCCAGATGATCAACACACAGAAACGCAAGGAGTACTTGACGATGCAACACATTGACACACGATGGACACCCCAAGAAGACGCCGCGCTCGAAGCCATGCTCGCAGACCACAGTGACCGAGTGAGCTTCCCGTGGGAGGAATTGGCGGCGCGGTTTCGCAACAAGTCGGCAAGGGATCTTCGCGACCGGTACCAGAAGCTGTGCTATGACGTGGCGAGGATCGAAGCGGGCCAGCATGTGATCATGCACCTGGGTCAACAGCCTCGGAAGACGTCTCAGCACAACGGAATACCGCTATCCACACCGCGTTCGCAGCAATCAGCTTCGGAGACTCACAGTGTTGACTGTAACCTCATGCTCACGACTGCAGAGACAGAGCTCTTGCTGCGTGCTTTGGAGCAAGTCCCCGTGCCGCCTCGAGCCTCGCCGGACGTACTGACCGTCGTGGCGTCTGCTGTCGCCGCACTCGCGTGTGCCAAGAACAAGAGACCTCCGCAGCGCACCCAGCCGCAATTTACACTCGAAGACGCTCGCAATGCACTAGAAGACACGATCTTGATGGAGCCACGAGACGCGGAGCAAGTACTAGAGATGCTGGCACGCGATCTACATGTCTTGCCGACTCAAACCCAGTACAAACTTGAAGACACCATGCATGGGAGTCACGTGAACATGACGCCACGTCTCGCTTCCAACCTCTCACCGTCTGCATCGGCGTATTACTTGACGTCGCCCCCAGGGCTGGCCAAAGAGGACACGCGGTCAGCTGAGGACTTGCTGACTCTCCGTACGTCACCGGTGTCTCGTGATGGCTTTCTCCAACGGAGTCACGCGGACACAGTCAGCAACAGTGTCTTCTCGTTCACACCGTCCTCGCTTGCTCATCGACCGAGTCCGCCGCACGACCACGATGGGGCCCTGGGTTACTACCTTTGACGCGCTTGTGTATCAATACTTGCTAGGTTACATTAATAAAGAAAAGAGTTTTGCCGTTCCTAACACCATAAACCGAGTCGTCGCACCTGTACTTGGACGTCTTCGACACTCGTGACGAGCAATTTACGAGGCGGCTCGTCTTGTGGACTGATGACTGGCTCGGGGTTCTTGGCCTTGGTCTTGCGAGGCTTCTTGGTACTAGTAGTCGTCTGTTTCACAGGAGACAGTATACCTGGCGAGTAGAGGAGCGCAGCAGCAGCTTGGGCAGCGATAGAGCTTGGCGGCTCAGTAGCAGCGACCGTCTCATTGTTATTGCTTGTTGAGACGACAGTGTGGACAGGGAAAAAGGATGTGGTCAACGAGCTTTGCCGACTGACTGGATAGCTTCGACTCTGAACGACATCGTCGCGCTGTTCGTGCACCGTTGCGAGATGGCTGAGAGACGATAAGGAAGAGGAGGAGGAGCCTAGTCTCTTCAGGTCCTTGAACTTCTTGGCAGCGTGAGTCGTCTGGGTCTTGCGCACGACCACACGAGCCAGTGGCGAGAGTCCCGTGGCCTTCGCGTTGGACGCAGCGCCTCGCGTTCGGTGCGCAGCCACCTCATCAGGCTCCGTACGTGGGTCTGATGCCCCCACGACAGTCTGCTCGACGGGTGCTGTCGCTGCTGGGGCAGACGTGTCATCGTCACCACTGCGGTCGTCGTCCTTGCTCTCCATCGCAAGCCACGCGCGACTCTCGACTGGATCCACCTTACCAAAGTCGAGTATGGGCAGTCCAGTACGCACTTCCTCTGCGTCAGTTCTTGCACTCGTCCTGGCGGACGATGGCGTTCCCAGCGGCGATGCAAGACCCAAGAGGTTGTCGCCGTATGAAGCACTGCGTTGCCGTCGGAGCCGCGTTGCCTTCTTCTCTTCTGCTCCGGTCGACGGCGTTTCTCCCTCTCCGTCCGGCCGTAAGCTCCCGAGGCCACTGCCTCCTCCGATACTCCCAATTAGCTCGACATCCGGCCCGATCGTTGGTACTGGCGGCGCTGGCGGTTGACTCACTTGTCGTCCAGCTTCGTGTTTTTCTTGCAGGCGTTCGGTTGGTGGCACCAATGTGATCTCAAAGTCGGGTAGTCGGGCAATTTCCTTGTAGCGCTCGTCTTCCACAACGGGTGGGCGTGTGACACCGGTGGTCGAAAGCGTCGACGGTATCGCCACCATTGCGCTTTTCCCCATGTCTCGACTGCGAGCAATCGTGAGACTGAGGAGAGCCGAAACAGCACCCGACTCGACTTTGGGGGACTCTCTCGAGAGATTTGAGAGTGCCAGGGTACAGTGCTCACGGATCTCGTTGTTTTCGATTGCAGCCAAGTGAATGAGCGCCGGCACAGCACCATCTTCGACCATACGCGCGGCGTTACCGTCGATTGTAGCGGCTTTCGAGACCATCGTGAGATGGCAGAGCGTCCCAGCGCAGCAGCGGATGATCTCAAGCTCTTCCGGGGTCACAGTCGAGTCAGTCGACCGCGCTACTTCGTCCACAAGGACCCGCGTGACGCCCAGACCCACGAGCTTGTGTCGATACTCGGTGATGCACGAGAGTGCGTAGAGTGCGGCGACGCATCGCCAGCGGGTCTCTGGTAATTGGCTTGGGACCGTGAGCAATGATGCAATGGCTTCGAGCACATCGACTGCCACGAGTGCAGCAGGAGGAACAGATGACGTCACGGAAACAGAGGAACGGAGCGTCGTGTGATCAAGCGACTGTCTTCGTACCACCAGGGAGGTCGCTTTGGACGGACTCGACTGCTTGGCAGGGAGGAAGGCGATGGAACACAAAGCATCCGCGCAATCCAATGCCGAGGCACAGTCCTGGGCCGCAACGACGCGCTTGGTAAGCGCACAGAAGAGCTGGAGCACGTGCGTGTGAGCTGTGGGTATCATCATAACGGCCGTGAATGCGTGGGCATGACTCAACTGACGGAATAGAATGCACGCGAGTGCGAGTCGAGTTGAGTCGGAGTCGTCGTCGTCTTGGTTTGTCGTGAACATCATCGTGAGGTGAGTCAGTAAGCCGTCTTGGAGCATGCGCTGAAGATGCGGATAGCTGTGTGAGAGGCAACAGAGAGTGAGCAAGCAGGTCGTAGAGGTGGCGGAGGACAAACGAGCAATCGTGTCGCTCTTGAGCAGCTGGGCGAGCACTGTGGTCGGCATTTCTGGCTCTTCCAGTCGCGCGCGCGTTTCGTCGTGCCACGCGAGATACGCGACTGTCGCGACAGTGTACTCCACGCCAAAGGCATCCACACTCGGGTGGTGGCTTTGCCAGTTGGTAAGAAAAGACCGCAGCGTCGAGAGTCCGATGGCCGACGCAGTCGAAAGTCGCGTCGCGTCGTGCTTGGCCAGCGTGAACAGCAGCAAAGCGATCGTCTGGGCGTCGCTGGTGTCGGTTTTTGAGGCCACAAGAGTGTGAAGCACGTCGAGAATGCCAGCGTGGACGCTCCGCTCGCGCGAGACGTCGTAATATACGAGCGAAGAGAGCATGTGCTCGCCCAAACGCAGCTCCTCGCTGCGTTCTAGCAGAGTAAATAGTGCTCGGAGCGCTGCACGCTCACTACAGAGTGCTTCTCGACCATCCGGATGACTTAGAAGCTTGGCATAAAGCACGGCGACGACCGTATCCGCGATTTCGTTTGATACAAACGCTGGAAGCACCTTGACGAGGCCTTCCTGAACCATCGTGACCACTGTTTCACTGGTTAGGAGGTTGGTGAACGCGCGAATACACGTCTCCTTGGTCCGGGGCTGCAAGGCACGCACCATTCCGACCATCAACAGTACTGGGACAGCTCCATGACGCACAAGGGTGGCAGCAGCGCCGTTCTCTACGTCCGTCAAGCACGAGAGGTTGCAGAGCACCGTCGCGCAGTCACGTTGGCTCTCTTCGCTGTAGGAATTGCTGAGTCCACTGAGAAGTGCGACGACGCGTGGAGTCTCCCCCAGCAGAATCCGACGGATCTCAATGTCGCTCGAGATATTCGCGAGAGTGAGAGCACAGCAACGCTGGATCGACGCATCGCCTTTGCTTCTTGCCAGCGTCTCAAGTACTCCCAGGACGCCTGCGCCAACAAGTGGCGAACCACAGCCAGGGTGCCCCGACATACTCGCGACGATATGACAGCACGAGGCCTTGGTGGCCACGTCCGCCGACTCGAGACATGTCTGAAGGATCACACGAAGCGTACCCGGGCCCTCAGCAACACAACGAGCACACACTGGATCTCGACAGAGTAGACTCAGACAAGCGCAGCAGAAGCGCTCAATCGCGACGTTGAACCGCTCAAGGATCAGAAGCTGCGTCACACACTGCACGACGTCGACCGTGCAGACCATCGAGCGGAGAGGATGGACGTCACTATCGCGGTCTTCGTCCTCGTGGATCGCGGCACTCGCTAAACAAGCCAAGGCGGCGACGCAACGCCCTCGGACCTCGCTGAGCACAGTTGCCTGGCGCGCCAAGACCGTGGCGTTGGTCGATGGCGTCGGGGTCTCGTCGTTGACGGCACTCAGCTTGAGCAAAGCAGGGATGATGCCAGCGCGTACCACGGCACTGCGCGTCGAAGCTCGTTCACAAAGACCATAAAGCGCTTTTGCGAAGACATGCCGCGTGTCGATTGTCTGATGGGGAGCAACACTGAGCTGAATGAGGGAGCTGATGGCGCCAGTCGCCACGATGTCTGCCGCCGCACTCTGTACACTGAGCAAATTGCACAACGTCAGTGTGCACAAGCGCTTGCCATCATCTTCATGAGGCACCAGACAGCGCTGCGAGAGCGTCGAGAGCGTGTTCACGGCATCGCGTTCCACGATTTTCGCACGGGTCTCGTCGTTACATGACACGTTGTACAGCGTACGCGCACAGACCACTCGTAGCGTCTCACTACCGAACGAAGGCGCCGAGTGCGGCGGGTTCCCTCTCAACAGCTCGTGGACTAGCAGCAAGAGTCCTTCCAGCACCATACGCAAGCGATTCCCCGGCTCTTTGCTCAGCTGAGCGAGTGTCAACGCCACGAGCTGCTTGGTCTCCATGTGGTCGTTTGCTGCTCCCGTGATGGCCACAAGCGCTCCCATCGCACCTTTCGCGACCAATTCGCTTCGACACGCACGCACAGTCGAGAGATTGAGCAGGATATACGCCAGCAACTGCTGGAGTAGCGGTTGCGTTGCGTGGAGCAGCGTCGGAACGACTGAGACCATGCCTTCTTCCATTAGCCGCACGCGGATTCGCTTGAGATTCGAGAGGTTGCACACGCCTTTGACCAGAATCTCGTCGCGTGTGACGGTCGACGGCGACGCCGCGAGTGTGAGGAAGACTTTGAGTACACTTTCGATCTTCGTGTAGGGCTCTGTGACGCACGTGAGGTTGAAGAGCGCCGCAAGACACAAGCGTGCGACCTTGGGATGCTCATTGATAAGCAAGGAGAGTGCGGAGACGGCACCGTCTGCGACCAAGAGCTCTTCATCGCCTTCAAGACAGCACAAGTTGCAGAGCGTGACGGCACAGGCCGTGCGCAGCGTCGGGTCGTCGGTGTCGTTCACGATGTCTGCGATGGTCTTGATCGCGCCTTGCTGGACAATAATACGACGCAAGTCTTCGACGTTGGAGAGATTCATGAGCGCAGTGACGCAGTGCAGCCGCGTGACGCGGTCTTCTGCTTCACAGAGCTGCATGAGAGCTTCCACAACGTTCTCCTGGACCATCAGCCACGCGTTCTCGGGATTGGAGCTCCAATTACTCAGCGTAAGCGCGCACCGTTGACGTTGTCGCTGCTGTACGACCTCTTCCACCGTAAGTTCGGGGTCTCCCGGCCCAGGAGCATCCCCATTGTGAGATACCGACGAGGTGGATGCAGAGGCGTTGCTTGTGGCTGAAGTGGACGTAGCTCCCATAAGTGAGTAGGTCCCAGCAGCCGATGCAGCCACTGCAGCAGACAGCGCGTCCGCCACCGCGTCTTTCAGCACATTCCTCCCCTGTGGAAGGAAACTGTTGCCGTCTGTGCCGAACGTGAGCTGGTGACTGCGCTTCATGCGTGACATGTAGATCATACCGTCCACATAGTCCCCGCGGGTGCTGAACATGTCGCCTTGATACGGTCGAAACGCGTGAGCGGCGACATCACGACGACGTGGATGACGCCGTCCCCCGCCTCCTCCTCCTCCTGCTGCTGCTCCTTGGGCTTTGTGAGGGTTCGCAGGGGTCGTGGTCGGGTGATTCCTCGATGTATGCGGACTGGACATGACAGCTCGACGTGTAGCGACAGCTGACGACGACAACACATCGCTCGCTCGGCGCTTGGTATCCACGACTGTTGCGCCAGACGCAGTAGGCTCGACACCGGACGAGATGAAGCGCTTGGGCGCGCGATCGGCGTACTCGATGGCGAACTCATTGTAGATGGGCACTGTGGGTGTCACCGGCGTGATGCCAGGCGCAACACTCTCGTCCAGTAGCTTCTTAAAGAGCAGCTCGCGCTTGGCCACCGCAGACGTCGTTGACGTCTTCTTCTTGCTGTGGACAAGCACACTTTCCGACGACATACGCTTGAGGCGCGGTGGTGAATGCGATGAGTGCGCGGCCTCATGGCTCAGCATCTCCTCTGCGGCCGTGTCGTCCACACACTCGGCCAGACGCGTCTTCTCGAGGCTCCATAGCGCCGAGAGGTTCATTCTCGTGAGCTCACGACGTCAATCGCCTAGCAAGAAGCGAACACAGCGCGTCCGGTATAAATAACCAGACCGGCCATTCAGTCGGTTGCAGGCCGCTTTCGGCGCCGCAAAAGACATGGGCGGACAGCCGAGACGATGGCGCGTCTCATACACGCAGTCATCGCCTCCAGAGATGGCTACATCACGTCACACGCAGCACGATGCGTCATCCGCTCATCGCCATGTTCCTGTGGTGCCTTGTCCACACGGCCACAAGAACCCAAGTGACGTTGTGTGCACCCACTTTCAGCAGGATTGAGATTTCAGCCAATCAAAACGCTCTAATGCTTCGACGTCACTGGTTTCTGACATCTGATTGGCTGATACTCGGATACATGTACTGACCATAATCAGTAGACGGGGGATAATGTAATTGTTGAAGTTGTTGACGCCAATCTGTATACTAGAATAAAGTATGTGTACCCATGTTCCTCACCCGTGGACCAATCAGCGTGCACCATACGGACGCTTCTCATTGGCTGAAAGTAGAACAACTACCTTACGTTGCGGTATGAGTGGCAACATAAGCCACATGACCATCGCATGCGCAATGCGCTCATTCGGATTCCTACCACGCGACCAAGATGACGAGTTACCAGAACGCTGCTGCGCTATTACAAGCGATGCCATTGCCGCTAGGCACCTCTCTCCCGCCGAATGACCCTCACGCGGTCTCCGTGTCCATGCCGCTCTGGGAGCACGTCGTGGGCTACGAAGAAGGCCGACCGGAGGTGATGAACGCGCTCGCATGTGGCTATCCGCGCTTCTTCCGCCACCCATTCGTCCAGAAGCTGCAAGCGCATCTCCAACAGACACTGGACGCGTACAAGGAGGTTTCCAAGACTTCTACGGACGACTGGGAGCTCATGGTTGTGCCTACGGAAGCCACGGCGCAGCGATTGCGTACGTTCCTCGTCACGCAAGAGGACGTGAGTGAAGCAAGCAAGGCCAATGTGAGTGTTCACAACGTTCAGAACGGCCTGGTGTGGGCCGTGGTCTTCCAGAAGGAGCTGTTGACGGCTGCGAGTCGCTACTGGCAGCACACCGGCGAGATCTTGACGTCGCGTCATGCCGAAGCAGTGCTCAAGACTCTTCAGTCCTCGGATCAAGCCACGACGCTGCGTCTGAAGAACACGGATGCTCATGTGGCACTGCGTCAGCGTATCGCAGGGCTCTACTTTGACGACGCCACTGCTGCTGCCACTGCGAGTCGGCAGAATGTGTTTGTGTACCCAACAGGCATGGGCGCCATCTTCGCGGCCTTGCGTCTGCTGACCCATTTCGACCCAAAAGGCAAAGCGATCCTCTTTGGTTTCCCATATCTTGACTCACTCAAGCTCTTGCAACGCTCACAGTGGTGTCCAAACGGGGTGCATTTCTTCCCAGTTGGTGGCGACGAGCAGCTCAAGCAGGTCGAAGAAATCCTCAAGACTGAGAAGGTTCTAGCCATCTTTACCGAGTTCCCAGGCAACCCGCTCATCTCCGTGCCTGACCTCGAGCGATTGGCGCAGCTCGCACATGCGCACGGCACGTACTTGGTCGTGGACGACACCGTCGGATCGTACAACGTGAACGTGTTGCAGCATGGCACGACCGACATCGTCCTCACCAGTCTTGCCAAGATCTTTAGTGGTTCGTGCAATTTGATCGCTGGGAGTCTTGTGTTGAACCCACAGAGTGCAGCGTTCTCCAAGTTTTCGCACCATCTCCTGACAACACAGGACTCGTTCCTATTTGAAGACGACGCCAAGGCACTCGTACAGGCCTCCCATGACTTGGAACCGCGTCTTGTGGCCGTGAACGCCACGGCAAACGTCATAGTCGAGCGATTGAGCAAGCATCCGCTCGTCAAGTCGATCTACTATCCTTCTGTCGCTGACGCAGCCGCCATTGCACGCTACAGCCACTTCGTCGCACCATCCCGCAAGTCTACGAAGAGCCAGGGCTATGGTCCTTTGTTCTCGGTCGTTTTCCACGGCGGCAACCCAGTTGCCCGGGCATTCTACGACAACCTACATGTCGCCAAGGGCCCAAGTCTTGGCACTAACTTCACTCTCGCGTGTCCGTACACGCAGATCGCGCACTTTTACGAACTGGACCACGCAGAAGCATGCGGCGTCGACCGTAACCTCGTACGGATTTCCATCGGTTTGGAAGATACGGAGACCCTGTGGCAAGCGGTCGAAGTCGCGCTGAAGGCAGCCACGGAGGCTCAGAGTCAGAACTAAGCGAGTGGATGAAGCAAAATATAGGAATTGACGTGGCTTCACCGAGCTATTTTTCGCGTGGTTGGATGATGCTGATGGCCTGAAGGGCATTTCACACTGTTGCTTTGTGTCAGGCAAGTGAAAGAAGCAATATGGTGCTGCGCTCATCGTATACCCCATCTCACGCAGGACTCCAGCAACTTTGTGCGACATCCAAGCGAACGTCTGGGGCCTCGGCCTCGACTCGGGACACGGTGGATGTACGTTCGAGCCGCTACCGTCTCTTGGATCCGGATGAACAAGCCCAACAAGCGCAAGAAGTCGAGCGCATCATCGAAGAGCTCAAGCTTCAGCGACGACCGCGTCCTGTGTCGGCAACGAGGCAGCGAAAACCGAGCCAGGAGCGCCGAGGATCAGCTTCATCCAGTCGTAGACTACGGAGTCCGAAGAAAACGATGA
The DNA here is from genome assembly GCA_020085045.1 of Pythium oligandrum. NCBI lineage: Eukaryota > Oomycota > Peronosporomycetes > Pythiales > Pythiaceae > Pythium > Pythium oligandrum. The sequence continues at coordinate 1,035,824 of JAHRIK010000001.1, read as the reverse complement.
GTCCGCAGCGCTCACCGACTCGTGATGGCAGTCAGACGCCACCACCGCCCTACGACTTCTACAACACAGACGACGAAGGGTACGGTGATGAGAGCCTGCCGATGCGAGCTGCTTGGACGGATGAAGAAGATGATGACGAGGATGCAGCGGTGGCAGTGTCCCCGGCACCATCAAAGGCGTTCCGGGATCAGGTTCTAGAAGAGCTCCAGCGTCTCAAACAGGTAAGACTGCATCAGTTCAACATGCTTCCGCATTGGTTGACTGAAATCCTTGTGACGTAGGCACAAATGAAGGATCTAGAGGCCATTCGCAAGCTTCAGCAAGAGAAAGAAGACGCCGAACGACGAGCGAAGCGACTTGCCAAAGCTCTGAGACAGTCTCAGTCAACCCAGGGCTCTTCAAGAGACGGAACATTAAGCGAGCGACGCAGTCGCGATACCACTACATCGAGTATAGCGTCCTCGTCTCAGGTGCATATGGAAGATCTCTACAATGATCAAGGAGACGAGAGCGCTCCACCAATTGACCAGTCACTCGACTGGACGGATGGTTCTGATGACGAAGTGCATGAGCGTGTGAAGCCAATGCCACGGTGGGCCGAGTCCAGCACTCGCTCGTTCAAGTCTTGTGCATCGCCCGTTGTCTCCAAGCGACCGAGGCCATCGTCAGCGAAGCGAGAGAGCACAGGTCGTCCTCGACCAGTGTCCCAACGCACAACTGAGAGTGACGACGAGCTGGACGATCCACGAGGACGTTCGCGATCCACACCTAGCAGTTCCATGTCCATCCGTGAGCGAAGTGGGAGTCGAGAAGCATTGCGAAGGTCCTGCTCATTCTATGAAGAGTAAGTCAGTGGTCACATGAACGGAAACCAACAAGAGCTGAACAATTCGTTGTAGGAAGCGAAGGGCACAGGAAGAAGAGGAAGCACGGCAACGTGAGGAACAACGGCGTCTCGAGCGTGCAGCACGCGCTACCCCGCCAGCTAATCTACTAAAACGTCAGGAAGAAGCCCAACGACGAAAAGAAAGCAAGCTTTGCAAGGTGGAGAAGGAGCTGACGGCCGAGTTATCACCCACCAAACGTGTCAAAGCGAGGGATGTGCCGTTGACGACGTACGTGACGACGGATTCGTTCGCGACAGACCAAGAACGAGAGCAAGCACGGAAAGAGCGCCTGCTGAAGCGATCTCAGGATATTCTGGCGGCGTCAGAGCTTCCCGCGCGGATGAAGCGTGCTCAGGAGGAGGAAGCCAATGCCCAGGCAGCTCGAGACGCCGCGATCCGCATGGGTGAGCGACAAGCAACCAACGCCATGGCGATGAGTGTCAAGCTACGGAAGCAACTGCGTACTCAAGCGGAAGAGGACGCTCGTCGACGAGCAATGAAGCCCAAACCAGTACCAGATTTCAATCGCTTGCAGCAGAAATGGGAGAAAACACTGTCCGTGAAGAAGAGCAAGACGCAAAGCACGACACCTGAGGCATTTTTCACCTCCCGAGCTCAGGAATTAGAGAACCTGAAGGCTCGAAAGGAAGCGCGTAGAAAGAAGATGGAGGAGAAAGAGGCCGAAGAGCGTGCGTATCAATTGGCGCAGCAGCAGCAGCTTCTGGAGCGAACCAAGGCGAAAGCCCAGGGCCGAGATGGTCCGAGACTCACAAAATCTGAAGAGCTGCGGATTAAAAAGACTCAAGAGGCATTGCGTAAGGCACAAAGAGAGCGCGAGCAAGAGCAGATTAACGCTGAGCTCCGCGCATTACGACTGAAAGAGGCGTCGAAACGTGTAGCAGCCCAAGTACGCGATTCCGAGGAGAAGCGTAAGGGCGAGTACGCTGGTGACTTTGTAGAGTTGACGTCGGTAGAGAGTGTCGCCAAGCAACGTGCCAAGGAGCAACGCGACAAATTCAAGGAGGCGATTCAGCGCAACAAGGAGAAGATCTTGATGGCCGTGTCGACGCGGCCGTCATTGATGGAACGCTTTACGACCGAGCTCAAGCGCGAGGAACACAAGAAGAACGCGCTGGAAGCAGTCGTCAAGAACGTCTTCCAGGGTAACTTCAAGGCCATGAAGGGGATTTTGTCAGTGGAGGAAGAGGACTTGGCGCGAGATCTTGTTGCGGCTGACCGTGAGAGCGGCGATGGCGATGAGGATGAGCAAGTAACTTCCAAGAAGAAGAAGAAAGAGGCCAGCGAGGAAGGAGGCGACTATGAGCAGGAGACGTATGACGACTAGAGCCACTGCTTGAGGCAATATGAGTCGATTGTTTTACACTTCTCTAGGTATAGGTAGCCTCTAGAGAGGCTAAGGTGGTCTTCAGCTTCAGTCGCTGCCTACTCTGGCACAAAGAGCTTCTTGAAGACATCGTACATGGCAAACTGCACGCCCATGTTGGGCATTGCACGCACGAGCGTCGGCAAAAGACCGCGGTAATACACCACGAAGCCCTCGTGCTTCCAGAGCTTCACGTAGCAGTCCCACGCGTTCTTGTAGATGCGTGGGGCACCACCCGAGCCCTGCATCTGCAGACGGCGACGCACAGTGTCGTTGGGGTACGTCAGGATCGTCGCGATCATACCAGCGCCACCGCCACAGATGAGCTTGCCGGCAAAGTCGGCACGCGGGTCAATGTCCTGAGGTAGCATGCGCTTGAGGATATCATACGAGCCAAACTTGATGCCCTCGTACGGAATACTACCCAAGAGCGTAGGCCCCATACCACGGAAGAGCGCCCGGAAGCCTTCTTCCTTGACCGTCACGACGAGGGTGTTGACGATACCTTTGTATCGGATATTCTGTCCGATGTTTCCGGAGACACGAGTACGCACGAGGTCGAGCGGGTACGTGAGGATCGATGCCGTGAAGCCAGACATGGAGCCGGACACGAACGCACCCCACGAGGGCATCGAGCCCTTTGGTCCCGCGTACTGGTTGTCCATTTGCCGGAAGGTCTCCTTGTACAGATCAGAGCAGCCAAAGAGGATGGCCTTGTGTGGGATAATACGCACACAGGCCGCGAGATTCCCACGCCAGAAGCCGATCACGCCTTCGTCGGCGAAAATGGTCTGTGCCACAGTAACAAATCGAGTGAATAAGAAGCGCTTGTCCAGCGTAGCTCTTGGGTTGTGCCTCGTACCTTGGTGGTCTGGATCATTCCGACCGACTCGCCGGTTTGGCAGACGATTTTCACGCGCTCAAAGGGCGCCACGACCGTCTTGGCGACGGCGCCGGCGCTGCCACCGGCGAGCATCAGCCGCATTTGCTTCTGATTCCATTTCGACTCCGTGCGCTTGTCGGTAGCGAGGAGGGTCTGGTGACTCGAGACTTGGGCACTCATGACAGTGGAGATGACGAGAGAAGGCCGCAGCGACTACTGCAGCGATGGGATCCGTCGACGGCTAATGCACGCAGAGACTGAAGACGAGCGTCAGTCGAGGCGAGCACATGAGGACGACGCAAGCCACGTCACGCCGAAACGACTGGTTCGCGCGACCTTCGAGTCACCTGGTCGAACTGGATGTTAAACCAGAGCCAAACCATCACTCTGACTTCTCAGAAGGCGGATTGTGTACCTTCGTGAAACATGCAACGAAGAGACCATCACTCTGCACGTCGAAAGCGCGGTTTGCCGCATTTGAAAAGGAAACCAAAGGGCAACATGGAGAGGTTTGTCGTACGCGGAGATGCGGCGATATCGTATGACGGAGATGCCAAGACGCGCGGGAAGAGCATGCGACAGACGCGCATTGTCGATGGCTCCAAAGTGGTGGGTTCCCGAGTCTCGGAGTCGCAGTATTCATGGAGATGTTGACGAACGAAGGGTGTGCTAGGTGGTGGAAGAGCAAGTGCAACATCTCAAAGACGAGCTTGACGACGCCAGGACGACGGCCAATATGCTGAGTATATTGGATGCGCTTGAGACGCAGTTTATCTCGCTGGAAATGCTCGAGAAGACGCTCATTGGACGGTCGTTGACGCGTTTAGAACGACGCGCAGAGTCAGGTAGGCTCAATGGATACGTATCTACTGGTAGCTCACGGAAAGCTCACAGTCGTTGTCACGACAGTGGAAGTGAAAGAGAGAGCCCAGCGGCTGCTTAGGATCTGGAAGGTGCGAGCGAAGATAGCCACACGGAGGAGGGAGCGACGAGTGCGCACGTATGGTCGCAACGCTGCCGAGTAGTATGGGGAAAGCTCGCCTGTTTAATTTATTCTGTTAGAAATTTTTGGCGGTGCGTTCTGTGAGTAGCCTATTGCGCCCTCTAAACCTATTCATTTCAACTATTCAACTCATCAGCGAGCTACAGGAACTTCTGACGAACCCAGTGGTAAAACATCACGAAGTCCGACTGCACTAGATACGCGAGGAACCAAAAGTACGCGCAGCCGACGAGAAGGATGCTACCGAAGGAGACTGGACCGAGATCCATGTCCTTGAGGTTCACCGTGACGAGGTAGAGGTTCACGATGCAGACAACAACACCCAATGCCCAGCCCAAAGCGATCGACTGGACGCTGTTCGCGAAGTCACCCATGATACGCTTGGAGCTCGTGAAGACCAACACTGGAAGCAGAGCAAATGGCAGCTGGATCGACTGCAAGACGTTGAGCATCTCGTCCATGCGGTCGCTGTCTTGAGGGTTTTCTTCGCTCAAAATCGCAACCACCAAGGCTGGGACCAGAGCAACACATCGCGTGAAAGCAACACGCTTCCAAGGCGACAAACGCAGGTTTAAGAAGCCTTCCATCACGAACTGACCAGCGTAGGTACCAGTCATCGTCGAACTTTGACCAGCCGCAAGCAAACCAACTGCCCAAATGATCTCGGCATATCCACCAAGCATCTCACTCAAGGCACTTCCAGCCTGCGACAACCCGATGCTCTGGCACATTCCACTTGCGCCATTAGCAAGCGTACAAGCTCCGTAGGTATCACCATCTGCTGCTCCTCCTGGCACACACGCGCTGTTGACACCGAATTGATCAAACGATGCTGAGCAGTCTGGCGAGAAGAAACCCTTGGCAAAGACAGCAAGCACTGCGAGGTTGATGAGGAACGACACAATGAGCGCGCCGCCCGATTCAATCGCAAAGTACTTGTTGGCTTCGGTGACCTTGCGTGTGTTTTGGTGATCAATTCGACGCGTTTGCACAAGCGCAGAGTGCAAGAAGATGTTGTGCGGCATGATCACAGCACCAAGGATACCAACGGCTTGGGTGACAGCGTATGGCTGAACCTCTGGTACAAAACCACCCAAGATACCCTCAGAGTCAATGCCACCACGAACGAAGTTGGCAAAGAAGCACACAAGCATGATGCCAATCAGAGATACGAAGAAGGCTTCGAGCTTTCGAATGCCATAACGATGTAAGAGCAAGAACGTGAACGTGTCCAAGCCGGTAATCTACAGCAATCGATTGGTTAGTCACCAAGCGATGAGTGGTAGTGGATTGCATGCCTACTTACCAGACATCCGAGCCAGAGTGGGAAGTTGAACAGGATCTGGAATGCAATCGCCGATCCCAGCACCTCCTGGATATCACTGCCGATAATCGCAATCTCCGTCATCACCCAGAGCACAAGCGATGCCCAACGTGGGTATTCCGAAGTGCACACCTCAGCAAGGTTCTTGCCAGTGACGACACCGAGACGAGCAGCAAGAATCTGAAGGTAGAAACCCATGACAGTCGAGGCAAAGAGGACCCAGATGAGCTGATAACCACCATAGGCACCAGCCTGCAAGTCGCTCTCAAGATTGCCAGGGTCCACATACGCAATGCTCATGAGCCATCCGGGACCAGCGTACGCCCACAATGTTCGCCAACTGCATGAGCACAGCCCAACTGTCAAGTTCCCGTTATTGTCCTCACATGTGCGTCATCGTCCTCACCTGAACCAGTGCGTGGAAGGCTCCTCGTCCGGCGCTTGCACTTCGCCAATCGAGAGCGTATTGTCCTTCTCAATCGTATTCTCAATTGTGTCATAGCTGAGCTCTTCCGGCTGGCTGTTGATCAAGAGATCGTACTCGGTCGCTGGCTTCTGCTTGGCCATGCGCATCGACGAAGACGCTGGTGAAGTCGCCGAAGTGGTCATCACGGATCGTTTTCAAGAGTGAGCACGGATCGGAACCAGCCAACTAATCGCCGATGACGCTCGGATCACTCACGTCTGCCTGTCAGTTCAAGTGGCTCGTCCAGACACCAAAGGACCCACCAATCGCAACCGCCGAGTCGCCGTGGCACGTGTCCGAATCTAGGTGAGATTCTGCGCCATCCCGTGTCGCACGAAGGTATCACCTGACTTCACGCAACCTCAAGACCATCATTCGGCAGGGCAACATAAGTGACTGGTTCATCACGACTGGGATCAAGTGACCATGTACGCGGGAGCAGACAAGTACGGCGGTGTATTGGCGGGCGGAGGCCAGCCCCGTGATGCACGAGGACCACCTTCGCCCTCGGCCCCACCAGCGACGGGCTTGTCACTCGAAGAAGCCATTGAGACTGCTGCGGCGGAAGAGACCGTCGTGGTCGATGTGCCGTATTCGTACTATGAAGACGAAGATGACCCATCGACGCTCGTGACGGGCTCGTCGCAGGTGCTGTTGGCGGCGCAGTTGAATCCCGAGGCCGGTGGGCTCATGTGGATCGAGCAAGAAGACGCGCATGATACATTCAAGAATGTCGTGGCGATGTCGCAGATGACATCGATGTTGCGTGATCTCGACCGCAACTGTTGCTATGAGCTGGGAATTAAGAACGCTATCGCTTCGTTCAAGCAAAAGCACGGACGCGCACCAACTGTACTGGATATCGGCACGGGAACAGGCTTGTTGTCCATGTTTGCCGCCCGTCATGGCGCTGAACACGTCTACGCTTGTGAGATGTTCAAGCCAATGGCCGAGATCGCGCAAAACGTGACGGCTGATAACTTTCCTGACAAGATTACGGTGTTTGCATTGCGTTCGACGGATTTAGTGGTCGCTGCTGAGGGCGGACACCTTCCTCAACGTGCTGACATGCTGGTCTCGGAACTCTTCGACTCGATTCTACTCGGTGAAGCGGTCATTCCGACCATTCGACATGCCATGGAGCATCTTCTCGTACCGAACGCGGTGATCATTCCAGAGCGTGCGACAGTGTACGCGCACATTGTTGAGAACGAGACGATGTACCGATTCAACAGTGTCGCTGGCCAGCATCTCAACGACAAGGGCGTGCGTTTGGCGCGAAACGACTTGGCGTGGACATGCACAGGCAGCAACCCAGCGTTGCCACTTCATATCCAAGCATTCGAAACCGAGACAACTGCGTTGACAGACTCTGTTTCGGTCCTTTCGTTCGACTTCACGAAGCTCCCATCAGGCCTCGCACCACTTGGTGTTCGCAGCAAGGACATTGGCGTCAAGACAACCCACGCAGGCAAGGCGCAAGCCGTGCTTATGTGGTGGAAGGTAAGCTTCGATGCCGAAGACAGCGTCGTCTACTCCACCAAGCCAAACGTGCAAAACTGGCAGGATCACTGGGTGCAAGTGGTCTACCCACTCTCCAATCCTCAGTCTGTGCAAGAGGCTGAAGTGCTGACGTTGCGAGCTCACCATGATGACCTGCGCATTTGGTTCGATGTGGAAAAAGCCTCTGAATTGACCACAGCACCAACGCTACCAATGAAGCGATCGCTTGATGCACTATCCAGCGCGCCTTCCTCTGCTGAGAAGCCTCCATGTGTCTGTGGTCTGCACTTGTTGTGCAATGCCGAGCGCATTTCGATGCTTACTAACTCCGCTCGCACCACAGCGTTCGACCTCAGCATCCAACAAGCGATTCAGAAACTCGCCAAGAGCCGTGATTGTGCGCCGGATGCGTTGTCGTGTCTGGACATTAGCGATGGATCGCTGTGTGCACTCCTTGCGGCGTCACACGGTCTCCAAAACGTCACTTCGATCGAATCGAAGGATGTGTCCTCTCGTATTTTCCAGCAGATCTGCGATGCTAACACGCCAAACCAAGTCGAAGTCATGTGCTGTGGTTGCAAGGGTCTCTTGCCAGAGCACATGAAGGGCGAGCAACCAGTGGATTTGCTGGTCGGCGAGCCTTTCTTCTACTCCATGCAGAACCTGCCGTTGTGGCAAGCACTCAACTTCTGGCTGCGACGCTCGGCACTTTCGGCTGTGCTGGCTCCTCATGCCGTGGTACTGCCAGCTAAGGCCCGGGTGCTTGCCATGCCTGTGGTGTTTGAACATTTGCACGAGTGCTTTGGTGCAGTCGGCGATGTCTCGGGCTTTGATCACAAGTATTTCGACCAGTTCCAAGCCAGCTACTACACACGCAACTTCCCGTTCCCGGCATACATGTACCCTTTCAGCTCTGTGCTCGAGTCGCCGATCGAGATCGCCTCTTGGAGCAACAAAGACACTGCTCATAGTATCACGACGGACGCTTCCATCCCACTACCATCGACTAATGTGCCAAACGCTGTGATTGTTTGGGTCGAGTACATCCTGAGCGAAGAAAACGACGATCATATTGCGACTACGGGGCCTGCGGTCACGTACGCCAAGCAGCTTATCCGCTTTTTGCCTCCAGTCGAAGACAAGGCGCCTCAGGACCGAGCTGTGCACGCCACATTCGCATTCAGCGCGATGGAAGGCACTGTCGATCTGAGCTTCGAGCTCACAGCATAGAAGGCAACGCGCCTTACATAAATCAGTTCATCTCACGTTGATTGTTACGATCATTGTTATCTAACGACGCTGACGCCGCGCCAGGAGCACAGCTGGGGACACACGCGTGGTAGTCTTGTCCTTACTTCGCTCCAACTGGTGTCGCTTGCGTGCTTCAGCCAACACACGTTCGAGTGCGTTTTCTAACTGATCTTCAGTCTCCTTGGTCCAGGCCTTGTCGGATGGATAGTTCTCGAGCATGTGCACAAGCTCCGGGTTCTCCGTCTGGAGCACACTCAGAGACTCACGGACAAGTTCCCACGTGGTCATGTTCGGTGGAAGCTTGGTGATCGCGATGGTGGTGAGATAGAATACGCCGAGCTCCTTCTCGATGCGGTTAATCGATTGAAGCTGCGTTTGCTCGAAGAATTGGCGCGCAAGAGCCTGGAATTCGAGAACCTCGGCGTCTTCTGGTTCGATCTCGAGTCCCAAGTGCGCCGAGACATCGATGTGCTCCTTCGTGTGGAACGACTCGTTGATGCGAGCACGGAGACGACTGACGTGCGTCCACATGGCCGCCGACTGGAACGGAGGGCCACGCACAGAAGTGCCGGGTTGCAGCACGTCGATCGGTGGGTAGACGCGCTGCAACGCCAACTGGCTCTCGAGGACGACCGAGTCGTCAACGAAGGACATGAGGCGCTCCTTAAGTTCCGAGACTTCACCAGTGGCACTATCTGGGGTGTCAGCGAGAGCAAACGTCGTCAGCGAGGACGAAGGAGTTGGCTTGAGGAACTGGGCAGAACGCTCCATGAGCACCGTGTGACCACTCAAACTGAGCTGGGTGACCTTAGGGAGCTTCATGGTCTGTACAAGCGACTCCACGACCGTCGTGTGCATCGCGAGATCGTCGTAGATCACAACGCTCTGGTTGGACTTGCTCTGCTTCATGAAGTACTCGGCGAGCGCGCAACCCGTGAACGGCGCGAGGTACTGCATAATGAGCGAGTCACGTTCGTCGGCGGAGACAATCGTCGTGTGCTGCAACGCGTCGGTCTGCTCGAGAAACTGCAGGATCTGCTGGACACGCGCTGGGCTCTTTCCAATGCTCACGTAGACGAAGTGCGGGGGCTCCTTGCCACTGGCCTTGGCGGCACGCACCTGCTGAGCGATCACGTCAAGCGTCATGCGTGTCTTACCACTGTTCTTTGGTCCGAAGATACCAAAGCGACGACCAAACGCCAATGGCTTGAGACAGTCGAGGGCCAAGATACCCGTGGTGAATGCCTCTTTGAATGGAGCACGCGTCATCAAACCAGGGACGGTCTTTGACCCCCAGGCGATCGAGACGCGATCATTCGCTGTCGGAAGGTCCGTCTCCTCGTCCTTGAACACGAGTTCGATCGGGTTGCCTAGTGGATCGATCGCTCGTCCAGTCAAGCGACCAAGACTCGCAGGGATGCGCAGCTCTGGCTCTTCCAAACGCACGGGCATGCCCACTCCGACGTTCTTGACAGCGTGCTCGCGCTCGTTGTCGCTGAATAGAGCCACATGCGCGGCCTTCTTCTCCAGAAAGAGCACGATACCACGACACACAGGCGTCTGTTCCTTCTCCGCCGCATCGTCGTCCTCATTCTCGGCATAGATGGAGACAACCGAGCCAATCGTGGCGTGACGCAGCCCCGAGATACTCGCGATGTTGTTCTTGACCTCCATGATGACGCCGGTGAGCGGCAGATTCGACTCGACACTGCGGTTCTCCACCGTCTTCTCCACCTTGGTCTCTTCTTCCTCTTCATCCATCCCCATGGCGTCCAGCATCTGCTGCATGAGCATGGCCTCGCTGGATTCGCTGCTGGTCTTCTTGGCTTGCGCGTTGCCACGCGTCGTGGTAATGGTTCGCGTCTGTTCGACCCCGGAGGCCACGCCCTTCGTCACTACAGACAACACGCGCGTCTCCGCATGCATACTGGCGAGCACCGAGCGCTGCAGCAGCGTCAGCGCGCGTCGCATCCGCATCGTCGACGCCGTCATCATGCTCGTAGCTCCTCGTCCGCTCGCTTGGGTCGAGTGGCGAATGATGGTGGTCAAACGATCTTTTCCGCCAATCATCGCACGCGCCCATTCTCGACCGTCGAGAATCCACCATGTCGACTGTCTTTAACGAACTGTCGAGATTGTCGAAAAGAGCTCTTGGGGATTTGCGCAATCCAAATGCCGAGGAGCCACCAACGCAATGCGCATGTTGAACCACCTCGCTCATTTGCGCATTTGCCCGTAACACCTGCCACGCCACTCGCCATGTCCCCGAGCTTGAAGATCGCCGTGCTGCCCGGAGATGGCATCGGCCCCGAGGTCTGCGCCGAGGCCGTGCGCGTGCTCGAAGCCACGGGCGCGCTCTTCGGCCATGCGTTTGCGTTCGAGCACGCCTTGTGTGGCGGAGCCGCCTACGACGCGCACAAGACGCATCTCCCGCAGGCAACGGTGGACGTCGTGGCGCGATCGAACGCTGTGCTGTTTGGCTCGGTCGGTGGACCGCCAGATGCGCAGGAAGACCCAAAGGTAGGAGGTTTCATGGGGGTGTCGAATGGGATTCGTCGTGCTGACGGGTGGTCTGTCGCATCTTTTGTAGTGGAAAGATGCGGAGAAGAACTGCTTGCTCGGTCTGCGCAAGAACTTTAACCTGGCTGTCAACATTCGACCAGGTGGGTGTGCTCGTGTTGTTGGGTTGGACATGCTTTTGGGACTTAGGATTCTGTGTGTGCAGCCAAAATTTACTCGATGCTCCCTGAGCTCTCGCCTCTCAAACCAAGTATCATTGAGCAAGGCATCGATATGGTAATTGTGCGTGAGCTCATCTCGGGCATCTACTTTGGCGAGCACAAGACGGAGAACGGGGTCGCGACTGACGTGATGAAGTACTCGGAAGATGAGGTAAAGATGCTGTGACGTCCTACTTGCTCATCATGACAGCCGCTAACACCACCTCTTGTCGCGTAGATCCGCATTCCTATTCGATTCGCTTTCGAAACAGCCAAGAACGTGAGTTTGCATGTGCTGATCGCATAGTGAAGTACCGCCTAACAATTTATTGTCTCTCGTGTAGCGCGGCAAGCGTTTGACTGTGGTCGACAAAGCCAATGTGCTTGATTGTAGTCGTCTGTGGCGCAAGGTGGCCAAGGAAGTGCACGCGGACTACCCAGATGTCACCCTCGATTTCATGTACATTGATAACGCCGTCATGCAGCTCATCAAGAGCCCATCCCAGTTCGACGTGATCGCCACGGGCAACATGTTTGGTGATATTCTCTCCGACGCCGCCTCTGTGCTGCCTGGCTCACTGGGCCTGATGCCATCCGCGAGTCTGGGTGACAAGATCCATCTCTTCGAGCCAATCGGTGGCTCGGCGCCAGACATTGCTGGCCGTGGCATCGCCAACCCAATTGCCCAGATTCTCTCCGCTGCGTTGTTGCTGCGCTACTCGTTCAAGCTCGAGGCTGAGGCCCAACTGATCGAATCAGCTGTGGAGCGCGTGCTGGAAGATGGTCTCCGTACGGGCGACTTGACGCAGGGCCGAAGTAACGTCGTGGGCACCAAGGCCATGGGCGATGCCATCATCGCCAAGATGCGTGCGCTTCATGCTGCGTAGAGTGGCTAACCCTTGATAATTTGAATCTTCAATTGCGTTTTTGTTCTAGACTGAGAAGGCGTCTAATAAGTTATTCAAAGATCTTGTTGAACTGCCCGGTGGCCTGCAGGATGATCCACGCGACGCCGACAACGATGGAGAACATGGAGGAAAAGATGCCGATGCGGAATTCGATCAGGACCGAGTTGCGACTCAGACGACCCGTGATCTCGCCGTAGAGCGCCGCAAACACGCCCATGATCAGAATCGATGAGACACAAAACGACGCGAGGTACGCGACGGATTTGCCCCAGTTGTCCATCACAACGGCAGGCAGAACACCCAGAATACCACCAGGCCCAGCGATACCGTGCACGATACCGACGATCAATGCCGTGACCTATCACACAAGGTTCTTGTGAGCATCCTAATGAATCGCAGAGGGAATATCAAAGAGCACGTACCCGCTGAGTGGCTGGGTTGTGAAAGGACCAGTTGGTACATCGTCGTGGCGAGCAGCGTCCTGGCTTGGATGACTGAAGCTTGTTTGCATCCATACTGCTCGTCTGGCTGAGTCGACGACTGCTTCGACCGTCGCTTTGACTCGGGAGGTCGTCACTGTGTCCGTCCACGAGATGAAATGGCGATACGTTCGGCGACTCGCAGTGTTCCTCGTGTTCTTGGATGTGAATCTCGTGCGAGGCTTGTCGTGAGGCAAGTGGCACCATGGCTTCATGTGTCACCTCGTTGCTGCCATTGCTATGGACACGGACGACCACAGGCGTCGACGGCGTACACCGAACGCTTTCCGTGTCCGCCTTGAGTTGCTTCTGGTACTTTTTCCGGATGTGATACATCGTCCAGAGACCCAGAGCGATCATGAAGACGCCGACGATGTAGTTACAGTAGACGCCGACCTTGTTCAAGTCAAAGGATCGACCCGCCGCGAAGAAAATAAGGGCCATGATGATGAGACCGAGGGAGTGACCACAGCCCCAGCGGATCCCCAACGCGAACGCCTTCCACGACGAGTTGGTCGTCATGGCCGCCAGTGCGCTGAGATGGTCCGGACCCGTGAGCACGTGCACCACGCCCAATAGAACGCCCGTGCCGATGATATGGCCCACGGACGCATGCGTGAGCGACGAGTCTTCGCCGCTCAATTGCCGCGTCATGGTCCAGGACGAAGTCATTGTGTCAAACGGAGAGGAGAGGAGGGGAGGGGAGGGGAGCGGAGCGGACGTCGTGGGGCGAATCACCGGACGCCACCTGGATAGACCTGGCGCTGGTTAGTCCTGGCTTTAGACCCAAATGTCCGGAGCGGTGTGACGAGCGTGATGGGTATGATTTGTGGGTTTGTGGAGCGTACTTAGTGGACCCACGGGATCCGAAACGAAAGGTCACAACCGAACTTAGCGGTCAGTCATCGCGTCGTGGAAGCCTCATGACGCATGCGAGCAGCGGCTCGGCTGCTTCTGGCGGCGATGCGTCCTCGCTAATGGAGCACGCTTCCCTACCTCAGATCATTCTCACCGGTCTCTCGCTCGGCATCCTCCACGTCATCACAGGTAAAGTCTCTTCAACTGCATCCTGGTCTAACTAATCCTCATACTCGTCGACTCAGGACCCGACCACCTCAGTGCCCTCGCCGCGCTCTCCAGTGGGCATTCGTGGATGGCCTTTGCTCTCGGTGTGCAGTGGGGATGCGGTCATGCTCTCGGGATTCTGGTCATTGCCGCCATCTGCCTGGCGCTGGGCCATTCGCTTGACATCGGCGTCTTTCGCCATGTCTGCAACTACATCGTGGGTGTTTTCCTCATTTCCATCGGCGCGTGGACATTACGAGTCGCCTACGTCCAGTATGAGCGGCAGTCACGACCTCCGTCCAAGTGGAGCAGCGTCCAGTGCCAAGACGCCACGTACGTTCTGCTTCCGGACGAGGCAGACACCAAAGCCGAGCGCATGGACACCACGGCATCGTACCAGGGTCTTGTCAGCGTTTGCATCGGTCTTCTCCACGGCGTTGCTGGCCCAGGCGGCGTCTTGGGCGTGCTTCCTGCTGTGGCGATGCGTCACATCGGCAGCTCCATCGTCTATTTGGCGTGTTTCTGTGTGAGTTCCATCTTGTGCATGGGGGTGTTTGCCGCTTTGTATGGAGAAATCACTCGACGCAGCAGTTTGCAGTCGTCGCTCATCGCGTTTCGCATCGCGTTGCTCTCGTCGACGCTCTCCATCGTCGTCGGGGTGGTCTGGATCACTCTCCAAGCGTGTGGAGTCCTCGAGCACGTCTTTGGGCACAAACACTAGTAAGCATTAACAAGGTTCATGACTCCCGCATGGTGATTAGCTTGCTTATTGAGTACGTAGACGACGGGATACACACACAGACTCACACTCACAGCGTCTAGCCAAAGACTTCGTCGAGCTTGCCGGTGGAGACGAGAATGACCCACATGACGCCCACAACGAGCGACACGCACGACGAGAAGATGCCGACGCGGAAGAGCAGCTGGTCGCTCATGCGCACGATGCGTCCCGTGACTTCGCCGTAGGTCGCGGCGAAGACACCCATGATGAAGATGGACGCCACGCAGAACGACAGCAAGTACGCCCACGACTTGATCCAGTCGTTGAGAATCACGGCAGGCAGCACACCGAGGATGCCACCCGTACCAGCGAGGCCATGGGCAATGCCGTACATGAACGCAGTCACACGCTGCGTCTTGGCGTCCTTGATGTCCACACTAGGCGTCTCGAACAAACCGCAGCACCACGCGCCACCGGATGGCGACGAAGGGTGCTCGTGAGCATGCAAAAGCGGCTGCGTCTCGCCTCCGTCACGGGCGCGGAGCTCGTTGAGATGAGCATCCACATGAGCTTGCGCTTCCGCTTGGAGCACGGCGGCGTCGCTTTCCTTGGTGCCGTCGTTGCCAGGGCGCATCTTCCAGTAGTACGCAAAGCTCCAGCAGCCCAACGTGATCATGAGGAGCCCGACGAAAAAGTCGCAGTAGGTGCCGAACTTGTCGACGTCAAACTGCTTGTTCACGGCGAGGAAGATGGCCGTGACGACGATGAGGCCGACTGAATGGCCGCAGCCCCAGCGCATGCCGAGCTGACACGAGCGCCAGGAAGAGCCGGCGCTGAGCACGATGAGCGCGCTGAGATGGTCGGGACCCGTGATCACATGCACGACGCCCAGCAGCAGCCCCGTGGCGATGATCGTGGGCACAGAGGCCGTCGCGAGATGCTCCGTCGTCGCCGTTGACATGAGGAGGAGGAGGAGGAGACTGACTGACTGCTTGTCAAATGCCGGAGCCTCTGGATGGCTCGTCCGAAGAGCTCTTTTAACGTAAAGAGGTGAGAAAGGTAACTTTATCACAAAATAGGGTAAATGACAAAACGTACAGATGCGATGGGCTCTGGTTGGAGGTACCTTCTTCTGCTAAATGGATGCTCCAGTTTGCCGCTTCAACAATTTTGATGGAATCTTTATCGTTTTAACCAATCCGTTTCGACTTCAATCGTTCCGCTACTCTCATTGGCTAGTATACTGCATCGACGCGTGCGACGTCACCAAATGATGTGGTTCACATACAATTCCACTTCAACACATACAGGTGAGGAGCTCGTTAACCAAAGACCACGTCGAGCGTGCCGGTGGACACGAGGATGATCCAGAGCACGCCGACGGCGATGGAGACGCTGGCGCTGAAGAGACCCACGCGATAGAGCAGGCGGTCCGAGACCTTGACGAGGCGGCCCGTCACTTCGCCGTACACCGCCGCAAACAGCCCCATGATGAAGATGGAGGCGATGCAGAACGAGAGGATGTACGCCGACGAGCGTCCCCACTCGTTCAACACGACGGCTGGCAATACGCCGAGCACGCCACCGGTGCCAGCGAGGCCGTGCGCGATGCCGTACGCAAACGCCGTCCAGTGGGCCGTGTGCTTGTTCTTGATGTCCGAGGACGGCGCGTTGCACATGCCAAAGCAGCACTTCTTGGTCACAATCGTCTCATCAAACGACTCCTTGTGCACATATCGCAACGGATGACCATGCGCGTGGCCATGAGCGTGAGCGTAACCGTTTTCCATGGCGACAGGCTGTGGCGTCTCCAATTGGTAAGGCGAGTGCGGACTCACTGGCACGTCGGTCTGGATCTGAATGCGCTGGATCTCGGCCACGACTTGCTTCTCTTTGTAATCCTTGCGGATCTTCCAGTAGTAGCGGAATCCCCAGAGACCAAGTCCCATCATGAGCAAGCCGATGATGAAGTCGCAGTACTGGCCGACATCGTCCAGGTTGATGTTCTGGTCCACGGCCAAGAAGATGGCGGTGACGAGAATGAGCCCCGTGGAGTGCCCGAGCCCCCAACGCATGCCCAATTGGCACGAGCGCCAGGAAGACCCAGCGCTGAGCACAATGAGCGCACTGAGGTGGTCGGGACCCGTGATCACGTGCACGATCCCAAGCAGCAGCCCCGTGCCGATCACTGTCCAGAGGCTGGCGTTGGCGAGTGATTCGTCGATCTGACCCATGATGTCAAATGGCGCAGTGTCACGAGTTGCCTGGCAGGATGAGAGGGGAGACAAGGAGAGGTGAGGAGATGACTTGATTGGAGCAGATTCCAAAGTGAGTGCTCGTTTGGTCTTCCGCCGTGCTTTTCCCTGCGTTCTTTCGGTCGACTCAGATGACCAGCGCAGTTGCAAGTGGGGAGTTGCGTGACCTGCTCTGTTTTGTGCCGATCACTGGAACCACCAGCGTTCTTTCCGTCGCTTGTCGGCCAATTTGTCATGAGGAGCAGCACTTGAGCGACTACTTCTCTACTTTCCACGCACGTTCGTGGAAGAAACGACTAACGGATGGAAGAAGCCACCAAGAGTGCCGGTGCATTCTTCCGCTCTTTACGAGAAGCCTCCGACTCTCTCTTCCTCCATGGTCTCCGCCGCTAACTGGTGCGTCGAGTGCAAGGAACTGCTTCGAGTGGGTACGCTCGCAGTGATGAGTTACGTCAAGCGAGTTACGACCGGCGTCATGTGCACCACACCACTTGTCACACACCACAAGTGTAGCCATCTGAGAATCATAAGACGCGTAAGGAGCTCTGCATCAAAATGGCCGCGTCCTGGGTCGTCTGGGCCTCACTGCGGACTCTGCGACGCTGACAGCAAGCGCCATGACGTCCAAGACCAAGGGGTACGCGGCGATGGCGCTGCTGGCGGTGCAGTTCGGGCTGCAGCCGATTCTCTATCAGCAATTTGCCGCGCAAGCCAAGTACACGTCGGTGCTGGTGATCGTCTGCGAGTGGTGTAAGCTCCTCGTGGCGTTTGCGGCGTTGCTGTCGAGTGGGGAGGCACTGCAAGTGTGGAAGACCTGGAGTTTCAAACAGAGTCTCGCGGCATCCGGTCTGCCCGCGTGCTCGTACGCCGTGCAGAACGTGCTGGTGCAGATCGCGTACCAGCACCTCCCACCCATTGTGTTCAACTTGATCAACCAGACCAAGCTGCTCTGGACGGCCCTCTTCGTCCACTTACTCATCGGGAAGCGCTTTTCTTTCCAGCAATGCGGTGGGTGACTCGAGTTCCATGTCGGTTGTGTGATCGTTGTGCTGATTGTTCCTTGGATGCAGGTGCGATGCTCGTGCTGTTGTCGGCCGCAGTGCTCCTCTCACTGGCCAAGGGCACGACCAAGGCCACGCATGACTCATCTGGTCCTTCCATGGAGCCTTTGTCGGTCGAACGTGGACTCTTGCCTGTCATCGCCGCTTCGGTTCTCTCTGGCTTTGGTGGCGCCGTGACGCAACGCTCCATGCAACTGCACCAGCGCAAGACCGCCCTCGTGACGATGGAGCTCTCGTTCTACGGCATGCTTTTTCTCACGACGCCCGCCATGTATTCTCTGCTGTTTGTCTCAGACTACGGACTTTCGTCTCTGGTGTTCTCCACGTCGCAGTGGTTCTCCCTTTTCCAAGGGTGGGACGTCTTCACACTCATCCCCGTACTCTCTAACGCCCTCGGTGGTCTACTCGTCGGTGCTGTGACAAAGTACGTCGGTGGCGTGCTCAAGTCGTTCGCCCTGGTGGTCGGTATCGCCCTGACTGCCGTGGTCGAGTCCTGGCTCACCAATACGGCCCTTCCCGTGGACGTCTGGGTCGCCGCGGCGCTGGTGACACTGAGCATGTTTGTCTACAACGCGTATCCGTACGAGGAAAAGCCCAAGACGACCTAGCGGTGTGACACAGAGCAACACAGAGAAGAAATGGACAGCCGATGGGGATTGGATCGGTGTTCTTGGTTCGCTACGATTGATCTCCACGCGACGATTTAAATAAGAGAAACCTACTGCACAGCTACACTACATGCTACACTACATGCTACACTAATACTATCACCTATCACTAGTAACTATCTCGATGACTTAGACGGCAAAGGCCTCGGCGAGGGCGCGCGAGTTGTCGTGGAAGCTGAATGGCTCGAGCGCCGCCATGAAGCTGTCGTCGCCCGACTGGTCCGCCGACGTCGGCGCAAAGTCAAAGTCGTACATCATCTTGACGAACAACGCGTCGTCGTCCTCGTGGTCCATGCCAAAGGCACCGGCCGTGGCCATGGACATGGCGGAGGAGGACGAAGCGGCAGACGGCGTCAGGGCGTCCTGGAGGAGCGCAAGGCAGCGCGTGGAGGCACTGGCGGCGTCGACCGTCGAGTCACTCGACTCGTTGGCATCACGGTGGAGCTGAGCCAGTTCAGCCTGCACACAGAGCTGACGGACGGCGTCGGCAGCCAAGTCGGCTGGCGAGCGCGACGAGAGCAACTCCTGAGTGATCTGGAGGAAGAGTTCGCTCGAGAGCGAGAGGATGGCCTTCATCGAGGCCTCGTTGAGCGCGAGCATGCGTGCGACGGCATCGACGCACACCATGAGCAGCTCTTGGACGATAGCCGCCGAGTGCTCGTGCGCGAAAGCCGAAGCCGCGGCCGTGAGCTTGAGGAGCTCCGAGAGCGAGGCAGGCGACTGCGTCTGCTTGGTCAAGAACGAGCGCGCCGCCGACTTAGCCTTAAGGCCCATGTTGAGCACGTTGATGGCCGCGTACATGGCTGGGAACGACTCAAGCGTGAACTGCATCTCGCCCGTGTACGCGTAGATGCACATGGCTTCAAAAGCGCGAGCGCCGCCTGGGAAACCTGGCAACTGGATCACTGGCACTGGCGTCTGGAGCGCCGCGACGCTCTCGCGAGCCTTAGTGTTGAGGAGCTGCGACTCGAGGAGCATCGGGTGCTTGTGCAAGTTGAACTGGACACCGTCGACGATCACGACGAGGTTGCAGGTCTGTCGGCGCGAGGACCACTGGGTGTACTCACTGAGAGCCTTGGTGGCCATGGTCGTCGAGGCCGAGACAACTGGTAGCTGGGCTAGGGTCTGGATCGTCGTGGTGGTGGTTTGCTTTGTGGTTGGCTCGGCGAGCAATGCTGCGACGTCGTCGTCGGCGTCTCCGTCCTGTAGGTCGGTGGGAATCTGCTGGGTGACTTGTTCGCTGTCGGCTACTGTGAGGAAAAGGAGGTCGTCGTCGTCCTCGTCGTCGTGCTCGTCGTCGATCTGATCAGCGTCGTTGAGCTTGCGCTTCTTGAGGAACTCTTCACTGAGACGGAACTCGTGGAAGAGATCGTTCACGGGGGTCGTCTGGAGCGCGAGCGATGGGATCATGCCATCGACCGAGGTGGGGGAGGAGAGCCCGTCGAGTTCCGAGCGGGCGCGCTTGCGGGAGGAGCGGTTGCTGGAGGACACGAGGTTGCGGCAGTGGCAGCACGTGGCGCGCGTGCTGTGGAAGCAGGTTTCGTCGCGTGCGCAGCCGTCGCGCTTGCAGCTCTTGCCCGAGCCTTCGCGCCGCACGCCGCAGTGGCCGGGCTCGTGCTGGCCGCAGCGGCCGTCACAGGTGCAGTGCATGCACTCGCCTGGCTGCTTGGAGCAGGTCGGCAGCGAGCACGACTTGCGGAGCTTGCGAGGCGTCGGCGCCGAGAGCGCTTTCATCATGGTCTTGAGTTCGGTGGAGTCGAGTCGGGGAATTCAACAGTGGGCGAACCAGGTCGATCCGAATCCAGCAGAGCGGAGCGGAGGAGGGGAGGGGAGGGGAGGGGAGGGGACGGAGGAGATGGAGGAGGAGGAGCGGATCTCAGTCCACCGCGCAGATGCGAGACGCAGGCGCGACGGATGGGCAGGTCCACACTGTGGACGGGAGCTGGCGCAGACGTGGCGTCGAGAGCCTGCGACAACAGACCAACCAGGGCACTGTGGGTTCCGTCCAGGTGGCTGTGACGCCGCACACGGCTTGAGGGGACGAATGGAGAGTGGGAGGAGCGGCGTGAGCACGTCCCGGCCTTGCACGCGCCAGCAGCTGGCGGAAAGGAAACAAAGCCATGGCTCATCCTCCTAA
Source organism: Pythium oligandrum (assembly GCA_020085045.1). Taxonomy (NCBI): domain Eukaryota; phylum Oomycota; class Peronosporomycetes; order Pythiales; family Pythiaceae; genus Pythium; species Pythium oligandrum. The sequence continues at coordinate 1,015,109 of JAHRIK010000001.1, read as the reverse complement.
CAGAATCTGGGTACGCGGTAAGAGAGGGAATGTATGCGCGAGCACAGGGTTTGGATGCGATATGTCAAAAGAAGGTGTCCGAACGGCGCTCCATGCAGAAAGCAGAGAGCCTGCGAATTCCAAATTCGCAATTGTAGCCACAGGCGGATCACGTTTTACCGGCTTCAGATCGTTCTTGGTGGACCAGTGGATCCGGACGGAAGCGTAGAGAGTGAGCAAGAACGGGGGATGGACGCGGCGTTGCATCTCAATTTCTTAGCAAATCACGCAGCAGCATGGTGATGATGATCACAGGATCATCTTCATGGTGTTGAAGCAATGCCCTGGTGTTGAAGCGAGCCACCTCACGCATCGCTTCAAGGGCCACGCCGCATGGGCACCAGCTGGGGGATCCAAAGCAGCCTGTTTGGATGATGGGTACACCATGTGGCAGGTGAAACGTCCACGGGGTGTACAGCGCCGCTCACGTTGAACAATCCACAAGAGATGCGAGGGCGCCGGTTCAGTGCGGTTATCCGTTGTGACCAGTGCGCCTCCACTCAAATCAACGTGGCTGTGAATGGACTTGACACAATTCAATGCGATCCACACAAAAAGGTTCTCCACGACGCAACTTCAAGGTCGCTCTGGCCTCTCCAGATGTCGGATCATCATAGATTGGTGGGCAGAGAGCACTGCTGGGTCCTGAGTTCCTGAAGACCCGACGCGAAAATTTGCATGCTTCTTGCAGAGAGGATGGTGGCTCAGATGCGGCCGTTATCCTAATTGTACGGTATTCAAATGTACCGTAGCGTAACGGCCTCGCAGAAGAAATGGCTACGGAATGGGCCCGTAACCGTTGGTCACAACCAGACTGGTGACTCGTCTTGGCCACTTTGGTCACCGCGTTCCAAAGAAACGCTTGCAAACGTCGCCCGTTCTTCTTTCTCTGCGACGATACGTAGCCTTCTTTTCCTCATAGGTAAAGCGTGTACACTGTAGACTGCACCTGTAAAAGCAACATGACTCTGGTGTTAGAATGCCTTCCAAGTGTATGTATCCATGCCGAAGCGGCACGAAGGAGCTAAGTGCAACTTGTTCTACCTACTTCCGAAGAAGTAGGTGACACGCGAAGGCCAGGTCGGTCGTCCATCGCCTTTGATTCAACGCAGGTCGGGTCATGACAGCGCCACCCGGAGCTGCCCGCCACGTGGCATGGTCAAGACGAAGCGCTGCGCAATCTGAGCTCTTTTTCCTCCCGGCGTGGAAGAAACGACCCAAAATTCTGCCACAGTGACTGCGTTGATATGCCAGCAGGGAAAGATATGGGTAACCGTGGCGAGAACAGAGCCGCTATGCGCCACGCGCATGCACCGGCGCGGCGGTGATCATTGGCCGGGATTTCGTATCTCGCTGCACCGACCTTCTTTCGTCTGCACACTTGGGACTGGACGCACTGTAAGGTGTTCAGTACCACTCTCTCTATGAAGACGGACCAAGCCATCCGAGAGCTCTTGATTCGTCTTTCTGCTCTGTGGGTGCTTCTGGATGGTGGGGGACACCCGAGAAGAAGCTAAAAGGCTTGGCAGAGGGAGAGCTGCTGTACGGTCCAGCGCGCCTGTGTTGGGGGATGCTCCGCTGGTGTTCAGTGTGGATGCCTCCATGCTCTGTTCGTTGAGATCCCATCATGAGGGAGAGAGTGGCCTGAGCCGCGCGCACACAGAGCGACACAGATTCCCTTGACTCGGCTCGTTTTGTGTACGGTATCAGTTGAGCCATCTTTTCCGTACACGGCCAGGTCCAGTGCGGCGAGAGACGGTGGCTTCGCTGGGAATGATGGTCTCGATTAGCAAGCCTTTCCAGGTGGTTGCGCATCTTCTCTCTGGTGTGATAATCGATATTGGGGGATGTTGCATAGAACCTGATGATCGCGTCAAGCATACGCGCGTTATCTCATATACCTGCAGCAAGATACGCACCTTGTCCAGTCCCTCGACGCGCTTCAGCTCACGTGGTTGGTCAGAGCAGTATCAACGACGAACGCAGGGGGTGAGGCCTCGCAGTCAATGCGGAAGGGAGACGCAACGACCAATCTACCGTGGTTGTGCAAACAAGGATACCATCAACATTTATGAACATTTCTCTTCATATCTTTCGATAGATCGCACCTCTCTGTTGCCTCCAGCAATTCGAAGATCTCGCGATGCTGCTCAGCAATCTTTTTGATGTACCTAGACACGTGGAGCACTCAGGCCAGCAAAGATCTGCGACGCAACTTGCTGCTCCTTGGGTTCTTCGTTCTGGCGGAGCACGTCGATAGCGGTGCCAATTCGCTCACGATGCACTGTCAACGTCACGGCGAGCTGAGTGTCTTTCTGCCGACTTGTAAGCGCGGCCAAGACACCGCCGGCAGCAATGCGTACCATTGAATACTTACTATCACCCACACCGAGATCGCCGCAGCATCGATCGAGCAATTTCTCGGTAACGAGGCGATCGTCAAGTACTTCAATAGGGATGTGTGAGGTGACAGATGCAAGGGCTCCGAAGATGGCACGGCGAACACTCCACACATGGAATGACGGTCGTACAATACATTGGTCCAGCCATGCAAGTAACTCTCTGCCTTTCAAGGCAACCAAGCTGACTGGTCCATTGCTTGCTCGTGGCCATACTGCTCCGACAGCCTCGAAGAGTTTTACCAGTAGCAGCGGTGGCAACGCTCCTTCCATAACGCTCCATGCTTCCAACCGTGTTCGTAGCTCGTCAAGTACATGTAGACGAAGCGAGTCTTCGGTTGCTGGCATACCACCTGCGAGGGTGCTTAGCGCTACGAGGCCACTTTCGAGGTACTCCGTATCGCGGTTCTTCATCGCTCGATCGGCTTCTTCCAACAAAAGTGAGACGAGCACAGTCCATCCCTCTCGACGGACAAGCGCGACCGCAACCAAAGCTTCCAAAAGAACACCCTTGCCTCGCCATAATCGCCCAGGTACGGCCTGCAGCAGGTTTTGCCAGATCTGATCAAGCTGAGAAGCTGTGATGCGTGTGCGATACACGGAAGAACCTGCAAACAGAGACTGGAGAGCCTTGATAGCCTGCCGACGCGTATCCCAAGCTGGATGGCGAACCAGTCGCCCGATGGCCGTCGTGAGTGCAGTCAACGAAGGATCTGCATACAAAATTGTTGGTGGGAGCTCCTCCATCACTGCCGTCCACGTTGTTCTTAGGGTTTCTGCCCCAGCAAACTGACCGATGAACGCAGCAGGGAACACATCCGAGCTGTACCACTCATTTCGTTCGTCTGGAGTGACTACATCATTCGGGTTTTGCAGGGGTGGACACTTCGCAACGAGCTCCTTCGTCGCAAGCGCGCTCACCAGTAGGAAACGACTCGAATATGTGTCGTTGTTTACATCGAGATCTTCCGAAGGAGACGAAGTCGTAGCGGAGCGACGGCTATGGAATGCAAAAATGCCATCGCGGACGTAAGCTTTGACCACAGACGGAGACACAAGCGGTGAGAGGTATGCAGCGGCACGGCAATAGCTTTGCAGTACTAGCGCATCGGACAGCCCTGAACCATTTGTACCATCATCGCCATAGAGATCATTCTCTGTTGCAGAACGATCACCAACGTACGGAATAAGTGCTCTGGTCATCAGTTGCTCAGCACCGTTGCTCTTGCGTAGCTCGAAAGGAACTTCTGCAGCGAGGGTAGCGACAAAATTGGCTGTGCCAACGCGTGTGTTCAAACCAACACCAAACTTGAGCAAATGGCTCAGGCCTCGGCAAAGATCTTCGACAATTTGCAAGCATGATGGATGGCCATCCACTGCAAGAGCCTTCAATTGGACTGTACAATGCTCTAAGAGCTGTCCGACAGGCCCACTTTGGCTCAGCGAGACACGCAGTCGCTCGAGCTGGTCCTTCTTGTCAACGTGGAATTGTGCGTACTGGAGCTCGGGCATCTCGAGCGAAGACAGGTACTCAAGAAGTTTGAGCATCAGCGCTGCTAATCGATCGTATACAGCGCTTGCAGGTAATTCCTTCATCAATCGGAGTAATAAATCGATACTAAGAGCCCGACACATCACATTCTTGCTCACCATGCCCTCCGAAATGAGATACTCCAGTAAAGCGAAGCGGCATTCATTGTCATTCGATGCAACGCGAAGACTGAGCTCACCCAATGCGCGAAAGAGTTTGAGCCCAGCAACTGAGACGGCTTCCATCACGTCGTCCACTGAGCGCGCGGTGAGCTTCCAAAGTCGGACGAACTCGCTTCGAAGATCATCAGCTGAGGCACCATTAAGTAGCTCGAGCAGCGCTCCACAAGCAGCCTCGCGATACTTGAAGTTACGGCTTAATTCGAGTCGCTTGAGAACAAACTGCAAGATCTCATTCCAGTGTTGCTTCACAAGGGTTTTCTCTTGCTGCGTCGCTGAACTCACAGCTCCCTTCATGACATTCCAAAGGTTCGTCATCACTTCGGTAACTTTAGGGTTTGCGTGATGCTTGAGCAGGAAAAGCCAAGGCACGAGCTTCCGACGATGCACGAAATCTTCAGTCATCCACTGATTGTTTGCCTGTTCGATAATGCTCTGGTGAAAGGCTTCATCCACGGTGATAAATGAGAATCCGGTCTGGAAGAGGTTTGTGGTAGCTCCTTGATTCATCAGTTGCGCTTTGAGTGCACCCCATACGGAGTCCATCGTGCTCAGGTACAATAAAGAGTACATGAGCTCAGGGTCACCAATGTCTGCTGCAACATTGCTAACTTCGCGATAGGCAGCGTTCTCAACTGTGTCACGTGCAATGGTTGTTGATGCACTAGATTCCTGACTTGCAGAAGCTTGTGCTGTTGGAGAAGCCTCATCATCGTCGACATCGTCACTCGCATCTTGTCCACGACTAGGCGCTACAGGCTGAGCTGCGAAAGCTCGGAAGCAACGGAGACGCCGAAAGAGGCTATCGCTGAATTCATCTCCCAAATCAGTGGTTGGGGCACGAAGTCTGAGATATGCAAGACCTTTGACAGCGCTTTCCTTGGCGACGGCGTCAGTATCATTGAGCATCGTAACGAAGTGCTCATGAATTGCGATGATCGTACGAGCGCAAACTTCAGATCTGAATGTTTGAGCCCATGCGGCATTCGTTCCGACGGACTGATCGACGTCGGAAGCAGCTAAACCAGCAGCACACAGCGATAGAAGCCATATGGTAGAGCTTCGGCGAACCGACGGAAATCGAGAAGTTGAGTGCTCGTCAACGATTCGATTGAGCAAAGATATCGCCGTATCTTGAGTTGATCCGAACCCCAGCAATGTAGTTGCCACTGTAAACTGCAATTCAGCCGATGCCTCTTGACCTAGCTTCAATACTGCCTCGAGTACCGACGAGCGCAACTCTTGCTCGGACGATGTTGCCGACTGCTGCACAATAACTCCAATGTTCTCGAGGGCAACTGATCGAATCGAGGTGAGTTTCTGCTTGAGATTCCCATCGGAACCGATTGCACTCAGTTTCCACTCCACAATGGCTAAATACTGAGCCAGACATGTGGAAAGGGATCGGTCTGGGTTTGAAGTACAGCCGATCCACTCGTGCGCCAATGCCACGGAGTCCATTGCACTTCGTAAGCGATCAAGCAGCGCGTTCTGAGCATCTTCACCACGTGGTATCCCAGCAAAGTGCGATGTGCTAACCACAGTACTCTTTAATACACCCGAAATCAAACTCAGGGCGTGAGAGATAACTGATTTGTCTTCGTTGGACAGCGATGTAGCTACAGCATTTGCGCTGGCTATCGACAACGTAGCCCCGATTACATACAATGCAGCACATAATTCATTCCCTGGCGATGAAGCTGAAGACAGTGTCGAACTGAGAGACTCGATCACATTGACAATGTCCGAAGATAGTTGATCCCCACCATGGAAGCTCCATCGCACGAGCTGCGATACATTTTGCAAGAAGACTCGGTTCGTCGAAATTTGCGCCACGTTTGCGAGGGCATGAGCACGTCCATGGATCAGAGTCACCACGATGCTAGATGGCTTTCTGGTCAGAATTGACGCAAGAGTCTCACACAGACGCTGGGTATCCTTCGTAATGGCCGAATCCGTCTTTGTAGACTGCTGGACAAGTGTCTCAACAAAATACGCCATAAGTTCATGGTGATCGGGAAGCGGATCGACGCCTTTTGACTGCGTTGTAATAACGCGATCACAGAAAGTGAGACACTGCTCAGCAACACGCGGTTCGACACAATTTTTGAGATCTTTGGACGAAAAAATCGTACGAAGCCTTTCAGCCAGAACCCGAACACTTGGAAGCGGTTGTGCGTACAACGCACATTGTGCAGCCAACCTAACAGCTTCATCCTTGTCTGCACTCATTTTCAGGAGGGCAAAACGTAGCTCAATGTCATCACCATCACCTTGACCACGTTCGATCAGAACCAGAGCCCATTCTGCTACAGCAGCGCGTACGCGCTCGTAGTGCTTCGACGGATCGTATATTTTGATACCATTCACCAAACCGATGAGCTCTGAGCGAAGTTTTGCCAGCACAGCACGCTCAGCACAGCTTCCGTAGGCTTCACGCATTGCACCGAACGCTTTCAATGCGTTTGCTCCCATGCGTTGTTGCTCTTCAACAAGGCAACGCACTATGAGCACTTGAAATGCTTGTTCTGATGATGCGATCATGGTTGGTGCCCTAAATGCCAACATAGCGAGGCTATCGTACACCCCTTGACGAAATTCTCGCCAAAACGTGGCGTTCGCTGCATCCATATCGGCGTTCGGATCCATGAGCGTTCGTAGCAACGTCGGTTGAAGAACTGGTCCAAATAATCCAGTGAGGAACTGAAGCTCGCAATGAAGGAACGTCCACGCACACAAGTTTGCGCCTGCAATCTTGACGCGGTTCGCAATGTTAAGTGGCCGAGAAGGCTCCGTCCCAAACATCAAGTGACAGATTGCCTGGAGCAACAGCGGTACAACATTGGTTCCTGCCTTCGATTGGGACAACACTGTGATCGCTTGGAGCAGACTGGGGTCAGCTAGCCGAATGCGATTAGACAAAAGACAGGTGTCACGTGTCACCTGGAATGCACCGGCGGTTTGAGCTGTTTGGCTCCCAAGAACCAAACAGAGAAGTTCTCGACAAAGACGACTGTTCTCGATCGTCTCCGTATCTTCTTTTAGGACTCGATGGACCTGGTCCTCGCAGTACGATTTGATCACGTGATGATACGAAGCAATACCTGCGACATAGTGCAGTAGAGTCGTCGATGAAGCGTGTGGAAGCTGCTTGATAAACTGGAGCGCCAGTAGCTGCCGATCATACAAAGCCTCTCGCTTTAGCTCGTTGATTTTGACACGCTGCAAACGCTCGATTCGAGGCGGCATAAGACCATACGTAGTCGTACTGGTAGCGCCTGGCGAGGATGGCTGGTACAACACCAGATCCAACAAGAAATCGAACACAACAACGCTCCCTGGCGCATCCTCAGACTTGATAATCGCACTTGCATCTGTAACGGGGAGAGCTGAAATCAAGCAGCGGAAGAATGTTTCTTGCTGGGCAGTAGACGCACGATCTAACGCCCCGACGAGTTGCGCCAAAGTCGCCGTCTGCTCCTCGCGCGAGGCTGACGCGAAACCCATCTCTAAGAAACCGAAAGTGATTAGCACACCAAGCTAAACGCTTCATAAGCCCTTCACGCGCACATACCAATGAAGAGGAATGCAAAGTTGTGGGTAAAGACCGAGTGTGATGAATCTTCTAGCAACGCCGCAAGCGCCGGTAACGGAAGTTTGGGCGATGTAATCGCACTGAGTCGGGTCTTGACATGTGCAATCACCTCAAGCACCTGCACAAACACTCCAATCGTCAGTACCATTTTCATCACATTCAATTCTTCCATGTTCTTCTCCACGGACCTTGTCTTTGAGCTGCTGTTCCAACGGCGTGTTCAACGCACGCGGGAAGAGCGTGAGCAGCTTGGGCAGCAGCGCGTCCAGCACCACGAGTAGTCGCTCGTCATCCACGCTCGCGAGGCGGAAGAGCACGCGCTCGAGCGCTTCGATCTCCTTCTTCACGTCGCTTCCGTCCATCTTGCCGAGTGCCGAATCCCCCCTTCAATGCCGCGACGCGGAATGATGGTAAGGGAAACCCCCTCGTTGAGTGATATGAAACAAGAGAGGTTCAAGCCAGAATGATGGTATGGGGAAACCCCCGTGTTGATTGATATCTTGTAACAGAGGTGGTCGAGTGGGGTGACTGGAAGCAGTGTATGGGGATAATGCGGCGACCGAGCATGGACGCAATCGGGGCCGAGGACGTGGCGGCACGGGTGTATGTGGGGAACCTCAAGCCAAAGGTGAATGAAACCCATCTCACGGAGATTTTCGTGCGTTTCGGGAAGCTCCTACATGTCTGGGTGGCGCGTAAGGTAAGAGAGAACGTGGTCTCTGCTCGCGTGGTTCTGTGCTCATGTGGTTGGACGCTGTGTAGCCGCCAGGGTTTGCATTCGTGCAGTTTCTCAATCAGTCAGACGCAGAGTGTGCGGTGGAGTCGTTCCAGGGTGAAGATGGACTCGAGATCCTCGGGAAGCGAGTCAAAGTGCAAATGGCGGGGGATAAAGCCCAGAGCAAGATGGCAAAGGAGAGGCCGTCTCGAAGAGATGACAGAGAGAATGACCGAAGAAAGAGGCGATCTCGCAGTCGGAGCCCATCGGTAGATGAATCACGTGGAGATCGGTCTAGAAGCAGACGGCGAACGTCAGATGGACGGAGGAGAAGAGCAAGTCGCAGTAGAAGCAGAAGCATGAGCCCCAGCCGGACGCGTTCAAGAAGGAGACGATCGCGTAGTACGTCTATTCGAAGTCGTAATCGCAGCAGAAGTCTCAGTCCACGCTACAGACGAAAGAGGAGTCGCAGTTCGGAGAGGTGCAGAGGAGACAGATCTCGATCGAGACGACGCAGTCGGAGTTAGACTTGAAGCCGAGATCGCGAGATGGTTTTGGACACGGCAAGATAAAGCGTGTAGTCCATTTCGATCTTGATAACATTCTACAAGACGTCAAGTCCGGTGGCCATGGACAGCTCGGGCCCACCGCGACCAGCGACGTTCGCATGCGTTATTATGAACCATGAGCCCCATGTTATCTTCCATGTGGACGTGGATCTCATCGATTCAGTTGATCAAGTGGTGGAAACGACCACAGCAAGACTGGGTGGAAACCGTCGCATGGATCTGTATTTTGCCAAGCGTGGAGACGAGTGGCTATCGCTGTCGTATCCGACTTCGTTTTCTACAACAGTTTTGTCAAGAGAGCATGAAACCGCAACCCGCGCATTGGATCTTACCTGCTCTGAGCTTCTGGAGGCAACTGGTGCCGAGGCTGGGACAATGTAAGCCGCTCGACTTCCTCAGTTTCTCGCCAACCCGATACAAATCCTTGACGACAGCGACTACTCTGCCCCTATGGTGGAAGAGAGCGTGGGAACTGTGGTCCCGGATGGCGTGGCCGATAACGATGACAAGCAACGTCAGAGAGCACGGTCGAGATCCGCTCCAAGCCCCCTTGTGGCTGAATCGAGACCCCATTTACCAGATTGGACCTCAACACAAACGAAAACCACTGGTGGGAGTGGCCGAGCCAGCCCAGAGCTTCCGCCTCGAGTTTGCTCGCCGCACAGGTCTCCGGACACTCGAAGATGTCTGTCAGGACGGCCGATGGCCCCATTTCGGTGCTTTTTACCAGCGTTTCCAGACAGGAAATCGGAGGCAACAGACGAATCGCCAGGAACTCAAGATGTGGATGGACCTACACTCTGATTTGACGGTTATCTACAATCAAGTGACCCCAACTCGACGACAGAGGACTGGTTACTGGGAGACGTACGTACCTGTAGCCGGATGAAGGTTCCAAAGGCCCTGTATGGTTCCCTCACCTGGGCAAAACCCCAATCCGCTTAATCTTCCAAACAGCCCCGCTCATATCCCCGCATCCACTTCGAATCCACAACGGCTGCCTCACGGACGCAGACATTCACCGCCACTTGGACCAAGTCCACCGACGAAGACGCCTTGTCCTGCCAGTCTATCATGACGTGTGGTTCCGACTGCTCTTCCGTCTCCTACCGACAAAAGCAAGACTCTCCTTCAGAAACAGACCAGATCCCAACAGTGTGTGCTGCACTTATCCATCCTGTTCAGCGGCGGAAACGTACACTCACCTGTTCCTCGAATGCCGACCTGCCCGTGAGGTGTGGCGGTTGATCTGGCAAGACTGGAAGCCTCTACTGGGGGGACATCTGACTTGGACGACGATGCTCTTCTCTTGGTTTCCCTCCGAAAGCTCTCCGTGGTACGAACGACGCGTAGCGGTGGCGGACCTGTGGCACAATATGCGACTGGTAGTCACTCGCACGCTGTGGATGAACCGGAACAAGTTTCACTTCGAGGAAGTCGAGCATCCATCAACGACCTCAGCGATCGCGACGATTCTCGGGACAGTCAGTGCTCATATTCGGAGTCTGAAGCGCCGGGCGCCTCAGGAAAATCTCGAGGACTACGATCGCGTCCTCTCCTTCTTGCTCACGACGCCCACCTTCGGCGGCTTCTTCCGAGACCGACAACATCTGCTCCAAGCTTCGACGTTCACACTCAGGCTGACACGATGACGGTCTACTTTTCCTACAGTCCTAGGCTAGACCTGATAAAAGCAGGGTGAGAACTCGAGCGAATAGAAAACGCAGATTGATTCCCCACACAAGTTGAGAAAACGGGTGAGGATGACAAGCAGTAGCATGCCACCCCATATTCAACGGTAGCAGCCGTGCTATTGCCTAATACGCCATTCGTCATGGATGCCCCGACGACAAGTTCCACGTCGTGTATCGTGGAAAAAGGATTTTATGTTGCGACTATGTTCGACCCGACGACGTGGGTCCATGAGTTGTATTGATGGGTAGCTGGTGGCGTAGATATCCCTTTGAGCCGCCCAACATGCGCTTTGAGACCAAGATCTGGCATCCCAACATCTCGTCGCAGACGGGCGCCATCTGTCTGGTACGCATGAAGGAAGGCATGGCACTGTCAACACAAAGGCCTTTGCTCATGGGTTGCTTCTGTCTTTTCGTCACAGGACATTCTCAAGGACCAGTGGTCGCCGGCACTGACCATCAAGACGGCGTTGCTTTCCATCCAGGCGTTGCTGTCGGCGGCCGAGCCGACGGATCCGCAGGACGCCGAGGTCGCGCGCGTGTACATGGACGACCCGGAGCAGTTCCAGAACACGGCGCGGTTCTCGGTGGCGAGAGCACTCTACGATAGCGGCTTTTGCTTATGGTGTGAGAAAACTCGAATAAACGTAGTTATATGCGTAGAACATCTACTAGCTTCCGCAGGGGGTGTGCACTACTGGCATCAGGAGCTCGTTTTAGGTGGAGTGACACGGAGACGTTTCAGAACATGTTTAGGAACACTGGTTCGACTTGACGCATCCTTCACGTTTTCGAAGGGCCGCATCGAAGTGATCTCTGCGGATCTCTTTGGACCAATTCCAGAAACAAGCTCGAGTAACTCCCTCGAGCTGTTATTGAGGCAAGGCGGTGGAATACACTCAACGAAGAACATTCTTGGCCAAAACAACCCATAATACGCTTTCCAACATGTCGAGTCGACAATTGCGCAGCGGCTTGGTATCCTTGGTAGTACGACCTTGTTGGTGGCGAAGAACACGAAGAGATCACGCGGACCGCAAGCTTTCTCGTACTCTTCCTTGAAGCTGTCTTCACCAGTCACCCTTTGAAGGTGTTTGTATTGGTGCACTTCGTGAATGTAGTCATCTTCGTTGATCTTCAGGCATGCAAATGCATCACCACACGAAGCTGCCGCGGCAGAGCGATAGATGAAGCTGCCAACTTGATCACAACACTTGCTGGCTTGTCCGCCTTGAGTACTCCTCGACTCAGTTTTGTGGACGCGTAACTCATACTTTCGCGTTTGCTCGTGCACAAATATATCAGTGTCCGTGCCGAAAGCGGCCCCATGGTGAAGTTGAGTCCAGTTCACAATCTCACCGTCATATGCCATCGACTTGATTGCCCGGAACAAGCAGTTCAGATCCTCCCACGCTTGCCATGGCTTAACTCTCTCACGGTCCTGACTGGGGACGTATGGACACCCGTTGCACCAAGGGAAAGTCTTCGAATCAAAAAGCAGATAGAGGATGTAGGGGCACTCGAAACGATCGTTCTGGTGCCGGATTAATCCGCTGATGGCGATTTGATCAACAGTAAGAGATCCAAAAGTGTCCGTTTTGTTGACAATTCGACCGGCGATTGCTGCAACAAAAGCCTTCTCAAGCGTCTTCATGTGGGCTTTTAAACCCCTATACTTGACTTGCAGCCCCAACAGTATTTGCCGGATAACAGGACCAAATTCGACGTCGCTGTTAGATTGAGATTGGTCGCTCAAGACTTCTGCGAGGAGCTCTAAGGCTCGCGGGAAACCACCCATGTCGTTGATAAGCATATCCTCCAACGCTGCTTGCACGTCAATGTCGGGCTTGACCGGCTTTGGTGTGAACACAGGAACACCATTTTCAGTGGGGCGTCTCAGCTTTGTTGTTTCCAGCGGGATGATAGTGGCACTCGACGTGATCATCTCCTTAAGCTCGAGCGACAATGTAAGGGCGGAGAATGCCACAATTACCCAGCACTTGAGTGTCTTCTTCAAGTTGACCAAACATTCGACAACTTGCTTGAGTGTTTGGTGTCTCGTCTCGAGCACCTCATGCAGATCGTCCACACACAGAATGACACATATTTCGTCTTGATGGACATCGTTTCCTTCTTTCACCCTCCCAATCACTTGGCTCGGAATCACGTGGTGGTCAGGAACTGCTGTAAAGTAGGGCCAGGGTGTTTCCTTGTCGGAGAGTTCGAACAGCATTCGTGATCCAATGGATTCTGCGACTCCAGTAAACGGGTCAACGAAACTCGTGGCTTCATGTTCAAAAGTGATGTTGAAAACAACGGCCGAGTCCAGCATCACCTTCATTGCTCCTTTCGGATTAATATGCTTTCTCAAAGGCTCGGGAACTCCTGGAGCATGCGGGATTTGCCCATACCAGGGCCATCTAAGCATGCAAAGATGGTGCGATCGACTCCCTCTTGCGACTTCCATGCTTGATACTGCTGACGGACGGCCTTATCCAAGTCTTGCCAACTCGGTGGGTTCTGGAAATCCCAATGAGCTCCGAGACTTTTCACCAGAGGACTTGGGGAGGGGCGGGAGGAGAACGCGATGGAGAACGGCGCGTGCGGAGCATCATTAAACATCCCTTGGGTCACATCGAGGAGGAGGTGAATACGGCCGTATGGGCAGTCTCGCAAGTTCGCATCCTTGAGAAGCGATCCTGGGTGTAGATGGTTGGTAAGTAAGGCTTTGATCGTGTCAGTCGTTGTCTTACTTCGGAGTTGCGACCGAATGTCATCCGAATCTTCGAGCCAATCGTTGTCGCAAGCCTTTGTGAGGTACATGATGACACTGGCGGTTTTCGCTTTCGCCAAGAACGGAAGCTTGGCCTGTATTTGTTTCACACCATCGGCGACAGTAGTTTCTTCACCGATATCCAGAGCGACGTTGAATACTCCAGATGACCAGCCCACGACAGCGCACGACAGTTCAATCTCAATTTTCGCACTTGGCTCCATAGGAAGATTGAGATGACACGGAGGAAGTAAAGGCCAACATCTCGCCACCAGCTTCAAAAAGCTGGTGGAGAACAGTTTCTGATGACTGAGCTTGAAGAAAAAGAAACATCTCTGTCATCAAGAGATGCAAGTTTTCATGGATATCCGAGGTAGGTACTTGATCGAACCTACTGCGTCATTACAGCTGAACACGGATGTGACATGGGTCACTATTTGAAAATAGTGGCCAAAGTGACGACTCTCAAAAACTAGGCACCTCACAAAACTCAGAAAGTGCTTCGTCGCATGGGCAACGCTATTCCAGTCGAATCGCCGGTCATAAATGACGCAGTAGGTTCGATCAAGTACCTACCTCGGATATCCATGAAAACTTGCATCTCTTGATGACAGAGATGTTTCTTTTTCTTCAAGCTCAGTCATCAGAAACTGTTCTCCACCAGCTTTTTGAAGCTGGTGGCGAGATGTTGGCCTTCGCTTACCTTCCGAGGAGGTTGCTGACAACATAAAAGACTTTTAAACGAGTTCCCACATGAGTTCCTCGTTCTAATCTTGTTCGGCAGAGCAAGATAAAGATATAGGAAACGAAGCCTCCATTCTCCTCTTGCTGCAGAGGATAACAAGAACGCAAACCGGCAAAACTGTCGCTTCTTCTCCCAAGAACCGAGACAGGGGCTTTACTGCACAGTAGGCCCTGCCTCGGTATAATATCTACTTCTGAAGAAGGTCTTATTATTTACAGAAAAATTCTAAGCGTAGACTCTTATTCTCTTTTCTCCCATGGACATCTCGGGTCCACCGCGACCAGCGACGTTCGCATGCATCATCGTGAATCATGAGCCCCATGCCGTCCTTTACGTACATGTGAACCTCATCCGATCGGTGTACCAGGTGATGGAGGCGATCAAGTCACACTTGGGTGCGGCATGGGAGGACAGAATTGCCGGTGAGATGGATCTGTATTTTGCCAAGCATGGAGACGAGTGGCTATCGCTGTCGGATCCAGATGTAAAGGCTCTTCTCGAACAAGGCGAGACAACGGAAGGGATCGCACAGCTACTAGGCGGTTCTCCTCTCAAAACGACACTCAGAGTCACGACGGTTCTTCCCGAATCCAGTTTGAAGACGATGGCTGATGACCAGCTTCACATCTTGGTCAAGCTGCGACCACCAGTTCAAGAAGAAAGCTTTGTACCAAGACCACTTCCAACCATCAACTACGAGTGGAAAGAACCTCAGCCATTGATTTCCTCCGCGTCTGTTGGGTCAACGTGGGATTTCCAATCGCCATTTGACGTGGATGAGATCTCGAAAACTATGCGGAAACACTATCGAGCGTGGAAGGAGAAGCGTGACGACAAGAGCTGCCATCCAATATTTACATGTATTGACGGCCCAGGTACCGGCAAGTCTCGTCTACTGGACGAGTTTCCTCGCATGTTGCAAGAGGAACTCGTGTATCCGCCGAATTGCGAGGACGCCGCGTCGATGAAGAAGATGCTCAAGAAGGCATTGGTGTTCAAGATCTCATTTAGTCGTGAAGAGGTCTACTGGTCGGTGACATCCACTGTTGGTTGTCGTATGATATTCCAACTCCAAGATCAACTCCCTTGGGACATCTTTTCGCGCTTCACGTCGCCTCGAATGACTCCTGACCACGTGCTGTGGTTCCTGGCTCAAGAACTGGAGATCCCACGCGACGAACTGTGTGTGATTCTGTGTGTGGACGACCTGCAGTGTCTTGCGAAGAGTACGCATGACACGGTTGCTGCAAGAGGCGAAGTGTGCGATGACGTGAACGTGCCTTTTCATGACACAATGCGGACACTGGCCAGGTTGGTCAACGGCGCGGAATATTGGGTTACGGTGATTTGCTCGTCGACCTCGTTCACGGATATATACGAGTATGATATACTCATGCGTCAATGGCGAGTCGAAGTGGCAACCCGACCACTTGCGCATCCGACGGCGAATGGGAAGAGAGTGTTTGGCTCGTTCTCAATGGAAGACGCGCATTTGATGGAGGTCTTGGTCGACGACATGGGCGGTTTACCATGCGCGTTGATTGAGTTGTACCAAGTGCTCGATACCAAGTCCGAGACACACGGTGTTCAAATGTTTTCATTTGATGCTGTGTATGACTGGATCGTGCAAGCATTTCGAGCCAAGTATCCGATGAACGCAACCCAGCTCGCGAGTGTGCGTCTAGCATTTCTAGCCGTCTTGCGTTGTGAGAGTGTGACGCATTTGAGTCACTTTGGAGACCTCTCTTTGGACAAAGTGCTGGCTTGTGGACTGATGCGCGTACAGAACGATTGTCTCATGTGTCCGTATGTGTTGTATATGCTACTGGATTCAGAGGCGAGTCCATGGGAGTTCCTCGAACAGTACTTGCCACGCAAAGAGCGTAGTGATCGGAGTCCGTGGACGACTTGGGAGGATTTTAATATCAAGTTCCGAGTGCTCAAGTCGCTGGCGTGGGGTGAAATCAACGACCCGTATCTCCGATGGGGTAATCTGCACGAAGGAGCGCGCTGCGGTGACTATGCCAGTACGTGGTATGTGATTGAGCGGCCCCGAATCTACGTCCGACTTCCAACCGGTGGTAATAGTGCGACGAAAACTTCGAGTCCAGGCTTGTCGCAAGGAGCATGTGGATGCCGTCATGATTCCGATTGCTTGTACGTGGGGATGAAGAATGAGACTACGAGTCAGGTAGTGCTCCAAGACTCAAGCTTAACATCCGATATGACGACGATGGAGTCGGTAGTGATGGAAGCGTCCAAGGTTCCGATACCACCGTCTGTCACACTATCGTTCTTAAGCATCGAAGTGCAGGACCAGGGTTTTGTGACGAAGTACAATTGTACGATCACCATCACGACGAGCAGAGACCGCTGACGATCAGAGAGGCTAAACGAGTGAAGAAGAGTGCCGTGGGACCAGACGACTACCTTATGGTGTACGCAATGGGCAAGATTCCTTTCCAACCCGAGTCCCTCGGTAATTGCGCAATCGTGGATCGTGAGAATGCGTTGGCGTACTACACTGTGTTTGGCAAGCGCGCGGTCTTTTTGCAGAAGTACGGAGCAGTCATATAGGCGAAAGGGTCGAATATGCAAGACTTGTCGGGTGAAACGCGTCCAAGTTATCGAAGACGAAAAAATGCCTTCACATCTCAGCTTCTCGAATCGAGTGTGATTTCCTGAGTTGTTGTTGTCTTTTGCATTGGATACTACATGTCTGTGAGTTTTAAGTTTATTCTTCGCTTCGACCGATCAACTTGTGTGTTATTCGTACTTCAAAGAACTAAGGTGGGAGGCAAAAATGTTTGTATGTTCGTTTGTTTTCAAAAGATACCGTGTTGGCAACTCATCGGTTATTCGCTCACATCAAGTGTCATCCAGGTCAGCTCAGAAGTCGCACTTTTCAACAACGCATACCGTGCACCTCGTCCAATCGAATGTTTGAGCGCATACTCACAAAACGAATATCGAAACATCTCTACGATTTTGCCGCCGAACAGGGATGGTTCGTCGGATCTGTACTGTCACGGATCCCGTGAACGGATGAAAATGGAAAATAGCGAGCCAACTGGCTGTCTATTGATGAAAATGAAAAGTGAGAAAGACGAAAAGTGAGTAAGTCTCGAGAGCTCCCTAACTACGTGGTTGCATGCTGGAATGGGTGGTCGAGTTCGCAGGAGCGCTCGTGACCATCCGAGGGTCCTGAATGGCTGTCTGCGACGTGAACAGAGTGAATGTGCAACAGTGTGTGCAACGCGATGTCTCTTGATGATCAACGGCAGCTCGTTGAGCATAGAGTCGACGGGCATCCGCTGACATGTACAGACTAGTGATCGGGCTGAATCCCACGAGATTGATACTTACTGGGCAAAGTTGTGATCCCATGGATGATTGCCAAGTATCGATCTAGACTCTAACAACACACCAGACTTGTCTAATCTAGTGTCAAGGACAATGAATCAGCCACCTACGCGTTGCTCATTTCATTACGTTACGTTACGCCTGGGCTTCTGGAGGATTCGTGAAGCCGTCAACTGGCTCTGTTAGACTGTAGACGGCTTCTCTTTGCGGTTACTGTTATCTTGACTCGGCCGACTCGCACGCCGTCATGTTTGTGCACACGCAGTACAAGAACACGGAAGACAACTTGGATGACGGCAATTCCGTCGCTGCGGTCATACGTTTAGACAGCCATTTGCTCTCTCTCATCTTCAGAATGGCAGCAAAAGCGCATAATCTTTGTCTCTTTCGCAGTTCCTTGTCATGACACCCACCTTCTTGGCCGCAGTCTGCTCTTCGAGCTGCTTGAGATATGCCTCTCGACTCATTGGCTCAGGCCCACGCCGTCACCTTCCGCGGACCCCCGTCTCCGTCTCTAGTGAGGCAAATGGATCCGTCACGCTTTGGCCTCGTGGAGGCGACTGCGACGCCTCTGTCTTGCAAGTCTCGAGCTCGAGTGGCCCTAGGTTTCCATCCTTGGCATCATTCTCCAGTACTACGTCGCCCTGGTTGCTGCTGCGACACCCACGACTCGGTTTCTGTCTCTGTTTGGCTCGGATCTGCTCCTCCAGGGCCGCTCGCCACTCGTCCTTGCTCTGCTGCGCCACATGCCGACGACTTGCACCCAGGTCCATGGTGAGACCCCAAATATACCCTCCCGAGTTGAAGCTGACAGGGAAATAACGTTAACATAGTACATATGTTGGTTCTAAATTGTCGTTTTATTATTTATCTACTGATTGAAAGATATGTTTTCATCCACGAAAAGCTCAACGTCACCCACAAGTTGCGAAAGCGGAGAGAATTGCGAGCAAAAGAGTATCGGTCCATGTATAACAGTAGCGATCGAACTATTGTGTAATCCGTCATTCGTGATGGATGGCCGCACAGACAAGTCAATACATCGTGTATCGTGGATAAAGATTTTATGTTGCGACTATGTTGCATTCGAAAAAGCGCTTTTTACAATGTGAGAAATAGTGACAGGAGCAGTCAACGAGGAGCTCCCTTCATCAGCGAACGACATCATGGCGCCGCGTACGTTGCCGCGCGCTGTGCGACCTCATGGCTCTTGCTAGAGGCCATGGAGGAGATGGACGTACACCTGGACATGCTGACCGACGGTTGTGTGTGTTTCGTGTCTGGCAGGCGGACGTGTACGGAAAGAACTGGAGGAATGTCAGAAGGACACGGCGCTCTCGGGCGTTTTCGCCACTGCGCGAGGCGATGAAGCCACGCTGGACCAGCTCCAGGGCACCATCAAGGGTCCGGAGGGTACGCCGTACGAAGGCGGCGTCTTCAACATTGAGATCGTCATTCCGCAGCAGTAGGCGCGCTTTGGATTCGGTGGTCGACACGACGACGTGGGTCCATGAGTTGTATTGATGGGTAGCTGGTGTCGTAGATATCCCTTTGAGCCGCCCAAGATGCGCTTTGAGACCAAGATCTGGCATCCCAACATCTCGTCGCAGACGGGCGCCATCTGTCTGGTACGCATGAAGGAAGGCATGGCACTGTCAACACAATGGCCTTTGCTCATGGGTTGCTTCTGTCTTTTCGTCACAGGACATTCTCAAGGACCAGTGGTCGCC
Organism: Pythium oligandrum; assembly: GCA_020085045.1. Lineage (NCBI taxonomy): Eukaryota > Oomycota > Peronosporomycetes > Pythiales > Pythiaceae > Pythium > Pythium oligandrum. The sequence goes on along the minus strand of JAHRIK010000001.1, from coordinate 995,777 downwards.
GGCACTGACCATCAAGACGGCGTTGCTTTCCATCCAGGCGCTGCTGTCAGCGGCCGAGCCGACGGATCCGCAGGACGCCGAGGTCGCGCGCATGTATATGAACGACCCGGAGCAGTTCCAGAACACGGCGCGGTTCTGGACCGAGACGTACGCCAAGGAGCGCGCGTCCGACGATGACGCGGCTGTCTCGCGCCTCACGGACATGGGATTTCCTGCGGTACGTGCTGTTGGTGAGTGTTGTGCGTTGGTGTAGTAGTGTCCGATGCGTTGTCATTGTAGGACCAAGCTAAGCGTGCGCTGGCCGAATGCAATGGTGACGAGAACTCGGCGGTCGAGAAGCTCTTGAGCTCCATGTGAGCGCTCGTAATGGATCCCTAGCACTAGAAAATACGCCCTTTCCTACTCCGTTTCTGACCACAAGACTTTTCCTTTTTGTCATTTGGTGGGTTGAGATGTCGCCACAAGAATGCTCAGACGAGTTTTGAACCCACAGAGGCCGACCGATCGTGGGTTGAACCACTTTGTATCATTCGTCATCCCTCCCGTAGATCGCAAGTCGACACGCTCTGGCATGACGCTGCGTACGTTCATCTTCTACTGCTACGTCGAGAGGTTGGCTCACCCATGCTTCTGTGATCCCCAGCCTCCTACGTCGTTGACGTCGTGCGCAAGCAACTCGCGGAATGTGCCGAAGACGCTCCGCTCTCCGGTGTTTCTGCCGTCGTACGCGATGATACGGAGGCGCTGGAGCGATTGCAAGGCTCCATACTCGGCCCGGAGGGATCGCCCTACGAAGGCGGAGTGTTCCTCGTCGACATTGTTATCCCTCCCACGTACGATATGCATACCAATTGGGTGAGATGACCGACTCACTCGCACGGTTCACGTAGCTATCCGTTCCGACCGCCCACGTTCCGCTTTGAGACCATGGTCTGGCATCCCAATATCTCGTCGGAAGATGGAAGCCTGTGCATGGTACGCGCGACTGTGGAACATGGATAAAACTCCGCTGACGTATTGTCCTTGCTAGTTTTCTGAGGAGGTTTGGTCGCCGGCGTTGAAGCTGAACACTGCGTTGATCACAATCCGAGGGCTTCTTTCCTCCCCAGATCCTACAGAACCCCACGACGTCGACGCTGCGAGCATGTGTTTGAACCATCCCGAGCTGTATGACAAGATCGCTCGCTCCTGGACGGAAAACTACGCCAAGGCTTCCTAAAGTCATAATTGAATCTAATGAGCTGCTTTAACATCACTCACACTTCCCTATTTCTTTGGCTTGGCTTTCGTCGTGCGACTCGATGTCTTGGCCGTGACTTTCTCATCGAGTTTCTTCTGCAGGAGTTTGCGTTTGTCGGCGCTGAGCTTGTTCGTCTGTGGCTTGGCCGCCTGTGCTTGGAACGCCTGTCGTTCAAACTGGCGAACAGCGTCGCCACAGCCATGAACTTCGGGTTGTGCGTGGTCAAAGCAGAACTTGAGTTTGCAGAACTTGCAGACTCCGCCGAGCGTCGTCGTGCTCTTCTTGCAGCGTGTCTTGTTGGGCGTCTGGAAGCAGCAGCGCACGCTCTGCTCGGCTTGCCGTGTCAGGAACGCGAGGTCGTCTTCGTCGTCGTTGCGCGTCTCCACGTCCACCACACCAGCCGAAGCCGCCTTGGTCTGTGCCGACTTCTTCTTCTTCTTGTTTTTCTTACTCTTGCTGTTTGAACTGGTCACTTGAGTCGACGAAGGAGCGGGCGGTGGTGGTGCTGTGCGCGCCAAACGACTCAAGTGGAGTTCCTTCAGCAGAGCGTTCGCGCTGGTTGCTCCCTCGGGCTTTTGCTCCTGCTCCTCTTCGTCATCGGAAGACGACGAGTCATCGAATGCCTGGAAGACACTGGCAGGGGCATCACGACTCGGAACGTCTTCATCGTCCGACTCCTCTTCTTGTGCCGGCGGAGGCGTCTCAATAGCCTTCTTTGTCTCTGACTTCGTCTCCGTGCTCTTGGTGGGCACTGGTAGCTTCGCTTCCTCTTTGCGTTGCTCTTTCTGTTGATTCTTGGGCTTGGGCGCTGGTTTTGGCTTCTGTGCAGCAGGCAGAGATGTCTTTGCAGGCGCGTCCACCACCTTTGCTGCTGCCTTGATCGCCTCCACTGCCGCTTCGTCAGCGTTCGAGTGCACGACCTCGTCATCCAAGTACTCTTGGGCACTGCAGTACTCGCCGTGCGTCTCGAAATGCGTCACGAGGTTCTTGAGGAACTTGTGCGCGCTAATCGTCTCGGTATCACAAACCACCGCAACATGGCGCTTGGCCCGAGTGATGGCCACGTTCATTCGTCGATCGTCAGCAAGGAAGCCGACTTCGTGGGCCGCGTTGGATCGCACCAAACTCATCACCACGGCCTCTTTCTCGCAGCCTTGGAAGCCATCGACCGAGCGGATCTCGAGGGTCGGGAAATCCGGGAGCAGCAACGTCTTAAGTAACTGCACCTGCTTGTTGTATGGTGTGATCACCGCCACTTCATCCGGACGCAGTCCCGCGTCCAGAAGCGCACGGACATGACGACTCACCACGTTGGCTTCTCCAGCATTAGACTTGGACAGCTTGAGCAGCTGGTTCCTGTCGTCTTCGTCGTTCTGGTCTTCTTCCAAGTCGCAACCGGCCGTGTCCAACAGCAAGAGCGTCGCGTTCAGCAGCTCGTCATCCTCTTGGATACCCACGTGCGCGAGTTCATGGAGCTTTCGTTTGGCGACGCCCTCGAAACTCTGCAGCTCGCCTTTGTACATGGCCTGCGAACTCCACTGGCTGATGGCGTCGTGCATGCGGTACTGGATCTTGAGCATCTTGACGACCGACTGAGTCGCTTCCATGCGAGTCACGCGGTCAAAGAGCGTCGTCTCGAGACCAGCCGCAGCTGCACCTTTGGACTTGATTGTCGGTGGCAACTGCAAGTGGTCACCAGCGAGAACACAACGCGAGGCCTTGAGGATGGGGATCCAACACGACGCCTCGAGCGCCTGAGCGGCTTCGTCGATCACCACCAAGTCGAATTTGACGTCTTTCAGCAGCTTGGACGCAGCGCCGACGTTGGTGGCGAACACTACGTCGCTGTGCTTGATCAGCTCTGTGACAACTCGTTGTTCGCGCTGACGGACCTCCTTGCGATTGGCTTTGAGCTCGCGACGCAGTTGATACCGCACGCTCTTGTCCCTGGTCTTCTTGAGCTGCGACTCCATCTGCTGCATCTCCTTCCGCACATCGTTGACGATCTCCGTGCCGTCAGCGTCAGCAATGCGGGCATCCAGACAGTATCGAAGGATCTGTGGTAACAAACGCGCTGGGTGGCCGATGCGCGTGAGCTGAAGCGTGCGATCGACGCTCGCCATCTTCTCCAAAACGTTGTCCACGGCGATGTTGGACGGCGCACAGACCAGCACTTTGAGTTTGAATGTCTTGACGGCCTGGAGAATGAACTCGACGACCGTCGTGGTCTTGCCCGTGCCTGGTGGCCCGTGGATCAACGCGAGGTCTTTCGACGCGAGGGCGAAGCGGATGGCTTCGAGCTGCGAGTCGTTCAGATTAGCGTTGAAGGGCTGGATGGCAGGCAGTGGGTTCGCGCTCGGCGTCCCACCCGAGAACACGCTGCAAAACAAGGAAGCGAGCGAGTTAGAACGGCCCAGAACGACCTAGGATGCATGAGACGTACATGTCAACGACGCGTTGGGCGGCGCCGTATTCGTGCTTGGCAAGCTGCTCCAGCGCCGTGGAGATCTTGACAAACGTCGCGTTGTTCACCAGTCGGTCGATCACGATCCGTCCTTGTTGCGCCAGCAGCGTCTCCTCTTCCACGTCGTCTTCCTCGCCCAATGCGATGGAAATGGCCGTCTCCTCTACCTTGGCCACGATACCCGAGGGCATTTTCTCGCCTTGCGCGTGCTGCTTGAGTCGGATCTGCACCAAGTCGCCCACGGTGAACTGATGCGGCTTGGGGCGCTGCACGTGCGGCGACGGAAACGCGAGCTTGAGCATCGTGCGGCCGAACAGCGCCGTGGTAAACTGCATCAGCCGCAGGTTGACCAGCACATTCGGGTTCTCGGCGTCGTTGAGCGCGGTCAGTTCGCTCTGCACGGCCTCGATCTCTTCCTTGCGCTCCTGCTCCAGCAGCCGCTTGGTCGTCGCGAGCCATTTCTCGAGCGCCACGGCCGTGAGCATCTTGGGCATCATGATCGGATGAGGGTTAACCATCAACTGGTTAACTTAAGGTGTATATTGTGTGGCCCACATGCCATACCTACATTAGAAGACGGTCGTCTATTATAGTGTATATTTCCTCCTAATATAGGACCGTCTAGTACCACGGGCAGGTTGACGTGGGAGATAGAGCGTTCTTCGAAGAGCTCAGGAGCATGACGGCGACGAATGCCGAGACGAACGCGCATGACGCGGCCCTGCGCGGGCCCGACGAGGCCACGGGACTGCGCCGCCGACCGGTGAATGGCAACCAGCCGCCGTCCGACCACGCCGAGGCTTCCGAGGCCGAGGAGACGCTGGCGCGGCGCGAATCGCGCTCCAAAGGCCTCATGGACCTGCTCTTCTCGCCCTTGAGTCTCATTTTGGGCGAAGCGCAACCGGAAGATCCACAGGTACGCTTGTAGTCGCGGCTGGATGGATAGTTTCCGACCAATTGCTAAAGCTCGGTCCGTTTAGGTGGCCGCGCGTCAGTTCACCGTGCAGCTGCGCAAGCGATACGGCCCGCATTGCCCTCGCTTTGAGCTCACGTCGTTCCGTGACGCCGTGTCGACGGCGCGGACCATGTCCAAGTTTTTGCTGGTCTTTCTCCACTCGAACATTCACGACGACGCCAACGCGTTCTGCCGGGATACCATCTGCACGCCCGAGTTCACAACGTACATCAACGACAGCGACGCCATCGTCGCGTGGGCGGGCTGTGTGCAGCAGATGGAGGGCTTTGGCGTGAGTCTCTCGCTCGGCTGCGCCAAGTTCCCGTTCCTCGCGCTGCTCACGTGCGTCTCGCGCGGTGTCAATGTCGTGGAGAAAGTCACCAGTACGTCCCACGTGCTCTCTTCGTCCGTGTTCTGGAAGGGACTAATCGGTCATTGCTTGTAGTGAACGTGCCGGCACCCAACCTCATTCGAGCGTTGAATGTCAACATCCAGCGCAACAACCAGATCCTCGCGACGGCGCGACACATTCAGCACCAGCGGTGAGTCGTCTTAATGAACAAGTGATTGCATTGGACTCACTAGGAATCCCTTGCTTGGTAGGTCGGAAGCGCAGATCTTGCGTGAACAGCAGGACCGAGAATACGAAGAGTCCCTTGCTGCGGATCGTCGACGCGAACAAGAGGCTCGGCTGGCCGAGGAGCGCGCGCTGGAGGAGCAGCGACGACAGGAAGAAGAGGCCAAGCAGCTCGAGGAGGAAAAGCAGCGCGCGGAAGAAGAACTCAAGCAGTCGGTCGAGGCCAAACGCGCTCGTCTGCAGGACGCGCCGCCCTCGCGAGTCCCGCCTCCAGGCGCGACGTACAAGACGGCGATGCTCAAGTTCCACTTGCACAACGGCACTCGGCTCGAGCGGATCTTCTACGCGCACGACACGTTGCAGACCGTGCGTGATTTCATCGACGTCGAGTTCCACGACCGCGAAATCGGCATCAAAAACTACGAACTGGCGACCAACTTCCCCAAGAAGACCTACGGCCCCGAACTCTGCGACGTCACGCTCGCCGATGCGGTACGTGCCGAGTATGCTGAAGATCTCCTTGTTGCGTTGCGTCTAACCAATTTGATGGGTTGTAGGGCCTCGCGCCGCAGTCGTTGGTGTTTGTACAGGACCTGGACTCTTGAGGGTTGCGTGCGACGGCCCCGTAAGCTCGATGCAAAATACCACAGCTCTATTATTTGTTGTCGATAGCACGTGTGGCTGTGTCTAGTTTACCATCCAACTCTACTCAGAAACGCAGCGCGCGACGCTTGCCCGAGGCTGCGCGGAACATGCGATCATGCAGCGCCGCGGCGTGCTCGTGGTCCACTGTCGAGACGTCCGTGATGACGACACGCTCGACGCCTGCGACGTTCTCGGCCCATCGCAAGTAGTCAAAGATGTGCTGCGACGCCTCCAGTACGTCACCCGCGACAGAGAGGTCGTTGTACGCGAGGACGCGGTCCTTGAGCGCCGCTAGTCGACCGTTAAAGTCCAAGACGACCCATTTGTTGAGGTTGGCTGTCAAGGTGACGTCAAACGCCTCGTCCGCGGCGTCCTGCACGAGGTACGTGTCGACGTCGGGTGCGTAATGTGTGAGGAGTTGGCCTGGCGCTTGTTGTGCCTCGGTCGAGTCGTCTTTAACTTCGCGCTTGATCGCCACAATCTCGTACGCTCCGCCGAGCTCCTCGGCGTACTGCGCGAGCACCTGAGCCAACGCGCTTTCCGAGACGCCGCCACGACGGAAGATGATGAGCTTGTTCTCTTCAGGCATGATCTTGACGACCGTCGACTCGATGCCGACTTCACAGGTCGACTCGTTCGCGTCGTCGATGATCCCGAGGTGCTGACACGCGCCCAAGTCGTCCATCACGTGCTGAGCCGACGTCGGCGAGACGTGACCGAAGCGGTTGGCGCTAGGCGCCGCTACAGGGACCTTGGCCGCCTGCAAGAGCGCCTGGGCAATCGGGTGCTTGGGACAGCGAATGCCCACAAAGCCCGTGTTGGCCGACAGCGTCAAGGGCAAGGCGGGCACGGCCTTGGAGATCAACGTCAAGGGCCCAGGCCAGAACGCCTTACCCAGACACTCGAAGAGCACGCGTCCCTTGGGCGTGAGGTCCACGAGCTCCACGGCTTCCGTCATGGTCGGCACGTGTACAATCAACGGGTCGGTCAGTGGTCGGCCCTTGGCGGCGAAGATGGAGAGCACAGCGTCGGGGTTCAAGGCGTTGGCGCCCAGGCCATAGACCGTCTCGGTCGGGAAGGCGATCAGTCGGCCGGCACGCAGCTCTGCGCCGGCGTACGCGTAGCCGTCGGCGTCTGGTTTAACAAAGCGCGCCATGGTGGCAAGTGTGCAGTGGTTTGCAGGCGTTTGTGGGCGGTAGAGCGCGCGGAAAGTCGCGACCGAAGGCGAGAGCGCGCGAGCGAGGCTGTGGGTGCGCGTAAAGAGCGTCGTGGTCGCGGAAGACACGCAGAACGCGCAGGTCGGACACCCGTGGCTGGACGATGATGGACCGAATTCTCGTGGTCGGCGTGTGGCGCTTGCCAATCGCCACGAGACCATCACTCTCACAAGTCGACCTACTCAGACTCAGAAGGTAGGATCAGAATCTGGTGATTGACAAAAGGTGAATAGAACCCCATGAAAATGCATGTTGAACTTGGCATCGAATCAAAGAGGTGGAACGACCTCAAGGCAACGAACATGCGCGCGATATGGCATTCAGACAAGACAATAGACGGTTGGATATGACGCGAATCTATCTTTGCTATCGATTGATGCGCAGATCACACCAAGCGCGGTGTTCTATTAGCGACTATTACAATCTCCTAACAACTAGCTAGCCAATGTCTGGATACGAGATACGACCGTCCCACCGTCGCGCGACAGTCCACAGCGACAAATAACTCACGCGACGCATCGGCGTCAAGCGATTGTCTTGAATATGAGCCACCACAACCGACAGATTGATGGTGGTAGCCAGTGATCGAGGAAGAAACTTGGTGATCATGATCACGTGGAGGTCCTTGGCGCGGATGAGAGCGTGACAACCACCGAGCATCACGAATCCTTCGTCTCGGACAGCCTTGGCACAGGTCAAGTACTGAAGTGTACGGTACTTTGGCTCGCTCTTGCCTCTTGAGTCCGGTAGCTCTTTGGTCACCAAGGTGTGATAGTAATATGCGTCGCATAACGGACCACCACAACCATATGCTTCAAAAGACGTCAAGTAGTCAGGATGACGATAGTCTTGGGGACTGTATTCGACGCGATCGTGTCGCCACTATAAGATCTGAATGGCACCGTACGCAAACGGATGCGCTAGGAAGACACCAAAGCAGACCCAGCGCTCGAAGAAGAACTTGTCTGTCGTGTTGCACTCGCTCGCGCCTAGTGCACACTTGGAAGAAGTGGCCACGACGTAGTGCGCTGGGTCTTTTATGGTTAGTGACCAAGTGAAGACTGCGAGGGAGCTGAGCATCCATACGATGCGTGTGAAGTAGTACGAATCGTTGTTGGCCATCCTGGGCCACAATGTCACGGCCGCGCGTACATCGAGTTGGTGCAGAAGGATATAGCTGACACCGGCGGCGTACGTGATCTTCTTGTTGTAGATATCAATGAGCGTTGGGTTGTTGGAGACGTATGCAATGCTGAAAATCTGGTAGTACAAGACATAGAGCAACTGGATGGAGATGATGCAGAAGGTCGGTGAACGGAGGATTTGATGCATAAAGTGATAGGAGTTCATCACTCCATTCCGCACTGAAAGCGCAAACATGTAGGCCAGAAGTAGGAGGGATTGAGCGGCCACTGCAAATGTGAACTGGAGTCTTGGTAGTGTTATCTTGGCGCCGGCGACACGATAGATCGTGATGTACGAGTATTTGCTACCAGTAAAAGCTGCCGAGATCTCGAGCTTGTCTGCGATTGTCGACCCATATGTGTTCTGAGCGATCAGTTTATCGAAGCTCTGCCGTTTGACAGAAGGGAGTGTCAGTCCTTGACGAGTATCGGCTTTCCCAATCATATAAAACATGCGATCTCGCACAGGATCCGGCAAACCCATGACATCAAACCATTGATTCGTGTCTCCATCTCGCGATGGTGTAAATGCACCGGACATGACGCGCCAGTCCTTGTAGTTGGGGAGAACTGTGACCTTCCTGCCGTCGGTGGAGCACGTAGGAGGTTCCATCAACCCGATGATGATGGTCTCGCGCAAGTTCTCGATCCACGTTCCAGCAGAGATCAACCCGCCGACGTCTGCTGGGGTGGTCAAGGCACTAATGTAGTGAACACTCACAAACTCGGTCCCATTGCGACAGAGACCGTAAGCACTGACGCCGCCTTGGTGGCCCGTCATCATGATACATTCGAGCGGGTTGGCGGGGTTGGTGTTGAGAATGGCACAAGGACCCGAACCGTACGCTGCAAAATCTGTCGGGGTAATAAAGGGGAAGCTGAGGAACGTGGTGTCGGCTGTCTGCGGGTACCAGCCCACTGCCGTCGAATCGGTCTTCATTTTTGTCACAAACGCATCGAAAAAGCCAGAACCGAGGTAGTACGCCTTGGCATACGTCGCGTTCTTCTTGACTAGGATGCCACTGTTGTCAATCAAGTCCTCGGCATCAATGGAGCTGTCAAAAAGCGGTGCCGAGACGATCCCAAGCACGATGAAAAGCATGAAGATACCCAGAACCGCTTGGACAGACCCGGCCTCACCCGGCGGCTTCCTGTCCCTCAGGTTAGGACCACGTTCGATCAGCTGGATCGGCGGGAGATGACGGTAGTTCTGGGACACGATGTCGTTCTCGAGGATTTTGACGCTCTTAACACGCTTAACAGACGGCCACGAAATGGGCTTCACCGGTGTACCCATACCTTCCTTGGACTCTTGGCTCTCGCATTGCTCGACGGGGAGGCCTTCGGCAGGGAGCACGAGATCACAAGAAGTAGCGGTCAACTCGGAGACTCGCTTCGTGCGCTTGTTGTCTGGAGAGACCGCCCACGAAGTCATCCTGCGTCGTTTGACCAAAGGGTAGAAAGAATCAACACTGAGGGGTCTTTGATAGTATTCTTGTCAGAGGTCACTCTTTCCATAGTTGGTCAATGTTTCGTAGCGCAACTGGCTGGACAAAAAAAATAGCGGATTAGTCTACTTCTCCAGTCGCCTTGTCTCGTCTCAGTCTAGTAGTACGGGCGTCAAGTCAAATATTAAATACCATTCAAGGTGGTTCTAACGCATGTTCAATCCAAGGTTTCTCTCCTCTAAGAGCCCTAGCCAATGTCTGGATACGAGTTACGACCGTCCCAACGACGTGCCACACACCACAACGACATGTAACTCACTCGACGCATCGGCGCCAAGCGATGGTCTTGAATGTGCGCCACCACCCCCGACATGTTGATGTTGTCGGCCAACGATCGAGGCAGCAGCTTGGTGATCATGATGACGTGAATATCTTTGGCTCGGATTAGTGTGTAACAGCCACCAAGCATCATGAAACCTTCGTCGCGGACAGCCTTAGCACAGGTCAAGTACTGAAGTGTACGGTAGTTGGGTTCGTCCTCGCCTTTCCACGGGGGCAACTCTCTGGTCACGAGTGTGTTGTAGTAATACGAGTCGCTCAATGGTCCACCACAGCCGTACGCTTCAAACGATGTCAAGTAGTCGGGATGACGATAGTCACGAGGACTATACTCACTGCGATCGCGTCGCCACTGTAAGATTTGGATGGCCCCGTACGCGAAGGGATGGGCTAGGAAGATCCGAGCGCTACCCAGTGCTGAAAGAAGAAGTCATCTGTCTTGTTACACTCGCTGGCACCCAGCGCACAGGTGGATGACGTGGCCACGACGTAATGAGCCGGGTCCTTGACCTTGAGTGACCAGATCATAACACCAAGAGAGCTGATCATCCATAGGATGCGAGTGAAGTAGTACGAATCGTTGTTAGCCATCCTCGGCCACAGCGTCACCGCTGCTCGGACATCCAATTGATGGAGTAAGATGTAGCTGACGCCAGCCACATAAATGATCTTCTTGTTGTAGATATCAATGAGCGTGGGGTTGTTAGAGACATATCCAATGCTGAAGATCTGGTAGTAGAGCACGTACAGCAGCTGGATGGAGATGATACAGAAGGTTGGCAAGCGGAGAATCTGGTGAATGAGATGATACGAGTTGAGCGCGCCATTGCGCATAGCGAGACCAAACATAAAAGCTAGAAGTGCCAGCGATTGACCAGCGACAGCAAACGTGAACTGGAGTCTTGGTAGTGTCATCATGGCCCCAGCGATGCGGTACAACGTGAAGTAGGAGTGCTTACTGCCCGAAAAACCCGATGAGATCTCCATCATGTCGGCAATAGTCGACCCATACGTGTTCTGAGCAATGAGTCTGTCGAAACTCTGACGCTTGACAGTGGGTAACGTCAATCCTTGCCGACTGTCGGCCTTCCCTACCATGTAGAACATGCGATCGCGCACTGGTCCAGGTAATCCCATGACGTCGAACCGCTGGTTCGTCGGTCCGACCTTGGATGGAGCGAACGGACCCGACATGACTCGCCAGTCCTTGCTGTCGGGGAGAATCGTGACCTTCTTACCGTCGGCTGAGCACGTTGGATGCATTCGAGCGGGTTCGCAGGATCATCGTTAAGAATCGCACAAGGACCCGAGCCGTACGCTGTGAAAGCCGACTGGACCAGGAAGGGGTAGTTGAGAAACTTGGTGTCGGTCGTTTGTGGGTACCAGTTGAGGGAAGTCACGTTGTTCTTCATCTGCTTGACAAATGTGGTAAAGAAACCAGCGCCAAGGTAGTACGCCTTGGCATACGACGCGTTCTTCTTGACCAAGATGCCGCTGTTGTCCATGAGACTCTCCGCGTCAATCGAACTGTCGAACAGTGGCGCGGACGCAATGCCCAGAGCGACGAAGAGTAGCACAATGCCGAGGAAAGCTTGGATTAGACCAACGTCGCCTGGTGATTTCTTGTCAGGCAGATTGGGACCGCTCTCGACAAGCTGGATGGGACGGAGGTTGTGGTAATTCTGCGACACGATGTCGTCTTCGAGGATCTGGATAAAGCCACGTGTGGGCTCGTCACCGGCGCCGATCACTCTCTTGAAGCTCTGGAAGGTTGGCCACGACGAGCGCTGTGCAGGCGCGACGACGTTTTTCTTCTTGGATGGCGTGCCTTCACCATCAAGACCACCCGGTGGAATCACGACGTCACAGGACGCGGCGATCAAGTCGTTCACTTGCTTTGTACGCTTCGGGTCGACCGAATGTGGCTCGGAAGCCATGTTTTGTCAGTATTTGATGTCGTCAAGTTGCTCGGGACTGGGAAAATGCGCACTGAGTGTAGTCTTGACGCCCTTCAAAGTGGCTCGAGGCATCCAAACGAGCGATTGCTTGCCTTGAAGGCAACTGGTGATCGTTTCACGCACGAAAGGCACGAAAAACCGCTCGCTACACCGATGTGGTAGCAGAGACCGGGTAAAACGACGCAGAAGGAGGCGGATAGCTCTCATTTTGGCCAGAGAAGCTTGAGACAGTGACGAAGCCCCGTCGAACAGAGCAAAAGGCGCTGGATGGAGAGCAAATGTCCCGCCACCTGCAAGCGAAGCGATCACGGAGGCGTTTCGCTCCAATCTCCGAGTTCTGGGCGTAGTAGCAGTTGATCTTGAAACAATCCAGAATTTAGAATTGGACAACTCATCTAGGATAAAGGTTTTATATCGATGACTCTTTGTGGCTGAGGTTTTATGTGTGACGATGCATCCATTCTAGATTTAGATATCCAAATTTAGAGTTCAAAGTTGCAGATGCCAGGAACAGAATCGGATCGAGTCTTGGCTGATCTCGCAACTCGCTTGACGACACTGAGATGGGTCTTGCTGCGCGAGGAAGCGTGCACGCGCCAATCGTGGCGTTCGCGTCGACTGGCATCAACGTGCCTTTCGGGGCTCGCATGGCTCCTCTGGGCGAAGCTTCTCGGACCCAGGCTGTCGTCGGCATGCTCATGCTCTTTGTCGCGCTGGGGATTACGTCAGCACCTCTTTTTGACAGTACAATCGACACGGAGACGCTAACGGACAACAGCGGCTTCCTTGTCACCAAGAATGCGTCATATGCCAAAGCCTATTTCATGGGTACAGGCTTTCTAGCGGCGCTCGTGACGCAGTTCAAGACCAACAAGACGGCCGGCGACTGGTTTCCACAACCAACAGACAAGAAGTTCCTCAACTTTCCCTATTTGGACCCGAACGTCCTCGGGCTTACAACTGGTGCGTGTGCGATTCTGGACACGAGTGCGTCCAATCCAGTCGAGTGTATCATCATGACTGGTCATCAAGGGAGCGTGAGTGCGTATGGTTTGTGTCGCAACAACACCGAGTTCGTCGCCGTGCAGTACCTGTCAGGCCTCGTCACCCCTGCCGATATTGGTGGTCTCGTTTCGTCCGGAACGTGGGTCGAAAGCACGCGCGAGAGTATCTTGGTGAAGCTTTTAAAGCCACCTGCGTGCGTTGGGGGCAAGAAAGTCGAGATCTATTCCAACATTACGGCGCTGGGTATCATGTCTGGCCCGTTTACTCATGCCGACCAAGGTCCTACCAACCAGTGGTTTGATGTCATGCATCTGCCCATTCATGTCCGTTCACGGATGAAGTATCTCGTGAGCAAGGTGGATAATCGTCAGGGGTTGACGTTACCTTTCAAGAAACGCCAGAGTTTCGACAACATCATCGTACAAAACACCTACGGCGCCACTCTTGCGGACAAACTGGAGATTGCCCAGCCTTTTACTGGCAGCAAATATGCTTTTGTGACGCTGTATCGCATCGCTGGTGCGGATATCACGCTCCCGCGACTCCAGTTTACGTTTGCCGTGGCTGCCCAAGTGCTAATGTTACTCGGTTTCTTCCTCATGGTCGCGATACGCAACGGGCCCACCAACACGTACCACTTCGTTCACCAGATCTTGCGTCTGCCCACATTCTGCATCATTGCCCTCCAGTTGCTCTACGTACTCTATTACCAGATCTTCGAGATTTCTTACCTCAGAACCAACGCTGCTTTGGTCGACATCTACCGAAAGAAGATCATCTACGTGGCAGGTGTGGGCTTCATCCTCTTACACCAGCTTGACGTACGAGCGGCGGTGAGTCTCTGGCCCAAGATGGCCAACAACGACTCGTACTACTTCGTGCGGATCGTGTGGATGCTTGCGTCGCTGGGTGTGTTTCTATGGTCGCTGACTATAAAGGACATGGCGCATTACACCGTCGCGACATCATCGACATGCAGTCTCGGCGCCAGTGAGTGCAACAAAACCGAGCTGCTCCTCTTCCAGCACTATGTCAGCATCGGCGTCTTGGTGGCACATCCACTTGCCTACAGCATCATCCAGATCTTCCAGTGGCGACTCAACAAGGACGAGTACATCCCACTCGACACTCGCAAGTCGGATCAGATGACGTCTTTCGAGCTACGTGGGTGTGGTGGTCTCTTACACGACTATTACTACTACAACACACTCATCTGCGGCCCTCGTGTCGACGGCAATGGCAAACTTCTACACGAAATGCGGCATTTGACATGCTCCAAGGCCGTGCGGGACGAAGGCTTCGTTATGTTGGGTGGTTGCAACACACTCATCCGCGCCAAAGACCTGTGCATCGTCATGCTGATGAAAGTCATGGGCGTGCGCATGGCCAGCACCATCAATCTCTCGATCGTCGTCGCGTCCATCCAAGAGCAACGACTGGCGACCATGCGACGTGTGAGCTACCGCTCTCTTTGGTCCATCAGTCGACACTGGGACGGACGCATTTCGTACCCTCACATAGGCTAATAGTGCAAATACGACTCTCTTGGAAACCAGCCTCTCTAATTCAATGTCAACTTCAACATGTTCTTAGACAGGTATATCACACCGATTTGCTACAATTGGATCTTTGGTTTGAGCCAAGACACTCAACGAAGCTCGAACGCCAACATGACGAAGAAGCCGAGAATACCGTCTTCTCCTGTAAAGTATGGCGTTCAGCCTGTGCGATCAGACACGAGGCACGTAGCGACGAGGGACGATGGCTCGAAAATGGTCCGTGTACTGCCTCCTTGGTGTGTATTTTGGGTGTTTATCGAAAGAAAGATAGGTTGCCGAGGACGGATTCCATTTCAACCATCACCGTTCTGATCCGACAGATGTAAATGGTATCAATGGTATTGGCGAATGATTCCGTTCAGCCGCACAGATCATCGTCTGGTTATTATTAGGGGGCTCATGATGGCTTCTTTGGGCGACTTGTTTCCTGGGCTTTCGTCAATGTGGCTTTGACCGACATCCGACAAGTTTCCGACACGGGAACAATGAAAGCAAGAGGGCAATCGTATCGCGTAGAAAACGGAGGGCAAGCGGACATGTCGGACATCGGCACTGTCGTCAAGTCCTCGACGTCGCTGTTCTCGTTCAAGCGCAAGAAGCAGGCGATTGGTGCAGGAGACGACCGTTTACGCAGTCGCGTGCAGATGCTGGAGAACGACATTGTGTCGCAGAACTACCGCAACTTGCAACTCATCCAGCTCGTGGAGACAGGACCAAATTTCAAGGACAGGAAATCCCCTGGCGAAGTCGGCAAGATCCAGTCCATTCTTGGTATCATGATGCTCTTTGTCGCTCTCGGCTTTGCGTCGACTCCACTCTTTGACAGCACGGTCGACGCGGAGAACCTCGTTGATAACAGCGGCATCCTCGTCAAGAAGAACGCGTCATATGCCAAGGCGTACTACATGGGCACTGGTTTCTTCAACACCTTTGTCAAGCAGATGAAGAACAATGTGACGTCAGTCAACTGGTACCCTCAGACAACCGATACCAAGTTTCTCAACTACCCTTTCCTGGCCCAGTCGGCTTTCACGGCGTACGGCTCGGGGCCCTGTGCGATTCTCAACACCGACCCTACGAACCCTATCGATTGTATCATGATGACGGGACACCAAGGTGGTGTGAGTGCGTATGGATTATGTCGCAATGGCTCCGAGTTTGTGAGTGTTCAATACGTCAGTGCGCTGACGACCCCAGCCGACATTGGTGGGTTGATCTCAGCTGGAACATGGATCGAGAATCTACGTGAGACCATCATCATCGGACTGACGACGCCTCCAACGTGCTCGGCCGACGGCAAAAAGATCACGGTTCTCCCCAACTACAAAGACTGGCGTCTCATGTCAGGTCCGTTTGCTCCGTCCACCGTCGGTCCGACGAACCAGTGGTTCGATGTCATGGGTTTACCGACCCCAGTGCGAGCTCGCATGTTCTACATGGTGGGCAAGCTCGACAGTCGTCAGGGTGTCACATTGCCCAGTAGCAAGCGCCAAAGTTTCGATAAACTGATTGCCCAGAACACGTACGGGTCGACTATCGCCGACATGATGGAGATCTCGTCGGGTTTCAGTGGTAGCAAGCACTCGTACATCACGTTGTACCGCATTGCCGGCGCCAAGATGACGCTCCCAAGACTCCAATTCACGTATGCCGTGGCTGGTCAGTCGTTGCTGCTACTCGCATTCATGCTCATCCTCTTCTTACGCAACGGCCCTCTCAACTCGTATCATTTGATGCACCAGATCCTCCGTCTCCCAACGTTCTGCATTATTTCCATCCAGTTGCTGTACGTGCTCTACTACCAGATCTTCAGCATTGGATATGTTGCCAACAACGCGACGCTTTCCTCGATCTATGACAAGAAGATGCTCTACGTGGCGGGAGTCTCCTTCATCCTGTTGCAACAGACGGACGTGCGCTCAGCGGTGACCTTGTGGCCCAAGATGGCCAATAACGACTCGTACTACTTCACTCGTATCGTGTGGATGCTTAGTTCACTTTGCGTGTTCCTCTGGTCCCTGACGGTCAAGCATCCAGAGCACTACGTCGTGGCCACGTCGTCCACGTGTGCACTGGGCGCGAGCGAGTGCAACAAGACTATGTGGCTCTTTACTCAGCACTGGGTGGGCATCGGCATCTTCGCTGGACATCCTATCGCTTACGGTCTCATCCAGATCGTCCAATGGTGGTTCAACAAAAGCGAATACATGCCCCGGGACAAGCGCCATCCAGACTACTTGACGTCGTTCGAAGCGTACGGCTGCGGTGGTCCGTTGAGTGACTACTACTACTATCATACGCTAGTTACAAAACCAGTGGCCGATGGCAAGGATTACGGCGATCGCACTCTGCAGTACCTGACCTGCGCCAAGGCTGTTCGCGATGAAGGATTCGTGATGCTAGGTGGCTGCCATGCGCTTGTTCGGTCCAAGGATCTGTACGTGGTGATGATGATGAAGGTCATGCCGAAGACACTGGCTAGCACCATCAACTTGTCGATCGTCCTCGCGCATATTCAAGACGGACGTCTGACGCCGATGCGACGCGTGAGCTATGTGCAACTGTGGCATGTATCTCGTCGCTGGGACGGCACGATTTCGTATCCAGATGTCGGCTAGATACTTATCTTTCGACAGAGAACAAGATTGTATTAAATAATGCATCCGCAGAGCTAAAAGAGAGCACACGTTTCATTATGACCGTCGACTTATTGGAAACAGTACATTGGATGAGATGACGGAGGCTACTGTTCGAAGGCGAGGGCTTCGCGTGTCTGAGCCGCCTCGAGCTGGTTGCAGTCAGCAAGCGGATCGGAAACGACAACAGGAGGTGAAGGAACAACTGCGTGGTCGAGATGCCGTTGACTCGGAAGACTTGCACCTGCGACCCAGCGTAGCATGACTTCATACGCAAGGTCGTTGAAGTAGGGTCCAAACATGAAGTTGGGTCGTGTGCCTTCTTGATGACGACATCGCTAGATGCACTGGGCCCGACAATCTCAAACTGTTGCTTCACGACCGTCGGGTCGCATGCGTTGGTCCCAACTTCGTTATAGCCGAACCAAGCAAAGCAAGTACTCTCTGTCGACGCCAATTTGAGCAACTTGGTGGACGAGTCGTACACAAGGTCCTCCAGCGCGGGGTTGCCACAGGTATCAACGAACGCCGTATACCCCGCCTGCATAGAATGAGTCCGGACACATTTGGCGAGATCTTTCACAGGAGATAACTGAAACGGTTCACTCAAGCCCTCCACAAAAGTTGCGTCCACGAGCAAAAGGGCGAAGCTACCGATCCATGCGAATACCGTCATCTTGCTGGGAGTGATGGGACGACTTGACGATGCGCTGGGAATGAAGAAGTGAGAGCGCCACAGGGCCAGAGCGCGGACTGGGTTGGGCGACCTTCTACTCAGTGTCCTTTGCCAACAGTCAAAGTCACGCCGTTTCATTCAAATTCTAAGTGGGTGACTCTTGATGCTGCGATCTGAGCAGCTGGCTGCTCCGTTAAACCGTTAACACTCCAACAAGAGTGTTAACGGTTTCCTGAGTGGCAACCCTAACGACGTTCAACAACAGCCAGTTCACATTATATATCTGGATTTCACGAGAGCTTGTCTTGTTCGTGTTAACTCCACATTGACACAATATTCTCGAATTGACTTGCTGGTAGTCTAAGCCTTGACTGTGAACGTCTTCTCCGACTGGAGCAAGTTGCTGCTGTCCTTGCGGACCGCAGGCGTCGAGAACTTGACACGCACCGTCCACGAGCCAGCCGCGCCACCCGTGACGTTGGTGAGGTTGGCCACGAACGAGTCCTTGAACTGCGTCTGCTCGACACCGCTCTTGAGCCACGTCACCGTGTACTTCTCCTGGGCCGCGAGCGCTGGGAACTTTTGCTTGAATGGGTCCGAGTCCTTGCGGAGCTGCGCCAATGGGATGGCGTTGACCGTCGCGACCTTATTATCAGTCGAGAGCGTAACGTTGTCGATGGCCTGGACTCGCGAGAAGAACTTGAGCCACATGTTCTCCTGGCACACGGAGCAGAACTTGGTCGACTCCATGTTGCGCATCAGACAGCGCTCGTTGTTTGGACGGTACGTCTTGGTGTTGGACTGATCCCATGTTGGGTACGCGCCGATGGCGTCTTCGTTGTCCATCATGAACGTCGACTCGTCACCGTACTCGTTCAAGTCGAACGAGCAGAGCTGCTGGATGATGTCACCATCGAACGGACCGTTGCCCGTGACCACGATCTCGTGCTTGCCGGCCGTGAAGCCACTCGTGCGGTTCTGATACGTGTAGAACGAGCGATCGTTCAAGCCGCTCGACTTCCACGCCAATGGCTTGCCGTCCAACGTGATGGAGATCGACGAGTCCTTTGGCGCACCGGAGATCGTGAAGACGCCCATCCAGCGCTTGTACGAGCCCGAGGCCGTGAACGAGATCTTGTACGCACCGCCCTTGAGGTTGTACCACATGTGGTTGGTGTACGTGAGCGCGGCCTTCTCTTCGCGGACGTTGTTTGGGTTGGTGAGCCAGTGCTTCCACGTGATGGCCGAGAGCGAGCGCGCCGAGTTGGCGCCCTTGTACACCTGACCGCCGTCGTATTCCTCACCGACAACACCGAAGTTGTGACCCATTTCGTGACGCAAGACGATCGTTCCGGACGTTGGACTGCTCGTGGAGATGACAAACTCGCCACCGAGACCACCGTAGTACGCGTCATTGCCGATGATCGATGGGAAATCACAGGCGTTCGTGCCCACAAGCGCGCACACACGACGCGCCTCGCTTGGCTTGGACGTGTACACGCCACGCAACTCCGTGCCGTCGCGGTAGAGACCAAAGGCCGTGTTCTTGGCCTTGCCGTTCACTCCGATGCCCGACTCGGTCGATGGCTGGTGCACGGCCCAGACGTTGAAGAGCGGCAAGTACTGCGCAAAGGTCTCACCCGCGAACATGTCGTCCGTGAGACGCTGCATGTCCGAGAAGAGCTTGGACGACTCGGAAGACGTGTAGCCATCGCCCATGAAGACCACATCGATGCGGTTGGCTGGATCGCCCGAGTCCACGATCTTCTTGATGGTCGGCGAGGCCGCGAGCGTCGAGGCTTCCTGGTCCACTGGCCCAGCCTGCACGACACCGCCCGGGCAACGCGCCGTGAGCTCGTTGATGATCGGCTCTTCACGCGCACCGAAGATCTCGAGCCAGACTTGTTCCTGGGACTCGCGCGGGAGCGTCTTGAATTCTTCAACGTTGACGCGGTTCTGACGCACCTTGGTCTGCACGAACACGTCGCCGAGCGTCTTGACGCCGCGGTGCAGCTGCGTCGTCTGGAGCGGCGTCACGAGCGTGCATTTCGTCGAGCGTTCGTCCAACAGGACCTTGATGGAGAGCGTCTGGGACGGCGCGTCCTCGGCCTGCGTGACGGCGGCGAGACCGAGAAGAGCGAGCACGAGTGCGGACGGTGAGCGCATGGCGGCGAGTGGCCAAGTGAGCTAGATAGAGTCCCTGAGGCAGGACGCCGAGGTCCTGTACTGCAGTTGTCGTGATCAGCCGGCGCGTGTGCGCCTGTCCAGACGAATCAGACGCCAGCCGCTCGAGCGATTGACAGGCGTCGAGGAACAGAATCCCACTCTGGCCTCCAGCACATCAACGAAGAAGCTTCTGGTTGGTGAGCGTGTGAAAGGCGGTGCCTGTGCCGATCCATGCGAACGCACCCTTGACTCAGGACTCAGCGACTCAGGGCCTCGCAACCCAGGACGTCCTAGGTTTGAGAACGCCGCCTCTGGACGGCCATACTGACCCAGAGAGCGAGCCGGATGGCGTCCAGAGACACCCGATGCTTCTGCTTCTTCCCGCAGCGTTCACTAGAGAGTGCGACGTCTCCTCTTCACGCAGAAAAGCGTCGACGCGGATCGCATCTTGGTTGGAACCCATCCGGATGAGAGGAGCTCTTCTGGAAACCTTTCCCGTAGTTTATCCTGGATCCACGGTATTGTATCCCAAAGCGTGTGGTCTAAACCGTATTGTATCCGTTTAATCCCGTAATTAACCGCGGGCCTAAAAGTTTACGTGAGACCGTGCCTGTTTCTGGCTTGATGGGGCTCATCCACTGATGTGTGGACGGACGCCATGGAACACGCGACTCAGACGTCTTCCTGCTTGCGTAGCGGCCGCGCTGGATGCGCAAGCCATGCGCCATGATGCTCACCGACTCCTCCGCTATGCAACGAGCCGTTTGCGGGCTCGGTCGCCTACAAATTGCCAACGAACGGCGTGAGAGGAGCACTTGCACTTGAAGTGTTGAGTCAGATGCTACCAACCGTGGCTCGTCTCGAGCACGCCGTGGTGATTGCTGGATGGCTGCTCCTCCTCCTGGACTCTGGACGCGGCCTGTCCAGAACAGGACGGCCCTCTTTCCTTCTCCTCGTCCGGAGGTCGTTCGGCTCACTCGTCGATTTCCCCGCTGGACGCCATCCTCGACTAATCCGATTTGACGTCATGAAGATCGCCGCGCTCGTGTCCGCCCTCGCGCTCAGCGCGCACGCGGCCAACGCCGTGTCGACCTACTCGGCCAAGGTCCTCATCGACAACGCCACCTCGCTCTGTACGCTCATCACGCCGACGGGCGAAGCGCAGCAGCACCGCGCCATCCAGAAGGACTCGGACGTCGTCGAGTACATCCGGAACCGCCAGAACCGCCTGCCGGAAGAAGTGCTCGTGGGCGAGGAAGAGGGGCTCCAGCAGTTCGTGGAGATCGTCGGCGGTAGCGCCCTCGCCGTGGACCAGCGCATCCTCGAGCGCTGCAAGAACGGCCTCCGGACGAACCCGGACCTCGTCCAGGAGAAGACGCTCTTGCGCACCAACGCCGCCCCGGAGGCCACGGCGATCACCCGCAAGCTCGTGGACTCGGGCAACCCCCTCAACCGTATCGACGTGGTCTTTATGGGCGACGGCTACACGTCGGCCGAGCAGGACAAGTTCTTCCAGGACATGCAGCGCCTCACGGACGACATGTTTGGCGGCGAGACCTTTGCGCAGTACCTCCCGCTCTTCAACATCTGGGCGGCGTACTTGCCCTCGGTGCAGTCGGGCATTGGCACAGGCGGCAGTCCACGCAACACGGCGTTCCAGCTCTACCGAGACGGCACGGAGCTCCGTGGCGTGTACACGGCCAACCCGTCGGCGGCGCGCAGTGTGTGCACGGGCATGGGCACGGGAGCCTGTGACTTCCCATCGATCATCGGTAACGACGACTTCTACGGTGGTCTCGGCGGCGAGTTCGTCATCTCCACGAGCAGCAAGACGTCGGGCACGATCGTCCTGCGTCACGAGATGGGCCACAACTTTGGCGACGTCGGAGAGGAGTACGACGGCGGTCAAGTGTACCGTGGCGCCAACGCGGCGTCGTCGATCAGCGCGGTGAGCTGGAAGCACTGGCTCACCGAGCCAAGCAAGCTCGTGGAGCAGCAAATGGTGCAGCTCTACCAGAAGCACATCTGGTACGACCTCAAGCAGGGCGCATACACCATCTCCTTCACGTCCACGGGCACGTACAAGCGCTGGTTCTTGCAGTTCTCCGTCTCGGGCACTGACACGGACGACTCGCTCACTGTCACGCTCGATGGCAAGCCGTTGGCGTGGAAGTCGAACGGCTTGAAGGACCGTAGCTTCTACCAGTGGCGTAGTGAGACCAGCGGCTTCAGCAAGGGCACGCACACGCTCGTGGTCAAGGCCGGCGGCCCGTTTGACAGCGCCATCATCAAGCAGCTCTGTAACGCCGTCATCTACGAGTACATGGACGAAGCCACCATGAAGCTCGACGACCCCGACTACATTGGCATTTACCCAACGTGGGACATCAACAAGCGCAAGACGTACCGTCCGGACAACGAGCGCTGCCTCATGCGCAACATGTCGTCGCCGGTCTTTTGCCGGGTCTGCCAGGAGAACATGTGGCAAAAGTTCCTCGCGCGCATCGAGTTCATCGACGATGTCGTCGTGAGCAACCGCGTGGCCACGCTCAAGTTGATCCCGTTGGCTCAGTTGCGTACCAAGAACGACACGTTCCCTACGCTGAACCCCGAGGTGGCCAAGCAGGAGAAGTACAGCGTCACGTGGCTCAAGAGCGGCTCGGAGCTCACGCAGTTCCGTGATGCCTTCTCGGCCAACCTCACGGCCGGCACGTACACGGTGCGCGTGACCTTCTCGACGCCTAACGTGCGCAACGACCCGAAGAAGTACATGCAGTCGGAGAAGACCTTCACGGTCGTGTAAGCGTCACGCAGGACAGGACAGACAACGTAAATGTCAATCAAACTGAAGTGTTATGAATCCATACACATACAACTGGGTGGCAAGAGCTAGCTAATCACTGTCGTAGGTGTTCGTCTCGGTCTGGACGAAGCGGAACGAGCGTACGTGGTGCACGAGCGTCTTGGCTTCTGTTCCTCCGAGTCCAAGATCGCGACTTGAAGCAGTGAAGCGCTTGCTCATGGCGTACGGATGATCGTTGTTGAAGTCTTCGTGCTCGTAGGCAACCACGTCAAAGTCGCTGGCGTTCTGCTTGAAGAGCAGTGTCTCGTAGAACGCGTCCTGGTAGCGCTCGTCGACACTCGCCACGCTCTTGTTGAAGCACGCGCCGTCGTCACGGAGCATGGTATCCGCGAGCCAGCAGACGCGACCCGTGCGTTCGACGTAGAGCTCCTGGACCACGCTGTCGTACTGTGTGTCGTTGACCGAGTACGAGAAGCTCTCGACACGCTGGTCGTACGGGGGCACCGTCACACGCACGTTGACCACGAGAGGAGTCTCGTTGTCATCTTCTTCTTCGTCACGACGACGGAGAAAGCGGATGCTGCCGATGGTCGGGGGCGTTGATGCGAAGGACGCTGGCACACTCTGGCTCACGAGCACCGAGACATACACGCTCTCCCTTGAAGAACGGCTTCTCGTAAAAGCATACACCGCGTGACGTCGTCGAGTTCGACGGCCAGAGCGGGAGTGGCGAGTGAGAGCTCGACGAGAACGACGACGTCCAGAGCGAAGCAGAGACGGAAGACGGCGAGCTGAACATGGCCAGCGCCACAGAAGCGACCATGACGTTGCGCATGGTGATGTCGGTGGCGATATCCCCTGGCTCTGGAGATTGATGAATGCTTCGTGGCGACGCTTCTGGATCTGGCTCAACGGCGCGAAACGTTTACCAGTTCGCGGCGGGTTATTCTCGGGACGATACATCTTCGTCGCGTGTGCGTCGCGGCTTCCTTGCTGCATCATTCCAACTCGTACTTTTGCTGGATCGGGTCGTTGATATCCGTCTGCACGACCTGTGCGTGCTGCTTGCTCCATACCAAGCGCGGTGGCAACGCATCGCTTGCAAACAAGTGCGCATTCGGCACACGCCCCGCGAGACGACGGAAGTTGCGGGTGATCAGCGAGGCCGTAAAGTCGATGAGCAGTCGAGGGACATCGCGGCCGTAGCCGGCTGAGCGCTTGTCCACACGGTCATAGGCGAGTTCCAGCGGCACGTCGAGACACACGACGTGCGCATCAAAGCCCGCGGCCTTGACCTGGTCAATGAGGTTGGCATAATGCGAGAAGCTCTTGCCTGTGCCGTGGAGGATGATGTTGCGACGACACATGATGGCGCTGTGCAGGTTCTTCTTGAGGATGAAGCGTGCTTCGTCGCGGCACATCTGATACCGTTGCTGCGGACCTGGTAGGCGAGTCATCTTGCGCGTGGCGTTCGTCGACACTGGCGACGTGTTGCCCAAGCCAATGTTGAGCATGGCGTGGTAGAACTCGGGCAAGAGCGCGATGATGTCGTCGACGTCAAAGTTGACAAAGTCCGAGATCTTGAGCTGCTGCGTCGTGTCCAAGTGGCTGAGAATCGTCGACTTGCCGGCGCCGGGGACGCCGATGAGCAGGACGAACTTGGGCGTCACGATGTTCTGCGGCGTCGACTCGTACAATTGATGCGCGATGCGAGCGTGGAGTTGCAGACGCTCGGTGGTAAAGTGGCCGTTGGCGTTGCAATGGAGCTGGAACGTCGTCGGCGGACGTCGCATGAGCTCTTCGTCCTCGTCTTCCATGTCGTCCAGTCCCTCGATTTTGTACTTGGGCGGCACGGAGCGTCGGTGCGTCGTCCGGACGTCGTCCTCGACCTCGTGGTCGTCTAGAAACCGCTCCACTTCCTGTACAACCGACCGGGAAAAGCTCGTCTCCATCGCCGTATCCAGTGTCGACTGCGCCATGTCGAGGAACAGCGGACCGCACATCTGCAGTTCGTCGATGTGGTACTCCTGGTGCTTGAGAGCAGCTACGAACGCGTCAATCTGCGACGGCTCGGCGGTGAGATGCAGGAAGAGCGTCCTTGTCTTGCGAGATGGTTTGGAGGCGGTCGCGTGCAAGGCCTCGACGTGCAGCTGCTCCTCTGCTTCGGCCATGTGCAAGCCGTCTTCCGGAATCACGGCGTTGTCGTCACCGAAGACGATCTCCACGTCAAAGTCCTCGAGCACGCGCTGCAGACTCGCGACGCTTTGATGGGACGCCAAGGACACATGCACTAATGCATGCGACCGCAGGAGGAGCTCGTTGTTGTCGATGCACGAGCGAAGGGTCGTGATATGGAAGAAGGTGACGCACACGAGCGCTCTCAGGCGCTTCTGCACGGCCGCGACGTCGCTCTCGCGCAGGCGACACGTGATGGTCACGCGCGAGAGCTCCGGAACGACCGTGGAACGCACGGAAAGCCCCGAAATGTTCTGTTGCGCGTAGCCAAATACGTCGGCGATCTGCGCGAGGGTTCCTAGGCCATTCACACAACGTATGAGCATGTGAACGCATTGAGGAACACTCGTCAACAGCACCAACCTGGTCGATTCACGACGAGTGCCGAGATGATCTGCTCGTCACCGGCGTCCGTAGCGTCCGCAGTACTGCTCCGTTGAAGCCAAAACGAACTGCTATGGATAGCCCTTGATCGCTTCCACAGCTCTGTACGTTTATTCACCCGCAATCTCCCTGTGGACGCGGCCATCTGCATCCAAAGCCCGCGCATCCCGGCCATTCCCCGCATCGCGGCTCGTCTGGATCTGATCTCGTGCAACACGCGCGGCCACTATACGCAGTCAACTGTTCTTATACAGAGAGCCTCTAGTACGTACTATTTCCCTCTGTTATCCCATACCCTCTGTTGTGTGATACTCCACCTTTCTCCTGTGTTGTGTGATACTCGAAACAGTGGCCACGAAGAGATCAGCATTCATTCGTCGGCCGCCAAGATGCCGCTGTACAAGCAAGTGCTGGTGACCAACCTCAAGTCCACGCCGCGCGATGTGGCCAAGGTGTTCCAGGAGTGCGCCAAGCTCATCACGGCCGAGGGCGGCGTGATCCGCACGGTCGAGAACCGCGGCGAGAAGCGCCTCGGCTACGCCATCGAAGACCGTCGCTGGGGTGAGCTCCAGCGCCATTACGAGGGCAAGCTCGTGGTGACGCAGTTCAACACGTCGCCGGCCACGCTCCAGGACGTGGAGGCGCACTTGAAGAACGCGTTCCCGATCATCCGCTTCCAGACGTTCAAGGTGCGCGACCCGATCGACTCGCTCATGAACACCAAGCAGCCGCTCGAGGCGCTCAAGGCCGCGTTGACGCCTTTGAAACAGGACGCGCGCCTCAAGATCGTGCAGGACAAGAAGAAGGCAGCGGCGGAGAAGCGCGCACGACGGGACGCGCAGTTTTTCCGACCAGAGAGCATGTTTGAAACGGAGGAAGAGGACGACATCGAGCGCTTCAAGCAGTACGTGCCCGATTGGAAGCGTGACGCGACGTTCCACCCGTCGCCACCCGAGCACCTCAAGGACTAGACAGGCCACGCTGGTGGCGTCTTACGATAGAGTAGCACAGCGCCATGGATCGGAAAAAGAAAAGAAACAAACGAGCTCAATACACAGACAAAAAAAAAAGAGGAAAACCAACCAGGTATGCAACCCACACGTACCTATTGCACTTGCTCCACGACCATCACGCCTCGTGGCTCGACAGCGCCGCGCCCTCGGCTCCAGACTCCAAATGAATCGTCGAGCTGGACTTGGACGAGAAACACGAGCGACGACGTGCAACCGATTGACGAGACATTCGAACTGGAGACCCGAGAGTTGCAAATGCATCGAACACTCCCCTTGAAGAACATGAGGTGGCTGCTTCCGTCGCCGACGCCTTGGACTGTCGGATTCGTGGCAGCACATACCATACAGCCATCTTCATCGCCTTTTGTGCACTCAAGAGCTGGATTTACGCCAGACTCCCGGATCCAGCTCCTCCTCCACCTCTGCCCGTAGTTGTCTCGGATCCACTCGCTGATTACAACCAACTCGAAGCGCTTCCGTTTTGAGGAAGAGAGTCGCCGCGACGAGTCGTCGAGACGCTTTCTTCTCGTTGTTTCCTTTGTTGGGACTTGTATTTCTTCCTAACATGACGCTAATGATACGATGGGTTCAGCTTTTGCGGATGCACTGGGCCACATCCCAGTCAACATACTGCTTTCGAATGGGGTTTCGAGGGAGGAAGCCGTCCTAGCTGGTGATACTCCCATGGAGTCCCGCCGCGCAAAATCAAGCAACATTTACCACTCGTTTGAAATCATTGTCGCTGCAAGGGTGATGCCTCGACTGATGGCAAAGGACGCTGGGCATAGGGCGCCAAACAGCGAAATGGCTGAGCCGCACTCTCACATCTTCATCGCCCAGTGCATCTCTACGTCATCGCGATCTCCTCATGGATCAGTGGGTTTGTGGCGTTGCTCGTGGGCACAATGTGTGTGGAGGACGTGACGGATCCGTTCCAGTTGGCTCCTGTGGGCGATCTCACCAAATGCCTGCGGGCTCGTGCTGCACACGTCAACGCTGCGATGACATCTGGCCTATGTGGCGACGATGCACTGGAGAACCTTGTGTACGATTCGTCCGCCAAGCTCCTCATAATGGCGTCGAGTCCAGAACTCTGCTTGGGTCTGTTCACCTATGGGCTGAAATACATTATTGGGACCAAGACGATGAAAGGTCGATGTTTGCAACGAAACAGCACCAGTGTACGTACCCGAGCGTATCCCGCCATGTGTGTTTGCGCGATAAAATTCCCGCTTGACACAAAGTCCTCGAGCTTGAGCTCTGCTGTCTGCCACTGCCGAGTCGTCTGGCGATCCTCGAGCCAAAGCGTCAGCAAGTCACTGTTCGTCACACCGAGTCGGTAGCGATGCGGCATCACCGCGTCACCAAAGACAGTGTTCTGCCGAATTTTCCAACTGGCGAATCGTGTTGTGCGAGGAAAAGATGAGACTTGTCCCCATCATGACTCAATCTCAAGCGTGTCACGTCGGTGGAGCCAAGGTGAAGAAGGTCGTCTGACAACAACGACGTCCCTTGGCAGGCCCCGAGCCACGGTGTTTCCGACTGCGAGATGGCCTTCAGAGTAGTAAGGGAGATATGGATAACGCAATAGAAGAAGAAGAAGCATACCGTTATGGAAATGGTCTGATGCAACTCACTGGCGAATCTGCACCTTCACTTGTAGCCCAACCGGCGGGATCACGCTACGTCCACGATAGGACACACCCAACACGTCGTTGGGCTGCACTTCCAAGAGACTCGTGATAGATTCCCTCTCGCCAACGCTCCAATGCAAAGACTGGACACGTCGATAGTTCACAAAGAGCTCGAAGACCGCGTCGTGTCGCATGGCACAGTGCTCGACATGGAGTGAGATGCTGTAGAGTCCTCCGTGTGCGAAGCCAGCAACGTATTGTTGTGACGGAGTTCGAAATGCGCTGATGGCCCAGAGACGATGGCCCACTTGACAAACTGGTCGCACTGGACGGTTTCTCTCGAGACAAGCTGGACGACAACGCCGTTAGGTCGAGGAGGTTGACCGTCTTCCACTGTACGACTCACAATGGTCCGGGGTATCACAGGACTCAGAACAAAAGTGTACGTGAGTGATTCCTCATCATTGCCCTCACGCAGCACCGTATAGACCATGACAAGCTGCAGGGCGTCGCTCGTGGTCTAGGCCCTCAGCTCACGAAAGTAGTTGCTCTGCCCGTCCAGAGAGGCATTAAAGCAGTTGATCAAGTGCTACGACACAGACGACCCTGAGCAATGTTTTCCTCAACTCTTTCTTTTTGTTTCGTACCTGAGCAACGCCTATGACATGGAAGCGATCCTGCGCTGCAACGTCGTCCATCAGATGGAGTCGTGCAGTTCGCCACTGCTTCTTCGCCACTCCTTCCTCGAGCCAGAACCTCACCAAGTGGTCATCGCTCACACTCACCCGATAGCGGAACACCGCCATCCCAAACGCCGTGTTTCCGCTCCAGCAGAAGCCCATCGATGGTCGTATCAAAAGCGAGAATGCCCTCCTCCTTCTCCTCGTCTCGTCCCCTCCTTCTCTCGTCGCGAGCTGTCAAACAGAGTCAACCCCCGTACGCTTCAAGTCGTCTCAACTCGGTGGATGTATTACGTTACGTTTACTTGCTCTTGTTGAGCTCCTTGCGCAGCTGGTTGCAAAAGTCGTCGTCGGCGTCATCGACGTCCCAGTCGTCCTGCCACTGCTGCTTGATGTGCGCGTCCTTGTCTTCGGCGCGCGCGTCCCAGTCGGCTTCCTCAAACTCTTCGAACTCGTCGTCCTCCTCCGTCACGACGATGAGCGTCGGCACTTTGTCGTTCTTCTCGCTTGGCTTGCTCATACTCGCTCGTCCTCTTCCGCTTTGCCGAACGTAGCTCTTGGGATGGCGGAAGATTTCGCCGTAGTTTACGAGACGACAAGGGTTTTTACGAGAAGTAATTTATCCACCACAACACGTAATTACACCAACTCGTAAAAAGCGCTTTTTAGTCCACACGGATGTTGACGTTGGCAACTTGTTTCCGCATCATTTGGACGTGTTGGGGGTACATGACGATGTGGTGCTCGTCGTTCGCGGTGGATGACGCCGTGAATTCGGCGATCCAGAAGACGGGTGATGGCGCATTCGATGCGCACGATGCGAGTGTATCGGTGTGCGGAGTGGTGTGGAGTGATGACGCGGCGTTGACGAGAACGAAAGGTGGGAAAGAGGATGTCATGACGACGGTGTACACGACAGAGATCGCGTTATTGCGGCAACTACGCGTCATCAGCGGCTCCTACGTAGTCGTGAGTTTCCGCGAGAAGCACCACGTTGCACGCTTGGTGCTTACGTCGCGTTCTGAAGCTAAGTCGACGAGGGAGACGGGAAAAACCGATGCGGATCGTCCGACGATCGTCCTCACGCCGCTGTTGGCGTTCAACCTCGGCGTCCCATTGCACGCAGCCTCGGGAGAAGCAAGCGCTTCCGTCCATGTACGTTATTCCGTGCTTAATGGGAAGAAATATGGTCTAATACGGTGTATTTGTCGCAATAGCTGACAGTCCGCTCGGCGCAACCGCATGAAATTGGTCTCAGCAGCGCGTTGACCGCGCCGTTCCGTCGACTGAGCGAGCAGAAGCCTGCCATTGCGAGCAAGGCCGTGATCGCTCCGCTGTTGGTCTCGAGTCTGGCGTGTCGAGAACACGCTGTGATGCAGACACCCGACGGACTCTTACAGGCGATGCGCTCGCACTTTACCACGCCTCAGGTGCTTCAAACGGGCGATGTGTTGGCGGTGACGCTCGAAGAGACCTATCCGAGCACCAGCGAGGCGGACCAATCGGTGAAGACGTCGTTCCAGACGGTTGTCATCCCAGCCAGTCTCACCACGGGTGAAGAGGATGATGTCACTGTCGTCCTGCCACCGGCTTTGCCCGTCGACACGTCGCTTGTTTTCTTCCGTGTCGAGTCTTTGGAGGCAGACGCCTCGACACCTGAAGCTCCGCTTGCTCTCAGTGTGTCGTCCGATACCGAGCTCTTGCAGACGGGGTCCGTCTCGGCGGCTGCGCCTGATGAAGACGCGATCAAGAGCTACTTGTCTGGGGTGAAGTATGAAGATGAGTGTGCCAGTTCCAGCACAATGCTGCAATCGGCTACGTTGGACCGACTGTACGAGATGCTCCATCCATCCCAATTGTGCGACGTCCCAGTCTCTGTGCTACTGAGTGGTCCTCGAGGCGTCGGAAAGACGACGCTGTTGCACCAAGTTGCCAAGTTGCTTGGTATCTCAGTCGTTGAAGTGCCATTCACGGAGCTCACGGCGCAGTCGGAACTCCATCTCCTCGAAAACATGCGCGAGCAAGTCGCCAAGGCGCAGGCACTGGCACCATGCGTACTGTACATCAGTCACTTCTTCGCAGTTGAGAAGAACGATGAAGAGTCCGAGCTTCGAGTGGCTGCTGTCCTCACTGAATGCCTCAAGACACTGAGCAGCTCGTCCGTCGGGGGAAGCCACAACATTCCATTGGTGGCATGCGTCGATGACATTTCTGAAGTTCCCAAGTTCATTCGCCAGTGTTTCTTGTATGATCTCGCTGTCGAAGCGCCAGATCAGAAAGAACGTCATGCGTTTTTGAAACAGCTCGCGTCCACAACGCAATTTGACAAAGAGGTTGAACTGCAGGAGTTAGCGCAACGAACCGCTGGTCGAACTTGTGGTGAGCTCTGCGCTTTGGTCACAGACGCCGGGATGCGGGCCATCGACCGTTTACGTCGCGATTCCTCGGTCTCGTTGCTTGACCGTCTCCAGCATGGCTTACTCGATGCGTCGTCTGACTCGTGTCGTATCGCATGGGAAGATCTCGAAGTCGCCATCAAGCACCAACAATCTCAGTCGTCAGCAGCGAAAATGGGTGGTGCGGCGTCGATTCCAAATGTCAAATGGGACGATGTCGGCGGTTTGGAAGACGTCAAGGATGAGATTCTGGATGTTGTGCAGCTCCCAATCAAGCACCCCGAGCTGTTTGCAAGCGGCGTTCGACAGCGATCGGGTATTCTCCTGTATGGTCCACCAGGTACAGGCAAGACCTTGCTTGCCAAGGCCATCGCGACCGAGTGCAACATGAACTTCATGAGTGTCAAGGGTCCCGAGCTGCTCAATATGTATATTGGTGAGAGTGAGAAGAATGTGCGTCAAGTGTTTGCCCGTGCACGTAGTTGTCGTCCGTGTGTGCTGTTCTTCGATGAGTTGGACTCCCTCGCACCGATGCGAGGTCGTGGCTCTGACTCGGGTGGCGTGATGGATCGTGTGGTGTCTCAATTGCTCACAGAGATCGACGGTCTTAGCTCCGGCGGATCCGCTTCGGGAGACCAGGTCTTTGTCATTGGTGCTACCAACCGTCCCGACCTCATTGAGAGTGGTTTGCTTCGTCCAGGACGCTTTGACCGTTTGCTGTATCTCGGTATCTGCACAGAGAAGGCTGCTCAGCTCAAGGTCGTCCAGGCACTGACCCGCAAGTTCACTTTGGCAGACGATGTGGACCTCGAGGCAGTCGTCGAGCATTGTCCAACCAACTTCACTGGCGCAGACTTCTACGCTCTGTGTTCCGGAGCTCTTGCGGCTGCTCTAAAGGATCGCGTGGAGCAATTCGATCAACAGCTTGAGGAGCTCAACGCCGCCGATTGCTACTCGTCGAGTCCAATGACCGCCCGGGTACTTCTGAATCGACTCTCGCCGGAAGAACTGGCTGTGCGTGTCGCCCAGGAACACTTCCTGAAGTCGTTGAGTCAGGTCGTTCCATCTGT
Organism: Pythium oligandrum; assembly: GCA_020085045.1. Classification (NCBI taxonomy): domain Eukaryota; phylum Oomycota; class Peronosporomycetes; order Pythiales; family Pythiaceae; genus Pythium; species Pythium oligandrum. Next base: position 963,493 of record JAHRIK010000001.1, on the reverse strand, counting down.
CTCACCCGCTGAGCTGCTCCATTACGAGAAGCTCCGTGATCAGTACAGTTCGCGACAGGGATGATCAAGTAGGGAGTAGAAATGATGAGGTAGTGAGTGGGCTCGTGAGGAAAACAACGTGGGATTTACACAATTCGAAGCAGCATCTCGGTGGAAACCGAAGATGTTAGGTGTTTACTCGAGGAATGGCTCGTAGGAATCCGAAAAGTCGACCATGCGATCTTCCTTGGTGGTTCGTCGAAGACGTCGGACGCCCTGAACGACTACACCCATGACCACAAGCAGAAGACCAGCAGCCACGTAGAGCTGCGCCATCGGAGCCGGCGCATCCGCGTGGCCAAGACTCATCACGGCGTTGTCTGCTCGCAAGGCCCCAGCGTTTTTGGTGGTCTCGCTTGACGCCAATGCCATCTGATCCACCAGATCACCGATCAAGACGTTGCTGACCGCAGCGTCCTGCGTGAGGTCTTGAGATAGCACACTTGGTGCTGGCGGAGGGAACGTATGTGTTGGCTCAGGAGGGTACGGTTGGTCCACGAGCAGAAGTGGTGAAGGCGGGAACGTTGGCGTTGGCTCGGGTGGATACAGTTGGTCCGCCACCAACACAGCAGCAGGCGATGGGAACGTCGGGACGGGCTCGGGTGGATACGGCTGTTGCGCCACCAAGACGCGACTGGCACCCAGATCCTCATAATCCCCACCGCGATACTCCTCATCCACCACCAGCACAGCAGCAGGAGAGGGAAACGTGGGCACTGGCTCCGGTGGATACGGTTGCTGGGCCACGAGCACACGTCGGTTGTCGAAATCTCCGCCGTCGTAGTCCTCGTCGTCAAGGAACGCTGCGGCAGGCGCTGGGAAAGTGGGCACTGGCTCTGGCGGATACAGTTGCTGGGCCATCAGGACGCGTCTGAGACGCTCGTCATCCATATCTGCGCCAGAATACGCTGGTTGGGCCATGAGGTTTGCTTGGGATCTTGCGGAATGCCCCAACGACCTTTCAAGATGCGCATTGGATCGCCTAGTTTCCGATTGGTAAAAATGGAGATGTATAGAGCCTATGGATTGGCTTAAAAGATGCACTAGTGATGGATATGTGGCCAATGAGAGAGGAGGTTGGTCAGGCCCACCGTGGGGATTCACATGGCAGAGTGAGCCCTGTCATCGAAACAGGGCCCTGTGAAACACACGGCCAACGGCTTACGAGCGGCTTACGAGCGGTTCTACTGTAGACGTTACCCGAGCTTTTTTTTTTCCGGACGCATCAGTTGTGTTCTCTTCCCTGGGAGTTATCATCAAAGTGTGGCGCCGCAAGATGACCTAACGCAGAGACAGGCACGAGCAGTTGCTCAGTGCACACCCAAGTCGTACCTGACGGAGGCTTTCGGCGTTGGAAAGGTATGCGACAGGACCTGAGACCTGACGTAGAGTCAACTCGTAATCCACCATCACACGGCTTTCAACAACAACATTACCATTGGTCTCTGATTGGCTACTGGAAACGCACTTTCTACGCCTCATTAGCCAATCATTATTTTTGGATGACTCACTACTTCCCAGATTTCGTTTGGGACGCTCCAGATAACGTTGTAGGTACCCATAGTAGGTCCGCGTAACCCCGTGTCCCCTAACCCCGCCGTTTTGACAGGACATTGCGATTTCTGAACCGACTCCGTCTGCGACATGTCGTCCGCTTTCTTTTCCACCAATCATGTTACTCAAATCACATTATCCACCAATCATGAAAAGTCGAATGCACAGAGATATGCGACGAGGACCGAATAGCTCCGATCCAAATGGACCAATGGTGAGTCGCCCGAGCCACGATGTGGCACCTGGTCCCATCCACGAGCGGCTGGAGGAGCCACTGGCCCTGCTACGTGCGGCGAGCTGACGTTGCTGCGTCCGCTGGGCGTTCTTGTGGCCTGAGTCTGGTTCTCGGCCGCTTGCATTCACTCGTCCGGGCTTTTTGTGGTGACTCCGCCGTTGCCACTCTTCGGTTTGCCCAGTCAAGAACAGAAGCTCCCTCACGGTTCACCCTCCTCTCCACCAGCCATGACGGTGCTCCAGCCTCTACGCATGAGTGCGCGCAGCGAGTCGGCCGGCGTCTCCTTCATGAGTCTCCAGTCGCCCTCGACGAGCAATCTCGAAGCGGGGATTGACGGCCCTGGGGATGAGATCGTCGTGGATTCCACCACAGTCTACGCCCTGCCTGTCGACCCTGCACAGTTCGACCGGGCGACCGAGATTCGACCACTGAGTCTTATGCGGCCGCACATGCGCGTCTTCCACGTCTCCTGGTTCTCCGCCATCTTCGGCTTCCTCGGCTGGTACGCCATCCCACCGTTGATGCCAGTCATCAAGGAACAAATGGGACTTACGACTGTCGAGATCCTCAACTCGGATATCGCGAGTACATCCAGTACAATCATCTCCCGCGTCGTCCTGGGACCTCTGCTCGAGCTCTATGGGCCACAGACCGTCCAAACACTGACGCTGTGGTTCGGTGCCATTCCAATTTTCGCCGCAGCCTTTGTTTCGAACGTCACGGGACTCATCATCGTCCGCTTCTTCATTGGTCTTGTGGGTTGTATCTTCGTCTCCAGTCAGTTCTGGACGTCCATTACGTTTGCCAAAAACGTTGTCGGAACCAGTAATGCCATCACGGGCGGCCTGGGACTCTCGGGTATCGGCTTTGCCTTCCTCATCCTGCCCAACGTGAACGTCTGGCTCGCGTCCAGCAGTGCCATCTCGGATGACCTTGCGTGGCGTATCACCATTGCGTTGCCTGCCGCTGTGATGTTGATCATGGGCGCTGTCTCGCAGTACCGTGCTGACAGTTGTCCGATGGGTGAGTTCCATCGCTTCCGTCTCGCACAACTCGAAGCCAGCAGTGGCATTTCCGGTGCCTCAAACAGTCACATGAGCATCGGCTTCAAAGAGGTCATCTCTCGACTCCTCAAGTCGTTCAAGGTGGTCCTTACCGACGTCAACGCGTACGTGCTCATTCTCCACTACGGTGTGAGTTTCGGTGCCGAGCTCCAGCTCAACAACATGGGTGCTTTGTACTTTTACGAAGAGTTCCTCAAGTCTCCAGACTGCAACCAAGACGACCCAGAGTGTCACGTGCTCTCCACGACCCACGCAGCATTGCTCGCTTCTACTTTCGGTCTTATGAACATGTTTGCTCGTGCTCTCGGTGGCCTCGCCTCCGACCACATGAACCGCCGACTGGGAATGCGTGGCCGTCTCGTCGTGCAGTTCTTCACGCTCTGTATGCTCGGTGTGTTTGTGATCGTGCTGAGTCGACTCCGATCGCTCGGTCCTTGCATCGTGCTCTACATCCTCGTGGCCATTGCGGCGCAGTCGGCCGGTGGCTCGTCCTTTAGCATCGTGCCCTACGTCAACGAAGCCTTCACAGGCACCGTCACAGGCCTGGTGGGCGCCGGTGGTAACTTGGGTGGTGTGATTTACGGTATCATCTTCCGTATGACCAGTTCACGAGCGGATGGCCTGCTTTGGATGGGTGGCATCATCCTCGTGAGTGCTTTGTTCACGGTATGCATCAAGATCCAGGACAAGGAGCAACGCTTGCGATAGAGATGGAGTCTAGAGAGCAAACTACTACATGCGAATATATGGCGTGACGTGACTGATCGGGGCTCGAGCCCAAGCAGTTTCCATCGTTCGACGATCGCAAAGCCCTGAGATTTGCCGTGGGATCGTTGAGAAGGCGGCAGTGCCTCGGGCTGCGACATCCAGTATCCATCGTCGCACCCAGAACTGCGATGAGGATCCACTCGCGTCGTCCGGACCACACGATCCATCGACGTCGCACTTATCATAAGCGAGCGTTCCTTCCGTATCAGAAAGCGCAGCTGTATCACTGCTGACGTACACGACGTCGTCAGGGCGTACCGGTCAACGCTCGTGTCCATGCGACGAAGCAAATCCAGTAGTTCAATCACGACGAGACACCGAGAGAGTGCTCTATTGAATCCTCCTTTCTTCTTCTTTTGTGGTTAATAACGACCGACGTCTTCTTGTCCTTCGTTGCGTTTATACCAAGTCGTCGGGAGTCTTCTCACCGAGGCACGTTCGCGAACGACGCCGTCTTCATCTGCTCGAGCATCTTGAGGTCCCGTTGGCCCTTCCGAAGCAAGTGTTCGATCACAGCAAAGTTCATACGGTCCACGGAGAATGCCTGCGTCCGCCATCACCACATTAGCATCCGCAGTATCCGTGCAAGTCCTTATTGCTCACGTACATCATCGCGGAATCGCTCGCGCACAAAGCGGTACGTGCCACCCGAGCGATAGCTCTGCGTGACTGCCTCGGCGCCCTCTTTCAGCAGCGCCTGGTCCTTCTGCTTGGCCACACGCAGCGCCGTCTTGAACAGCGCAAGCACTTGCAGCTGCAGACCCGAATGCCGCGCCATCATGGAGCTCCTCGACTGATCAGCACCGTTCCACACATGTCGAAAATCACATGTCGAAAATCCAATCAGAAGCGACATTATTATCAAGTGGACCACCTCAAACTCGGTCTTGACCTAGTTGTATCATTTGATTAGGATCCGTATCCTAGTATAGGATTGAAAATAGGACCGGACATGTGGGCAATGTGATCACCATAAACACGAAGAGCTCCAACATGTCGGCGGACGATGTGCTCTCGAACCCGCCCTGCTTCCGCACGGGCCTCATGTGGGGCATCGGCACGGGCCTCGTGGTGGGTGCGCAGCGCTATCGCATGACCAAGCAAGTGCGCTCGGCCTGCGACTTTGCTGTCCTGGGCTTTGGCGTCGTCGCCGCGGGCTCGTGGTAAGTGGCCTTTGCGTGCTTGGATGCCTCTCATGACGCAGTAGTGACGTGTGCAATCGTGAATGTGTGTGTGTAGGGTCTTCTGTCGCAATGCGTACTTGTCTCGAGCTCGCTACACGCGCCAGTTTATGGAGGTGATGAACGACCCGAACCGTCGAATGGAGGCGCAAGAGTTCTTCCGATCGAGAATAGAGACCAAGGAGAGCGAGGAGGACAAGAAGGACGGCCAGTGAGCAAGCGTGGTGTATATGACATAGACGTCCGGATCCCCTTCACGCATTGTGTTCACGTTTGTTTGTACGGAGAAAAAAAAAAACTCCAAAACCTACTTACTGGTCACCGAGGTAACCCCTCGCGTATATATTTTCAACTGGAGAAGTCGAACGAGTCCTTCCGTTCGCGATAATAGTCGCCAAAGTGCTCTTCCGTGAACTCCGTGGCGCCAGGCGGAGGCGTTGGCACGACCGACGATGACACTGTGGCTGGCGAATTGAGAGAACCGTCGAGATCTTCCGACTTCTTACGGCGCTTGGCTTCCTTCTTCTTTGTCTCGTTATCTACAACCTGAGCAATGACATCCACGATCTCCGAGTCTAAAAGAGTGAAGGGATGAGTACAATACAAGAGAGCGATCAACAAAGTAACTAGCCATACCGAGAGGAGCCGCGGAGGCCTTGAGAGCGATTTCAATCAGTTCTGGATGGTGCTTTTCTTCATATTTGAACTTGGACTTGAGTTCCTTTCGCTTTCGGTTCGGGAACAAAGTCGCCATCATCGAGAAGTTGGGGCCAACCTGGCTCAAGCACTACAGTACACACACTATCAGTGAATTGCAGCAGACAACACGACAAGGTTTCATCATATCACGTACGTAGTAGAACTGCTTGGTTTCATCCTTGGTCCAACGACGACCTGGAGTCATGTTGGGAGCGAGGTAGCGAGTGCCACGAGGACGGCGTACCGAATCGTCCGTAAGATCAGGCAATGACTCTGGGGCATCATTCACCTTGACAGCTGACTCCAGGATCACCATCTTGCCGTCCACAATTTCCACTTGCGGGGTGATAATTGAGCCACCAAAGCTAGGACCCTCCGACGACATTGAGAGAGAGCGAACGCGATGCGACGGAGTACCCGACGATCCGGTGTTGTGATCAGCGGATTCTTCCGTCTCGTGACGTAGCATACGTCGGCCCTTCGGAATCGACAACGCAAGTTCACCCATCGTCATCTGAGATGGCTCCTTCTTCAGCAACTCCTCTGTCTTGCTCTTACGGGAAGGCGTCGATGAGGTGATCGAGGACGACGAGTTACTGCGCTTCCGACGAGTTTCCTTCTTCACGATAGCGGTGGACTCGACTTCACCGTCGTTTTCACCTTCCTGCTCACGCAAGACCTTCTTCGCCCAAAGAGTCGCACGCTCACGAGCAGGCATGTAAATAGCTGGCTGATTCCGTTCTGGGAGATCAAGGTCGTCATCGTTGTCATGACCATCTCCCTCATCGTATTCCTCGTCATCATCCATTGCCGCGTCTTCAGCAGAGTCCCCTGTGTCCTTGTAGCTGTTTTCTTTCTTGACCTTGCGTCGTAACTACAGTATACATCTATTAGTTTGCCGCACTGTAGTCATTTCAGGACCGAGCTGACTCACCGAATCTCTCTGAGGCTTTCGCTTGACTGTGTTTGACGCGTTCAGGTTGTTTTCCTGCGACGAATCTGGGTTGCGTCGCTTTGTTCCTCTTTTCTTTGGCGTCTGCTTCGTCGATTCCAGAGGAAGATGCGGAACATCAACTGGGCCAGCCGAGGAGAGCAGCAGAGGCGAGGCGTTCACAGCAGTGTGCTGATGAAGCGCGGCACGTCTTGGCGACTGGTGAGGCTTGATGTCGAGCTTCCGGCTGAGACGCTAATAGATATACGAGTTCAACTGATGAGTAAGTCGTAGGTATGCCATCTTCAAGAGACCTACCTTGAGCAATGGGTTCTGTTCCTGTTGCGGCTGTTCGCCGTGGTGGTTATGCGGCGCTGGGATTGGCGTCGCACGTGGTCCGAGGATCGGACTGGCATGAGTACGCGGCTCCTGAGGACGGAAGAGCGGGATCGCGGTCTTGGACGTGATCTTGGAAAGGCGTTCCACCGTCTGCCCAGGCGACCGAGCCGTCGAGTCGGCTGGTCTCACACGTGTTGGCGAGCGTCCGTTTGCACTGCCAGCCGAGCCAGGACGAACGACATTGATCGATTGACCTGGTGCAATGCCGCTGCCACGACGCGCGACTGGCGTGTGCACGGCGGGCAAGGCAGCACGTTCGGGAGACTTGGAGGCCTCGACACGCGGCGCTGGAGATGGTCTCTCGGTTTCCTTCTAGAAAGCACAAGCGTCAATATCCAACGTATACAAAAATCGCATCTTGCGTCACGTACGGTCACTTCTGGCGTGTCGACAGCCGATTCAACGCGCTTGACACGTTCCACTACGCAATACACGTCATTAGATCGCCAAAAACACCCATATATACCGTATAAACGCGTTGTACCGTTGGTCGGACGTGCTTTCGGCGCGATTGGCAATCGAGTCGGTTTGCGTCCTTTATTCCCGACCAGGAGCGGCACACGCGACGCGGAAGACATGGTTGCGTAGCGGAGACGCTGCTCTATCGACTGACCACCTCCACACGGGCGCTTTCTCCCTGGAAGCGCGTCAAATACGCGGCGGAAGACGGTCGACGGCGGCGATCGCGGGTGCGTCCAATACAACTGGCCCACTCCCTATCCGCGCGATTTCCTGTGGTGAGACCATCACTCTGTTGGGTCGACGGGATGCTTTTTCGAAGGTTGAGGAAGAATACGCCGTTCTGATTGGTGGAAAACCAGGGTGGACTAAGTGTTTTAGCCAATCAGAGGGCTGTATCTGTTTCAACCAGTAGTTTCGAATGACGCCAGAACGGAGACGTGTGAACCCAGCGCGCGCATCGAAAATCGAAGGAATGGTCGACTCAGGGCGATCCAAAGGCGATAGAGTACAATAGAGAGGGTGTCAAGGCCGTCACGCACTGTCAAACGTCGTGAGAGGGTCTAACCAACGCGGTTAGTCTGTCGGACGCCAGCCACTCGCTCTTGCCGCCAAAACCCACACCTTACCGCCACCTTTCCAGCCAATCAGATGATTAAGTATCATTTCATTGGCTGAAAATGGATTTAGACCATTTGATTGGCTGTAACTCGTCACCGAGCAAGTTACTGCGGCCAACAAGGCGAAAGAGAGCAAGAGTCACCGAGGGCGAGGACGAACATGGCCGACAACTTGGACCCCGTGGCGCGCGCGCGAGCCATCGCCGCGCGACTGGCGGCCGCTGCGGCTCCGCAGGGTGCGCTGGGCAAGCGAAAGAGCCGCTGGGAGGTGCGAACGGTGCTCGGGAAGAAGGTCAAAAGTGACTGGGAAACTGACGTTGTGACTGTGTGTTGTCTTGCTTGTCTTGTGTACGCAGGACGACGGTACGAAGCGTATTGTGGTGGATATTGAGATGAAACTGGCGTGGGTTGATGGACTTTGTGATGCTTGTAGAGGCCGGACCATCGTCATCAGGCGGGAAGAAGCAGAAGAAGGTGTACATCCCCGTGGACAAGTACCCCGACATCAACTTTATGGGTGCGTATTGATGCGGTCTTGCTGTGTACGCGGGTGATAACGACTAACGGACAAACGCTCGTGCGATAGGTCTGTTGATCGGTCCTCGTGGCTCGAACCAGAAGCGCATGGAGGACGAATCAGGTGCCAAGATTCTCATTCGTGGCAAAGGCTCGTCCAAGGATCCGACGGGCGACGCGGATGAGGAGGAAGAGCTCCACGTGCTGATCACGGGTGACTCGGATGAATCCATTGCCAAGGCTCAGAGCGCTGTGGAGAACATCCTCTTCAACCCGCAGCAGGCCATGCGTCTCAAGCAGGAACAGCTCCGCAAGTACGTCGACTTTGCTCTTTGGCACGGGTTTAGAGGTGGTTCTCACGTGACATGGTATTTTGAATAGGGTGGCTGAGCTCAACGGCACGTTGGTGGAGAACTACGGTCGTCAGGACAGCAATGGCGGTCACTACGGGCCTGGTCCATCGTCGGAAGGCGAGCGTTCCACCGAGATGAAGGTGCCTCGTGAACTGGTGGGTTACATCATTGGTCGTGGTGGTGAGACCATTCGCGACTTGCAGACCAAGAGTGGCGCGCAGATCCAGATTGTCCGTGAGGAACCAGGCGATCACCAGACACCACATCGTTTCGTCAGCATCTCGGGATCTGAAGAGGCCTTGGAATCGGCACAGCAGATGATTCAGCGTTTGATTGATGAGCGCATGAACGGTGGTCGTGACTTTCGTGATGGAGACCGCGGTGGCTCTCGCTACGGCGGGTCCAACCCAGATGGTAGTAACACCCTCGAGATGCTCGTGCCCAACGAGCGCGTTGGTCTCATAATTGGTCGTGCTGGTGCGACCATCAAGGCCATTCAGCAGCGCACGAGTGCCAGCATCAACATTCCACAGACTGCGGATCCAAACCACCCGAACATGCGTCTGATCACCATCAACGGCACTCAGGCCGCTAAGGAGGCGGCCAAGGTCGAGATCAACGCGATTTTGAACGACGATGGTAGCGGATACCGTGCCGGTGGGGGCGGTGGCGGCGGCTCGACAATCTACATGCAGGTGCCAAACGACCGTGTTGGTGTTGTCATTGGCAAGCGCGGCGAGACTGTGCGCAACATCCAGGACCGTTGCGGTGTGCGCATTCAGATTCCGCAGACGGCTGACCCAGGCACGAGCGTCCGCACGATCTCGATCCAAGGTCCACAGGACGCGCTGTATCGCGCCAAGGAAGAGATTGATGCGGTTATCCTGAACGGCACGGGAACACAGGGCTCGACCTCGGGATACGGCAGCTACTACGGTTACGATCAGCAGCAGTATGGTCAGTACGGATACGACCAGAGTCAGGGTCAGGGACAGTATGACGCGTACTACCAGCAGTACTACCAACAGGGTGACGCCACCACGGCTGCCACTACTGCTGCGGCTGCTCCTGGAACTGACACCACGGCATCTTCGGCAGCTTCGGCAGACGCTACTGCTACTACTGCTCCAGAGGCCACTGGGGCGACTGCAGACCCAAACGATCCAAACGCGTACTGGAACGGCTTTTACGAATACGCGGCGTACTACGGCATCGATGCTGCGAACGAGGCGTGGGGTGTAACGGGTGAAGCAGCGAAGCAAAGTGCAGAATCCTATCGACAGTACCAGGAACAGTCGGCGGCTTCAGCAGCGGCAGCTCCAGCTGATGCAGGTGCTCCAGGAACTGGTAGTGCTCCACAGGTTCGTTAATTGCGATGCTTTGTATGGGTGGATGGGTGCGCGTGCTGGCTGGCTTGGCTTCTGACAATCTGATAGCAAAGGCGAGCGCCGCTCTGATGTCGATGTCCCCCTCAAACCCTGTCTTGTGGATGAATTGCGGTTGTAATCAATTTTGTGTCTCTGATCTTAAAGGCTCAAGGTCCACCTGGCGTGTAGACCGCTCGTCTCAGCAAGTCCAGCCCGTCCTACCAGCATCGGAGACTAGTTTCTACGCGTCGTTGACGATACTGCTGATGGCACATACAAGTCGAAGGTGAGATATCGAGGTGGGTAGACGAGTGACTGTAAGGGAATCGTTGATGAAAAGATGGGGATGCCTGTTGGAATCTGGACCTTGTTGACCGCTTACCATGGAAACATGTTGCCTGAGCGGTCTCGTTGTGTTGTTATGAGTGTCAATCGCCGGCATTACTCGAGAAAGTTCTCTTGTGTTTGGCTAGGAATCGCTTGACGCGCTCAGCTTCCGATACTGTGGCAAACACTATGCGAAGAAAATGCTGCGGGTTCGACGGTCGATAGTCGTCGCCGAATTGATCCAGTGTTCGCTCGACACGGAAGCGCAGTGCGCGGTCCTGGACGTGAAGTTGGACATGACGCATGTCACGGTAGTACATGATCATTTGAATCTCTTTGGCTTCGAAAGGGTGCTGGAAAAGGTACATACACCGATCGGATGCAAACTGAACCGGACACGGGAAGCGACAGTCGAGTCGACCGACGGAAAGCTGTACAGTGGTCGCTTCCAGCAGCGTGTCGTTTGCAGAAAAAGCGTATCCAAAAGTGGAAGATTGAACACGCGTCGAGACTGGCCCAGACCGAGTGTGGAGGTTGTATTGCGTCCGTAGCTGGGTCGTGATGCTCTGAGCGCCATTCGAGATGGTCTGGAGTTGTTCTGCGAGCGAAGGTCGCTGAGATACCCCACGGCGCTGATGTGGAGACGGCGTGGCTCGCTCAGGTCGTGGATTCGCGGTCACAATGGCTGTGGTCGTCGGTAGTACGGGCGGGGGTCCTAGCTTTTGTGGACAGGGTCCCTGGCCGGTCTCAGCGCTGGCCACCTCACTGACTGCAGTGGTGACTGGACATTTCGACGGTCGAGTGACTCGCTGCAGCACGTAGACAGGCAGAGACTCGCCTTTGAACGTCGTGGCGGGCATCGCAAAGGAAAAAGGAGCCATGTGATATGGCAAACGTGACGAGGCAAGACGCCCGCACTTAGTCGGAGCGCTAACTTTGGACCCCCCTGACTCACTTGGTCTAAAAAGTAGGTAAGCCCCCGTTGGTCCGTGTACCAAAAGACGGTGGACTTAACTGGGTGATGTTCCAGCGGGATTAATTCCGAAAGGTACCGTGTCTTGACGCCTTGCGCCTTTCGACGGAAGGGTCCATGGCGCGCGGCGCTCTTAAGGAGATGCGTAGAGGCCAAGGGTACACGCAGGCTCATGAGGGTGTGCGTGTGTGTGTGGCTGTCGTTGAGCTCGTGGCCGGCGAGGTGTCTCATGCCTTCAAGTCCTCGGTGGCCACTTTCTGTCACCAGACGGCTGTTTCTGATTGGTCGAAAGGCGGTTAGTCTCGTGATTGGATTGGTGGAAAAAGAGATGACGGGGGGAAGACCATCACTCTGTACTCAGAGCACAGAAGTGGGTCCTTGGCAGTCATTACACACGCGGCGACAGCGGCGACAAGGCGATCGACAGGACAAGCGGCCGACAGACGCAGCGCGCGCTCTCGACGGCTCTGGAGCCACTGGTGTCTCGCGAATCGATTACCTGCACACGCCCCTTCGGTGCGTACCAGTACCCCCTGCTCCGGCTTCGTTCCGTGCCCTGGGCGAGGAGCTACAAGCCAAACAAGACTTCATGAGTGCCGACGACGATGAGGCCGCGCAGCGTGCGTGGGAAGCCGAGATGGAGGCGGCCATCGCCGACAGAGGACGCACGCGGAGTCGCTCGATCCTGGCCACGACCACGAGCTCGGCCGAGGACGAGCCAGAGGAAGACGGAGGGCGAGGCGGTGGACGACGGGGACGCGGCGACGTGGAGCCGAGGACTGGCCGCGAGAAGAGCAGGAGCGCCGAGAGAATGGTGGACGTGGACGTCGAGGATGGCGGACATGACCCCAATTGGCTCAACTCCCCCGCGGGGACGGGGAGCTCGCTGCGGAATCGCGCCCGGAGCTTTACGGCGAATCGCGTCCTGGAACTCGAGAGTCCGGCGATTAAAGATGCGGATCCGGCCCCGGAACGACGTCGTAGCCAGTCTTTTACGGCAATGAATGCGAGACGCGATGAAAATGAGGAAGATAACGAGCAGAATGACATGGAAGAGGTCGCTCGCCGTGCGGCTTCGTTGTCCAAGATCTATATGGTCGGCTCGGCGCCTGTCGACGTGTCCAAATTGCAAGATGAGAGCAAGATTGTCGGTGTGAAGAAGGTGGAAGTGGTGGAACCAACGGGCGCGCTGTCGTCGAAGGCATTGGACGCGCTTTCCGAGGGGCTTCAGTCGCTTTCGGTGGAGAATAGTGCGTTAGGGAACGGAGGTGCTGCGGGAATCCCAGCACTAGGACACGTCAAGGACGAGAGCACACTGCTAAGTGAAGCTGAACTTGAAGAGAAGAAGATGGCAGAGGAAGAAGACAAGAAACTAAAGAGCCAGAAGCTTTCGTCGCGTAAGACGCTGTCGGAGAAGGCGTCGTTCTTCCGTGCCAAGATGTTCAAGTCGTCGAAAGCGACGGATCCTGCTTCAACGGGAACATCGACGTCGACATCGCTCACAGGACCTCCGCCCAACACGACCGCTACTAGTTCGGCGCCAACAACGACAGCATTGACGGTGGCTACTGTTGCAAAGGACACAGCCAAGACCTCGCCTACCGATGTAGCGCCGGTGGTCGCCCCCTCGGCTCCGATCAAGCGTCACAAGCTCAAGCTGCTGCTGTTGGGTGACAGTGGTGTTGGTAAAACCAGTTTGATGCGCGTGTTCTCCGGCGACGAGTTTTCCGAGTCGATGCTGGCGACGGCAGGGTACGTTGCTGAGTTATTCTTATGCTAGCGGTGGATATTGACTAACAGTGTGGCTTGTAGTGTGGATTTCAAGTTGCGAAACATCGCATTGGGCGACGAAGAGATCGCGCTACAGATTTGGGATACAGCCGGCCAGGAGCGTTTCCATCGTATCACAGCCAGTACGTTGAGTGCCCTCTTGTTCCCGTTCTCAGTGGACTAGCTCACTGAGTTTGCTTTGTTCTGTAGCATACTACAAGGGAGCAAACGGTATCGTGCTGGTGTACGACGTTACCGACAAGAAGAGTTTCGACAGTACGTCTGCACTGTAGTTGTTCTGTGATGTTCCATGGCCTGACATGATGTGGTGCTGTAGACGTGGGCTATTGGATGAACAACATTCGCCAGTATGCATCGCCACATATGCCAGCGATGCTCTTAGTGGGTAACAAGATCGATTTGCCCAAGCGTGTGGTGTCCACGGAAGAAGGTCTTGCCACCGCCAAGCAGTACAACGTGCGCTTCATTGGTACGTTTGGTTATGTGTTGATTGTCAACTGTATGAAGCTCATTGTGCCTTTTTTTTTTTAAAGAAACAAGTGCCAAGACATCGGAGAATACGAACGGCGCACTGGAGACGATCGCGCGCGACGCGTTCTACATGAGCGTGAACCGTACGTGGCTGGCGTGACTCGGTGGCTGACTGACACGACTAACTCTTTTGTCTTGTCCTTCATTACAGCCAACGTCTCACAGAAGATGCTCATGGAGAAGGAAAAGTCGCTTCTTGGCCGACGCAACAAGGAGAACTGCGTCATCTCGTAAGACGGCTCTTGTTTTTTTTCTCCCACGCGCTCTTGCAGCGCGTATCGTACCCGCTCTGTCGCTAGGACCATGCTGATGATGAGCGCCATGCCATGGCGTCCGCATATTTAAATGAACACGCGTTATTGTAAGCTCAGTGGATTGACATTGACTTTGTTTTGCAAAAATGGAAGGGTGTTGCTAGCATGTACCACTTATCACTGTGGGTCATGTGACCACATCGTGACGGCGATCAAGGCACCACTAATGGCAAAACTCGAGGTGGCCGAAGGTTCTGGCGTCGAAGTCGCTGGAGTTCCCGTGACCGTGATGACTTCAGGCGTCGTGACACCTGAAGCGCCGGGAGCGAGGGTGGACATGGGAAGGATACGGAAAACAGGAGCCTGCAAGGGCGAAGATTGGCGCGAAGAACTTCATGTATCTACCATGCAGGCATAGGTATAGTAGAACACATGGTCTATCAGATGCGCCTTGTTTCCTAGGAGAAACACTTCTCAGGGTCAACAAAATAACACAAGTAAAAAAGAGACTCACCATATTTCGTGCGAGTCAAATTGTAAAGGGAAATTGCCGTTGGTGCATTGAGGATGCGAAACCTACCGACAGTATCCCTACAAAGAAGTATAAAATGTGTATTAAGCATTTTTATGTATGCAAGCAAAGTATCCGTTCTTATGAGAATGCCTGGTTGATTCTTGTTTTATTGTGGATATGAATTTCCAGGAAGTCTCACAACTCGAACGCTTCTTCATGGCAGTCAAAGCGACTGGCGCCCAACGTAGCAACAGCATGGTCTGTGGCGGTCTTCAGACTCTCTGGACCCGAGACAAAGACGCCGTTGGGCGCTGCAGGGTTTGGATCAGCGTTCATGGCAGCTTGTAAATGGGTCTTTACGTCAGGACGTGAGCCCATGGTGACGCTGTAGTGGCTCAAGAGATCAGCGTACGTGACCACATCGGTCGAAAGCGGAAAGGATGGTGTCCACGGCTCTTTCTCTGATTCGAGCTTGCCCTGACGACGCTTGTGCAGTCGTTCGGCCCATACGAAGCCGAACACGACAACTCCAACGACAAAGACCATCGCGATCTCGACAAACTGCTGCAGTGGCCACAAGTACTTGCGTCCATTGCGTCGGATTTTGCCGCCCAACGTACCGTATTCCAAGTACACGACGAGCAAGATGCCCACGAAGAACGTGATGAGGCTCGCGATGGTGATGAACCCACGCTGACGCAACGGAGAGTACACTGGCAACGAAGTCGAGGTTGACGAAGACGACGCAGCCACATCTTCGCCAGCGAGACGGCTGTAGTCGATCTTGTGGGTCAACGTATCTTCATCCATCGAACGTGTCAAGTAGAAATGCAACTTGAAGTGCTGCTCGTCTGGATCCAACTCCTTCACACGCAACAACAACGGATGTAACTCCTCCAGCAACGACAATTCGCGGAAAGAAAACACAAACACCACACGCTGATGCAACGACGAACCGCTAGACAACTTGCTCACCACGTCCTCCAAGATCGCAAACATCGGCGTCGCACCAATACCACCACCAATCAAACACAACGTAGAGTATTCTTCATACACACCCAATGACGAACCATAGTACCCATCCACATACACCGTCGGCAACACGTGCTGCTGCTTGCAGTCGTTGGCGTACGTCACGAGGTCTTGTGTCCAATCACCGAGTGACTTGATGTAGAGCGTAAGTGTAGTTGGGCTGGCATGAGGTGACGAGGCGATGGTGAAGGCGTGCCACTGGAGTTTGGAGAGTGCAGGTACGTTGATGTATAGGAAACTGTCCGACGTGGAAGTGTCCGTCTCGTTGTGTGGATCGATGCAGCGTGATCTTGACGATGTCGTTGTCGAGGGCGATGAGTTCTTTGACTTGGACAGGAGCCAAGGCACTCGCGCTGGAGATGGCGCGACTCACGACGTAGAGGAAAACCGGAGGAAGAACCGACCAGATGAGCGGCGCGGAGTGCATGACGGCGAAGATCATAGCCACGATGAAGAGTTGGTGTGTGCAATAGAAGAGGTTGTAGAACTTGCGACGGATGAAAGGGATCGACGTGAGGCCGATCACCAAAAAGATGATCAGAGCGATCTCTCCAAAGACGTTGAGCCACACAGTTGCGCCCTTGGTCGAGTCTAACGGACAGTCAACGCAAGGCAATACTTCGCTTTTCCACCGGCCCATACGGAACTACATCCAGTGGTACCCGGCACCGTGGAAAAACGCGGTCAGAATTGTCGCGACACCGAGCCAGCGGTGGTATTTAATTCCGTTGGCGTACGAGATGTTGAACAACTCCATCCACATGCAGTTTCTGGTTGCCGGGAGGAGCAGGAAGACCATGTTGTACAGGCAATTGAAGCCCAGGACGAACGCGACGGCCTGGAGATACACATCGAAGTTGATAGGCAAGTTATACGTCGCGGCAATGTACTTGCTTCGAATGAGACTTTGCGTGTAGGCGTAGCAGAACGTCACAATGTTGCCACCGATAATGAATCCGACAAGAAAGAGCCATTCCCCGACACTCCAGTACGAGACGCGGCCTCGGAACGATGGCTTGCGACGCAGCAGCATTGCGAGCCGAAGCAAAGGCTGCGTCATGATGCGGCGCAAGTTGAAATGACGCAAGTATTTAACAAGACGACGCTCACGACAACATGAAGCACAGCGAAAAGCACCGCGAAAGTCGGACGGACCATCTCGGCATGGCCAATGGGGACCACACTGGCGTCTAACTGAGGCAGGATAGCTTGTTCGTGTGGGACGCCGTACCATTCGGCGATGCGCACGCGAAGACCATTGATATACGAGTCCGTTAAGAAGTAGATCTGGCCCCAGCAGTACACAACGAGGCTTGCAAAGACCAGGAATACGGCCGCCTTCCCAAGCAATGGGTGGCGAAGTCTCTTGACTGGGCTCTTGGGCAAGAGTGCTGGATTTCCTCAGGTGTCTTGAGGGCGGCGTACCCTGGAGTCAGAGGCACTTGATGCGCCATGGTAGCTAGAAGGCAAATTGAAAAGTGCTATGCTCACGGCGACGGAAGCAGACATCGTATGGAGCACAAGCATGAGCCTCTCTGGCACAACCAACAATCAAGTCATGTACGAAGGCCTGATCGCAGGACTGAAGGAAGCTCAGAAGAAGGGATGGACACCACTTGAGGTGGTTGGCAGCAGCTCGCTCGTCCACCAGCAAATGAGCAAATACAAACCGCCCAGAAAGAAGAGACTACTCGGATTCTATGCGGTGGCACGACGATTGGCGGACTGTTTAGGCGTCCGACATTGGCACCATCATCAGAGTGAGTTCAACCGAATGGCGAGAGCAGCAGCGACCCACGGGGCGACCACCCGAACGAGTGCAGCGACACTCCACCCGACCGATCGACCAGGCACAACAACACTGGCAACGTATCTTTCGGGAGACCACGCGCGCTGGCAAAGCAACTACTGGAATAGAACTTTAGCGGTAAATTGACAGGGTGTAGTTCAAACAGCTATAGAGCACGTGTAAAACGACTCAATAGACTTCAATGAGAGAGAAAAGTGCTATGCTCATAGCCTTGGACAAGCGGTGACGACAAGAAACAGTGATCTTGGCGAGAGCTAGGAGACTGACATGATTGCGAAAGCTACGATTACAAAAACTTGGCTACGCCCCTTGAGGCGGATGGACATGGCAATTTTGAAGCCTTCTACAGCTCATTCTCGAGGCACGAACGCAGCTCTTAATGCGTAAACTCGACCATGAATGCGTAAGCTCAGCTACGAATGCGTAAACGCATATCAACGTGCTCTTGCATTATTCAGTATTAATAATATGCCGTGTGAATCGCTCCACTTTGTTTTGTTGGAGGTCAACAAGTGCGGCCAATAGACGTAAAAAACCTCACCATCGACGACAGTATCAACCTCATGATGAGAGGTGGTCAAGAGGCCCCTCTCATCATGTCCTGTAAAGTTGTGTCTCGTTGAGTGCCACAATCCGCGACGCAAACATTCTTGGAGCCTTTGTGGACAGAATGGCATGTCCGTTCTTCAGTATTACGTGCAGTAACGTGTTTCCCACTTAAAGGTACAGTGAATTCTCCTAGGTCGCAAGACGCATCTAATGCACAACGTGTCCTACGCTTCAGTCGGTAGGTATCACATAAACAATCGGGCATTCCCCACGATGACGTTCTTCGTGCCAATCTTCGCCATCGCCGCCTTCGCCGTCGCCTGATGCCCAGGCTCCAACCGCCACTGCTCCTTCTCCTCCTATCTCCACCCTCGCCCCAGGTGCCTCAGGTGCCACCACTACTCCGGGTTCCGATGACAGCGCGGCCACCACTGAGACGCCTACCGCGTTCACGTTGTCCGGCAGCGCCTTCGGCCGCCTCGAGTGTTGCCATTGGTGGTGCCTCGGTTGAATTCGCCCTTGCCGCCACCATGTGGTTAATAAACAAACGCACCCACCATTTTTGCATAAACAAAGTCATTGCCAACTTTACAATAACGTGTGTCCATTTAAATATGCGGGCATCATTATTATTCGTGTCCGTTAGCCACCGAGTTGCGCACTTGGCACTTGTTTCTATGGAAAACAAAGGCTTGGCAATTAACACAGAACCAAACGTACCAATGACGCGCACGTTGTACTGCTTGGCAGTGGCAAGACCCTCCCCTGTGGACATTACGCACTTGATCTTGCTGCTCACCAAGAACTTCGCGGTAAATGTAGTGATATATACTGACGAATGCTCCTCATCCAACAGCCCACATCTACAGAACTGCATCATATGAAACCATGAAGCCCCGCCGAAAAACCAAAGTAGAGACGTACGTTGAGGCTCAGGTTATGCGTATTGAAGGATAATTCTTTCGGTAACCCATCGATTCGTACTTCAACTAGAACGCGAAATTGCGGTCACGTGGGTGGAGATGCCTCACATCGTTGCGAGTATCTCCATCCTCCTTACATCCTGAAGACCGAGAACCCGGCCAAGAAGTCGACTGGATACGCTCAATCTACTATTCATTGTAGCTTTATGCTTGCTTCTGCCAGAGGTTCGATGATGACACAAATCTTCCCTCTTGAACACGATAAATTCTGCTATGGAAATTCATTCGTGTACCCAACGCAGGACGGTTCTGTATTCGTATTCTGTGTCGTACCGAAGTCTCTGATGCGGAGTGCTTCTACCTTATGAGTGGGTGGATGGCCACGTGTTTTAGCATGACACAGGGGCCGGCTCAAGTTCCCAGCGGTCGAACGGCGAACATTTCCTCAATTCTAGCGCAGGTCTTCTGGATCTTGCGCCTGGTCCATGCGGCTCTATTGACTTGCAAATGCTCGCTGCTTCAGAACAGAAAACAGAAGGCCATGACTGTTGGTGAGTCCAATACTGCCAGCCTTGCGTTCGACGCGTACAGAGAGGTTCCGAAACTTGCACGCACCAGACCAACTCTTGTTGAAGGGTCGCACTGATCTCCATGACCGCGTGCGGAGGGTTGGAACTGCCATGGACTGCACACCTTGGTCGAATGATTTCACGGCCTACAGCGATGATGGTGTACTTCGCGTCCCGAGTTATGAATGACAATGAATTGTTGACGAGGGAGTGACATCAAGAGGTCCTCAGACTGGAATTCAGCTTGGAAGAGCGGATCACTCACGCGCTGCGTCCAGGGGATGCAGCAGTGTCGCTCTTTTGGCCATCTGAACAAATGTCGATCCGTTGTGTTCAGGGGAGAGAGTGAGTTCGATTGGTCAAGTTTATCCTGCCGTGATCGCTACACTAATCTATCCTCTATCCTTCTAGGCAGTCTCCTAGACGCTCCTTGTTCCACATGCAATCGTCGCCACCATTCATCACACGACGACGACCCTCGCCGCAGCGAACGTTCCTGGGTGGTCGCCAATCGTATGGGCTAAATGTGAAATTGTCTCTGATTCAACTATTATTGTGGGTTTACGCTAGGCTTGTGCAGGAGATCTGCTGGTCGAGTGGGTGTTTTACATTCATTCTGGTTTACATCTACGTCTTATCCTACTGTACTTGAGCATTTGGATTATGGTCCATGTCCAGAACCAAAGGGGTGCGCTCTTGATTTGTGGGTATGGGTTGGGAGGAACAAAGGATTTGGTAGATGTGTTAGGTTGAAGCAGCGTACGTGTACTATGAACTTGTGGACCCTTAAGTGTCACAATCCGCGACACAAGATTACGCGAACACTCGTGGAATCTCTGTGGGCAGAATATCATGTTCATTCTTCGGTAACCTGTTTCCCATTTGGAAGTGCACTGCCTTATCTTAGGAAGCATGACGCATCTGACGGACCATGTGTCCTACGCTTCGAAGTTGTACCAATGCCCGGGCGATAGTTATCATATAAACCACCTAGCACTCCCCAGTTTCGCTCTGTAAGCTGCTCGTCTTGCTGATCACTCTGTAATTTGCCACCAACCACCACAACCCCGATGAAGTTCTTCGCGCCAGCCTTCGCCCTCGCCGTTGCCGCCTTCGCCCTCGCCTCGATTGACGCTCAGGCTCCAACCACCACCGCCACCGCTACTCCAGGTCTCACCGCCACCGCCACTCCAGGTCTCACCGCCACCGGCACTCCAGGTCAAACCGCCACCGCCACTCCAGGTCAAACCGCCACCGCCACTCCAGGTCAAACCGCCACCGCTACTCCAGGTCAAACCGCCACCGCTACTCCAGGTGTCACTGCTCCTTCAGACGCGGCAACCACTGAGACGCCTGCGTTCGCGCTGTCCGGCAGCGGTGCCTCGGGAACCGTGACCACGCCAGCGCCTTCGGCCGCCTCGAGTGTTGCCATCGGTGGTGCCTCGGTTGCCGTCGCCCTTGCCGCCACGATGTGGTAAATAAAGGAGCACCTTCGGATGAGCAACATCCAGTTGACAATCAACACATAATCAAACGTAATAACAATGACGTGCTGGTTCTCCAATTTCATTTTCATCGCGTAAATGCCGGTGCACAAAGCCTAATATTTTTTGCTTGCTTCTGTCAGAGTTTCGATGTTGACACAAAACTTCCCTCTTGAGCAGAATCTATTAGAAAGGTAAACGCTAGACTGAGCACTGCTAAGCTGCTCGTCGCAACGTAGCCTTGCTAACAGATAAAATGATGATATGAACCCTATAATATAGGTCCATACTGAAGTGGAACTGAGCAACTGAGCATCTAGGCGACCCGTTCGTCGACCGGTCCTTTTGACCAGGTTGTCCAGTTGTTTCACACCACATTTTTTAGATAATATCTTCTTACTGCACTGCGCGTTGCACTTGAGCAAGTCCTCTTGATGCTCTTAATTAAAAAGGCGGTATTCATGGAAATTAATTCGTGAACCCTGTCCAGGACGATTCTGTATGCGTATCCTGTGTCGTACTGACGTCTCCGACACCGTGCTTCTACGCTTACGAGTGGGTGGATGGTGGATGGCTACGTGTTGATTGGACATGGCACAGGGAACCGTCTCAAGCTCGCAGCGACAGCGATGCGCCAACGATGGTGTTGTGTTCTTCTGGGATAGCAGTACTCCGTCAGGTGTCTGCTGACAGCCTAAATCGGATTATCTTCTTGTGTGAAGCCGAA
The DNA here is from genome assembly GCA_020085045.1 of Pythium oligandrum. Classification (NCBI taxonomy): domain Eukaryota; phylum Oomycota; class Peronosporomycetes; order Pythiales; family Pythiaceae; genus Pythium; species Pythium oligandrum. The sequence goes on along the minus strand of JAHRIK010000001.1, from coordinate 941,824 downwards.
TCAGTGAAGCCGGACCTGATGTATTTTTGTTGTTGTGTTTTTGGGTTTTGATTGACTTGAGGTAATCAACACTCACTGATGGCACGAGATTTTAGAGTCCGACAATTTGCAGAAAAGTCCTGAAGAAAACGAGGAAATGCCCTAGCTCCCGCTGATCCATCCACGGCAACTCAAGGCTACAAAGTAAAGGAGTTCGAGCGCCTCGAGTCACACCAGTGATTCACACGTTGTCGACACAGCTAGTGCGATCCGTGTGCCAAATCTGGACAACGATCTTGCTTCCCTTTGCCCGGATGCGTTTGGTCACATTCTTCCACGTCTTGTCAGCTCTGGACAGAGCAGTGCTGGCATCACGCTCTACTGAGGCGTTGAGCTCAGTAGGGCTTCTACTATGCGGTCAGTACAGGCGAGTTGGAGAATGAGAAGGGAAGAAGTATGCGGGTTCCCGCAGTCGCATTGAGAGTTTCGTACACGACATGCCTTGGCGGTATCGGGACTGGATTGTCTCTGGAATCCCTTCGAATAGAAGTACTGGTGCACGTCAGTGTGTGGAGGTCGAGGTATTACTAGCGCTCGGCAAAATTGCCTAACAACTACCACAAGTACGCGCAGTTGGCCTCGGTGAAGGATTTGCGTTAATGAGTTTGTTTCTAGATCTACGCGACGATCGGTTACTCTGATCCGAGCAACAAGTGCTGGTTCATTAAAACCTACCAAGGACTCATTTTGGGGTATGTATTGCACAGAAGAGCGCTCTGTGTACATACCAAACTATTGGCATATATATGAGGCCGCAATAACTAAACACTCCCATGTATAATATATAACAGGTTCAGAGTCAAAAGAAGACGAAGGACGAACATGACTCGGAGACATGCGCTTGCTAATGCATCTTCGACTGTGCGGAGTATCTGTAGCACTCCCAGGGACGGCCTCTCTTGAAAATAAAAAGCTTTCCTGCTCCGAGTCATAATATGTACTAAACCTACGCTATCCCAGCCTTCGCGAAGCCCTAGTTCGGGTCCCGAGCTATGAGTGACAATACCATTCATGACCTCGGACTGGAGTTCAACCTGGAGGAGCATGTAATCTCCATGCCCAGCGCAAGGTCGACTCGAGGATATGCTGCGTCGCACGAGATCAACTAATATCTCCTCTTGTCCTCCTCTATCCGATACAGCCAACGTCTCACAGAAGATGCTCATGGAGAAGGAAAAGTCGCTTCTTGGCCGACGCAACAAGGAGAACTGCGTCATCTCGTAAGACGGCTCTTGTTTTTTTCTCCCACGCGCTCTTGAAGCGCGTATCGTACCCGCTCTGTCGCTAGGACCATGCTGATGATGAGCGCCATGCCATGGCGTCCGCATATTTAAATGAACACGCGTTATTGTAAGCTCAGTGGATTGACATTGACTTTGTTTATGCAAAAATGGAAGTTGTGTTTGTTTATTTACCACATCGTGGCGGCCAGGGCGACGGCGATCGAGGCACCACCGATGGCAACACTCGAGGCGGCCGAAGGCTCTGGCGTGGTCACGTCTCCCGAAGCACCGCTGCCGGACGACGTGCCCGTAGTAGGAGTCTCGATGGTGGCCGAGCTGCCATCGGAAGGCATGGTCACACCAGGAAGGACCGAGTTCGAGCCGCTGGTCGACGAATCGCCGGCGACTGGCGCGGTGGAAACGGCATCCGAAGCCGCTGGAGTGCCCGTAGCCGTGGTCACTTCAGGCGTGGTGGCACCTGGAGCAGCCGAGGAAGCGCCTGGGGCAACGGAGGTGACAGCAGGCGCAGCGGAGGTCTCGACTGGGGCCTGGGCGTTGGTCGAGGCGACGGCGAAGACGGCGAGGGCGAGGATTGGCGCGAAGAACTTCATGTTGATTGTTGTAGTTGCTGGTAAATTGCAGAATGATCAGGTTGGCGAGCAGCTCACCTGCTCGCTCACTGCTCAATCAATCCGTCGCGTGATCGCAGGATCGCGCACGTAGCTCGACGCACGTGTCAACCAGATGCGTCGTCTCTCCCTCTGCTTCCTCTGCCAAATCGTGACCAGCTGGTGGATCACATAGAAACTCAGCCATGCAAACTAGTTTCTCGCGGGATTCCACGCCCGCGTCGCATTTTAACACAGATGGCGACGCCTCTACATGTGCTACATGTTCAACAAGACTCGTTATCAAGTTCAAGAATACCCATTGGAATGGAAAAAAGACAATTGATTCGTGTAACTAGTGCAATAATCCTCTCGCAAACTAAGGCAAAAAAAGAAGAAAGGATGACAACGTGATGAAGAGAAGGTGGCTCTTACCAGGTCATGGCCGTGGCCGCGACGACCGCCACGACAGCCGAGGCAGCGAGCACGCTCGACGACGCGGTACTGGGCGCTGGGGTCTTGTCCACAGTGCCAGCGGTGCCAGCCGACGAACCCGTGGCGTCGTCCGCCGCTGACGACGAGCCAGTGGTCTTGGTCGTGGAGTCTGGGTCCGTCGAGTTGTTCGTGACGCTGCCACCCGCAGCGCCACCCGCCACAGTGTTGCTTGGCACACCTGGGATGCCCGCGTGCGTGGTCGTGGTGCCCGTCTCGCTGTCGTACGAACCGACCTTGGAGCCTGGGATGGCCGCCCATGGACCGTCGTGGAGGGTGCCGCCCGTGGAGGAGCTGTCTGGATCAGCAGCCAGGACGCAGGCGGCGGCGGAGAAGGCGAGGAGCGCGGCGAGCTTCATGTTCATGGTGACGATGGAGGGGAAATGTCCGAGTGCTGGAAGTGGATCCAGTCGTCCAGGTCTAACCCAAAGAGAGGCGGACCATCACTCTGCCACCAGCTGGGCGTGTTTCTGGAAGCTTGTGGATGCATCTGGATTCGCTGGGACGGGACACAATATAGGTCTAAACCATTCAAGAGAGATGGAGGGGGATAGACTTGGGTGCACTGGATGTCGCCATCCTGGCGTAGGAGCGCTTTTGCACATCGATATGATCAGGAACAAGTAAGATGTGTCGATTACCGTGAGATGGATGCGATGTCATTGCGGATGAGAGCCTTGTGAGCGTTTTCGCGCCTTCCGAGGCTGTCAAATCAGTTGGCTCGAGCCACCCAGCAGCTGGAAAATTTGGGCGACAATCACTCTGTCAGGTAGATTTCGAGCCACGAACTGGCTCCTACGGATCACACTTTGGGTTCACTCGAGGTCCTCGGAATGGGATGGCTATTGCCAGGAGCCACAATGGATTTGCTAAGATGGCGTTTATTAAGCACTGAATGCTCCTATCGCAGCAACTCGACCACTACTGGGAGAACTAAGAGGAGGATGGATGATATGGCGGTGGTGCTAGCTGCACCTGGGGTGTTGGCTGCGTCTGGGGAGCTAAAGGGCGGGGGCACCCCAGTTTTACTGTTGGGGTTTACCCCAGACGGTTCGCTTGCGATGCTGGAGATAATTGAATTGGCGTATATGTCCGGTGCGTTCGGGCCGTCGCTTAATATTGCTTCGCTTGGGAAGGAGCCGTCGGTTGTATTGTTCGATGACCCAGTCGTAATATCGACTTCGGCGCTTGAGATACCCATGACTGATGACATTACCGCAAACGTGGCGACAGCACACAAACGAAGTGCGTTGACAATCTTTATTGATCGATGTGACTGGGTAGAGAGATGCTTGTTTTGCTTCAGGAAGTTGAGGAATGAAAGAGGCCCAAGACAGCGCCAGACTCAGCTTCATCACCATGCCAGTTGAGGTTGAGATCGCTCACAGCACATTCGCGAAGATGGATATCCGCGTCGTTTCGACAAGAGTACAGAGCACTTACCGACCATTTTACCCTGATGAGGCTTGCAGCAGCGTTGATGACAGAATGGGGGAAGCTTCTCGAAACAACGCTGCACTCTTCATCTCCGCCTTCTAGGCCTTTTTACATTCGGCGACTTATTTTCACTAAATTGGGTCATTGGATCTCGTAACAGTTTTTACCGTGTTTTGTGAATTAGTCCAGATATACGATGGATTATATCACCCAACCGTCCGGACTAAAATTTGGATAATTCCGACCCAGAGGGGGAATATTACGCTAGGGGAAGGGTGTTGACTCTGTCCAACCCACCCACCGAACGACAACGCGAGGAAACCGGGAAGCGCCAAGGAGCCCATTCGTCTCGACTCTCTCTCTTCCTCTCTCGACTCGTAGCCATGGCCAACGGACGCGCAAATCACCCAATGTACCGCGAGAAGAGCGACAGCGGCGAGTACAACACGGACTACCAGGCGATGAGCGCCCAGCAGATGGAGCAGCATCGCCAGGATGAGTTTGATCGTCAGGATGCCATGCTCGACAACATTCACCGTGGTGTCAAGGGTCTGAAGAACCACGCGCACGCGATCAATGACGAAGTCGTCCGACAGAACCACGAGATTGATGACATTAGCAACGTACGTTGAGCGCTTTCGAAGCCTGAAGAAAGGCTGGCCGATGTGTACTGACTCGATTTTGCTGGGCGATATGTAGCGAATGGATGATGCCCAGGATGACCTTGAACGTGGTGAGGCCAATGCCCGTGAAGTGAACCGCCGAAAAGCCAAGACGTGCAAGCTCTACGGTGTCATCGGAGTGCTCGTGGTCGTCGAGATCGTGCTTTCCTTCGTTTGATCGCCTGATTGACCATCGCGTATCGCCTTAACTACGTATATTTGAAAATGCATGTGAATAAACGCGATTGATTGTACCAATATTCATTGGAAAGCTAGCATGAGCCTGAGCGTCGTACAGCAAGTTTCCTCGTGAGTATGAGTACGAGCATACATTGAATTGGTTACCAGACTGGTCTCACACATTTGTGGCAATACAAAAATGATTTCTACCAAATAAACATCACCGCCGAGCATACGACAGAAAAGACCGCCACGGCAGCATGTACAGTACTTCGCGGAGCGGCGTTGAGCGACTCACTTTCCGACGAGTCGTCTTCGTCGTCATCCTCGGGCATCTCATCACTTGGTCGGACCTCACCAGGTCCTTCTTCACCAGTGTCGCCCGTGGTTTCCTCGGTCGAGTTGCCACTGGCACCGCCAGCGGCACCGCCCTTGCCGCCAGCAGACTTACTGCACGCCTCGAGCAGCTTTGGGTTGGTAGGAATCGCATTCTTGTCGCTTGGGTGCGAAATACCCTCGGTAATCAACGAGCCCGTCTTGGTAGGCGTCCATTCACAGCACGGGTCGCCAAGCTCCTGGCCATTCGTGTAGCCATCGCCATCCGAGTCGGCCATGCAGTACTTCTTGGTCCAGCTGCCCTTGCCGAGCTTGTTCCAGTCTTCACCGAACTCGTTGAGACCCTGGACACCTTCTGGATCTGGATGACCGATGGCCGGCGCGTTCGGAAAAGCTCCACCGTTAGGCAGCTTGTCCACGAAGGAGGTATAGGCACTGCACGCGACTGCGAGCACCGAAGCGCCGACGAAGGATAGACCAGCAGTACGCATCTTCGTTAGTCTTGGGACGATCTCGGTAGTTGCTATGGTACCCCGGCGGTCTATCACGAACTGAGGCGGGATAAGCGGTCAATCCAGAGCGCTGGATAACGCGAGAATCCGTCCGGCATCCAACGAAGATAGACGCCACTGCCGCACTGCTTACCCGTGACCATGTGGACGCCACGGACCGGGAATCCGGACGTCCATTCACTGACACCCCAAGCCCTGCCAGCTTCCACCATGACAGGTGGCGCTCTGCTTAGTCGCCCTATCCCTTGGATCCGGAAGAGCCACAAGGTGCACCGCAATGCAACAACCTACGTGGTCTATCGAATGTCGCACGAAGGTGAAAGTGAACCCATTCAAGATTCGTTTGGTTGCACTACCACAATGCTCGAGAGACACATGCACCCTGCGTGGATCGCCACGACGGCCATTGTGACGCGCATATAGCGGATGGTGTCAATATCCAAAGCTTCACCCAGTGGGAGGCCGATCCGCATCTCGAAGGCGCTCGCAATGACGTCTGACGTGATCTCCATGCCCATCTGCACGACGTAAGCTAGGACTTGTCGACCGAGGAGCTGGGAACGCGACTGAAATTGGCTTGTGAGCAGGAAAGTGTGATTCTGATGCAGAATCACCATGAACAGAGATGCAAAACCAATGCCGCAGTATTCGGAGACGATCTCTGCACGGATCTCGATCGCACACAAACGCAGATGGAGGTCTTTCCAGTGATGAAAGCGCTCGTCAAGCTGGGATAGCTGAATTTGGAGCTCTTGCTCTTGACTTGGGTCGTTCAGAACTGATCGTAGCGTGCGTTTCCGTCGCTCAAGCCGCCGCCGCACGAGCTCAACGACTACGACGTCAAGTATTGCTGTCGTCACTCGGATGATAATCTCTAGTACGCCCAAGATGGCTGAGCCAACATACACTGGCATTGCTGCTTGTGCTTGTAAGATTGCCATCCGCATCTGAGCTTCGATACCCAAAATCGGGGACGTGACCATGTAGAACATATTCCGCATATGATTCTCATGAAGCTTGATGATGAAAATCTTGATGAGCATCTGCATCACGACCTTGAGTACGACGCTGCCGATGGCGTAAACGAGCAAGTTGTGATGAACATTGAGGTTGAGATGCTTGCCTAGCAAGGTGTACTGCATACCAACTACAGCAGCAACAAATGCCGGGGCAGCAATTTTCAAGCCGATCCGAATGGACTGCTGCCAGGTCATCTTACGACGGAATCGGTGTGGTCCTCGAGTAATTGAAGTACTGGAAATATTGCTGGGGGTATTTGGAACGCAAACCACATCACACGATATCGTTTTGGAAGCCCGGAATCTTACCACGCGAGCAATAGCATACACCCCATGAACAAACACCGCTGAACTCGCCAGCAGAGAGTGAGAGTGTTCATGCACGAACGAGAAGTTTTCAGCCATGAACGATATTCTTGCGACACCCACAGCAATTCCGACAACGACAATCGCTGAGGGGAAGGAAAGTCGAAGTACAATCCACGCGCAGTGCAAAATCGGTAGTGATCTCGCTTGGCTTGAGGGATTCCTGCGCAGCTTCTCTCCGTACAGGAAGAAGCCGATACCAGCGCAAGAAGCCACGATACAGAGAACCGTGATATCAAGCACCAACCACGTGATGAACAAGTGGTGTCCTTCATGAGTAGAGTGTCTGACGAACGGATTCGCCCATCCGCAGATCACTGCCACGATGAGGCCAACACAATTGCTGATCATACTCATCGCCAGCATTTGTCGCGTCAGGGCGATAGCCCGTTTCCATTCCCAGCTTCGACCCTCTTGCATTCCATGAGCCACTGCAGCTCTCACGACACGTCCAGCACTGTGGCGCTGTCTGTCCGATCGCTTACCCCATCGCCGTCTCCAAAAGTGGGCGATGAGTAGTCGTGCAGGCGAATGGAACCCAGCTTCGAGTAGAAATGACGAGATGTCTTCAGTTCGTCGACGGAGGAGCGAGCTATGTCTCGTGTGTAGTGGCTTGGTAGGGCCACGAAAGACGGCGTCTGACTCAGCCGATGGCTCAAGAGGGATGATTCGACCCTGACTGGTGCTCCACATTATGCTCCGACTTGCTGGCGAACCCCAGAGTTTCAGTCGTCGACTGGCAGCGTGGCTGAGGGGTGACGCAATGTAAACTTGACTATATTTACACGACGAAAGGTTCTCACAGGGCTCAGGTGAGACTTTGCTTGGGCAAGACGGCGGCACTCACTGATGGATCCATTTATATGCCTGAAAACCAACAATTCCGGAGGCGCCAATCGGCACCAAGTTGTCTCGCAAGACCCGAAAACGGCGCGTAACACTCTGATTTGACCATTTTTTACGTACACACGTAGCTGTGGAGTCATCACTACCTCTCGCCCACTCAGATCTAGGCGATTCGTCACCTGACCCGTCACTTACGAGTACGAAACACTCGATCGCAGTGTCCACACACCACCTGACCATCTGCCCTTCACACCAGGTACTCTACGTACGGGTTTCTATCTCCTCATTGCGCCCAACTTTACGGAATCGTCCTCCACAACGCACCGGACGCCATTATCCAAGCTAGGACGCCCTTCAACTTGCCTTGATGGTGGTCATCCCATCCACTCACTCCCACTATGTATCAGAAACTATCTCATTGGTCTAAAATACAACAAACTATTCTATAGGATTGGCTAATATTTGATTTAACTGAATACTTTGCTGTGATTGGCAGAAAACCCTTCCTGCCCATCGGCTGGTCCATTGGCCATTGGTGGGCAAGAGCTCACATCGCGACCAACGAGCAAGAGGTGACGATGGTGGTCAAGGCGCAGGAGATCGCGCCGGCGGCGTACGCCACGGGCAACACGAGCGATGTGAAGAAAGAGGACGACTTGGGCTACGATTTGGGCAATCTCGCGGCCTTTGACTCGCATCCGTTCGAGTACAAGAACGAAAAGGAGCTCGCGCTCCACGCCCGCGACAATGTGCAGCTCCTGGTCAACCGCATCTTTGAATTGCCGCGTGAGATGTCGGACATGGGTCCGCTGGCGCAGCTGCCCGTGCCGGAGCTCGTGATTCCGCGTGAGAAGCCTTTGCCAAAGCCAAAGGTCGAGACCAAGTGGGAGAAGTTCGCCAAGGACAAGGGCATTGACAAGCGCAAGAAGAGTCGTATGGTGCTGGACGAAGCGACCGGCGAGTACGCTGCTGCCTGGGGTTACAAGCGTGCGGGTGACGACATGAAGGACTGGGCCATTGAGGTCAAGGAGGGCGACATGGAGGACCCATGGACCAAGCGCAAGCAGGCCAAGCGCGCGCGTATCGAGAAGAACCTCAAGGCGCAGTCCAACAACCTCAAGAACGGCCGCGGTAAGCAGCAGGTGGGCTCGAACAAGGCCCCAGCGGGTATCCCTGTGGAGTTGATGAACACGGACGACACCAAGGCCAAGCAGCGCGGCAAGGAAGGCACGCGCAAGACGCTCGAGAAGGTGCAGTTCTCGACGGCGTCGATGGGCAAGTTCGACAAGATGCGTGATGGCGAGATGGAGCGCAAGCAGAAGGGCAAGCGCAACAAGTTCCTGCCGCTGACGGGCGCGGAAGCGACGGAGAAGGAGCGCAGTATGAACGCGCTCAAGCGTGTGTTGGGTCGCGAGGAGAACGCGGGCAAGGCCAAGGGCAAGAGCCACGACGACGAAGAGGAAGAAGGCGGACGCAAGGGCAAGAAGGTGAGTGTGTCTTTGGTAGAGGATCGAGTGCATTGTGTGCGTTGAGAGACTGACCGTTGCGTGTGTGTGTTTTGATAGCGTGGACTGAAGATCAAGCGTGTGACCAAGGGGCAGGCAAACAAGTTGAGCAAGAAGCGTCGCACGAAATAGAGTGTTGCTTGCTTTTACCCCGCCATAGACACGATCGAGTTGCCTCGACTTTAGCTATTCATTGGATAAACGTAACTTGTATTTGCATTGCAGTTTGCCTCGTCGACTTTTTAGCCACAGCAGCTGCCACACCCGCCCACTGTAAAGCACAACAGCACTCATCGTCAGCTATCGGCCATACAAAGCACGATCAGCACCCACTTACTCGGCTGGTTGATCGTCTCGCGACTGCGGATGGTGCCGATGGGTCGTCGCGGACCATTGTTGCCGCCACTGCCACCGCCGTATCCGTTTCCATTGCCATTCGAGCGTCCACCGGACGATCGCAACGTCCCTGGGTCCTGTATCCACACATCTATTAGACCAAACCCATCCTTTCTGAGTCAGCAGCGCTTCGTACGGCGAAGATGGACGACACACTAGGTGGATATCATGAAGCGTCGTTTGGTTAGTTCCGTGCATTCACATAGCAAGCCAGCCAGCAGGAGAACGCCACGTACAAGACGCCAAAGAAGTTGACGACGCCCCAGAACAGGTCGGAGACGATCGACACGCGCCACGGCGAGCGCTTGGCCACCAAATCCCCTCCGCTAATGTACGTCATCGACTCTTCTTCCGCTTGTCGCCTTGGAACTATGAGGAGCTCCTCTCCCAGTATAGTATTGCGACCGTGCTACCGGTTCCTTAATCGGTGCAAACCGGTTCATTATCGGTACTCACGCTAGGTGACATGGCTACACTCGGGCCTGTGACGAGCTCCGTTGCGCTTCATCGTCCTCTGGGGCGCGTTGGAGCCTCTCTGACTGGTGGATCGTTGCCTCGACTCGATGTTTTCACACTGCGACTCCCGTGACGCTGAGAGAGCGAGGAGGAAGCGAGTTTCTTGGGCATTTTCGCGAGTCGACAGGTCTCGAGCCATTTCGCACACAAGGCGTTGCCGTAGCGAGGACACGCAAAGAACGGAGCGTATTGCGCCGACTCCTGAGGCGTAGCGCACGGGAAAATGCGTTCGAAGTGGCCCAGGCGGTCCATTTCGTCGTCCATCGAGTGGACCATGTCCCAATCACTGGCGGTGAAGAGTGCGAGGTGCTGCTTGTCAAAGGACGCGACGTTCGGATCCAACACAACCTCGTGCAGTTGCTTGTTGATGGCGCGGACAGAGCCTGTACGGCGTTTGTCTGGTCCAGGCGATGGCGCGGTAGTCGTCTTGACCGCGTCCGCTCGAGGAATCCAATCTTTCGGTACTGCGTCTGCTGGTAATGACATCACGGGCACAGGAACACCGACGAGATGGAAGATGTCACTGAGTAAGAGGCCCTTGACGCGCTTGTCGAGAGGAGAGCTGCCCATGAGCGACGGTGACACGTTCGCCTCGATCAACCACGGCATGCACTGCTCGTCCAGCATGAGATCAAACCCAAAGAGCTCGTAGCACTGCACACTTGAGCCCTTGACGCACTGATGCATGAGTGGCGCCAGATGCGCTTCCGCGGCAATGATGGTCTTGCAAATGACGGATCGAATGCGCTGCATCACGGTCTCCGAGTCGGGCACCACCCCTCGCGCCACGAGATGCTCCAGCAACGTCGTGAGACTCCACTTGCTGGCGTTCATCGCCTCATTTCCGTCGGTATTCTCGACAAACTTTGCGTTCTGCTTGTTCACCGAGTAGTTTGTGAGATGCGAAAAGCGATTCTTGAGGTTGCCCAGCGAGTATCGGCTCGTACAAATGCGCGTCAGACCTTCTTGGAAGAGATACACTCGCAAGGGATCGACACTCGTGACGACGACGTAGAGACGCAAGTCGAACTTGTACCCATCAAGTAGTAATGGCGAGCTCAGATAGCGTTGGATGACGTACTTTCGCTGCTGTCGGTCCTTGGCGATGAAGGATTCGACGTCTTTGGCGGCAAGAACGCGGATACCACGACCACACGCAGCTGCTGGAGGCTTGACGATCCACAGCGACGAGCGTGAGCTTCTGGTGGCGTTGCTACTCTCTTCGTCGCGTTGCACCGTGCGCTTGAACGAGTCCCATTGATCCGGCAGAGTGAATCCTTCGGGAAAGAACGCATAGCTCTCCCCGAAGCGACGCTTGTACGTCGTCAGCGTCTTTGTCAGACGATCCTTGCGGCCGATTACCCACGGGTCCGGGAAATGGTTGAAGACTTGGCCCGCGCCAAAGTACTTGAAGCGTTCGCGCGGGATGTGCTTGGCCCACGCCATGTGCCAGCCGCGCCACCGCTTCTTCGTACGGCGGAAGCCCGCGACCGCAAAGGCGTTCTTGACGCAATTGCGTTCCCAATGGGTCTTGTAGAAGAGCTCGCAGTCCGTGGCGTTGATGGCAACAAGACGCGGCGCTGTGGTCGACGCTAGTGCCGCTGGATCTTCGCGTGTGACTTGGAGATGAGGAGGGTAGTCGAACCAGACGGTGGGTGGACGGCCACGCGGATTCGCGCGGCTACAAAGTAATTTCACGACGCTAGAGGTCTCGCACTTCTCGTTCTTGAGCTTGACAGGCAGTGCACCGTCTCCTTGGGCATTGACGGCAGTGTGATCATCGACACTGCTACTGTCGGCGTCCGCGCCATCGTCTTCGTCTTCTTCTTCTTCCTCGCCGTCTTCGTCTTCATCCACTGCATCACCATCTCCGTCTTCTTCTTCGCCAACTTCGTCCTCTCCGCTGTCATTGGCGGCCATCGATGATCGCAGACGTCGTCGCAGCAGTGACGTCGCGCCGACACGAGTGCTCACGTGCGTGGACGCCATCGCCGCACTAAGCGACGCGTCCGGATCGATGCGCAGCAACCTCCTCCGCAGTCGCAGGCGCGTCTCCATCTGTTTCTTGCGTTCGTCGCTTGGGCCCATGCGTCGACGTCCACGCGCGACGCTCGTCGGCGACGGCGGCGGCACCAGCGGCGCCATCGCCACTCGAAGTGAGCTGCTCGAATTAGCAAGCATGTCGTCCAACTTGATACGTTACAGAACCTAATGGTCATCAATTCAAAGAATGTGAAGAAGGTGATGGTATCGACTCCATGTGAAAATGGATGCCGCATGACTCGGCCCACGAAGCCTGTTGAGAAGCAAAAACACGCGCATAACACAAAGCAACCAGCGTACATGCATGTAAATGACACCCTCGTACCTTTCACTGCGTGTCCTGAAGCGCATGCGGCGGTATGTAAGCACATACTCGCTGCTTGGCTGCACTTTCTCGACAGAATGATGGTCATTTGGTATTTCCACCAATCAAAAGCGTGTAGCTCTTCATTTCTAGCCAATCAGCGGTCATCACAAGTGGTTGAAACGGCTTGGACCCTGGAAATACCCCTCGGAGCTCTTGTGGTGATCGCACTCGTCCTTCATGGCGCACGCGTCGTCATTTGCAGTGCGTCTTACTTCATGACCTCGTCTCCAGATGGTCGATCGTCCTTCTCCACGCGCTTCTTCGCCTCGGATGGCATCCCCGAGTACAATGCCTTGCTGGATCAGCACCTGGGCAAGCGCCGCGAGTTTCTGCTGGGCAACCGCAAGTCCTTGCAGCTCCTGCAGCAGACAGGAGCCATTGCACGCGTGGAGACGAGCACAGAGAATCCGAATCAGTACGTGGTCTTCATGCACGACAAGCGAGAAGCGCAGCGAGGACGACGACGGCCACGGATAGCGACGACCCATGACGCTTACGGGGTACGAGGTCAGCGTGATGGCACTAGAAACGATGGTGACGGCTATAGACGGAGTGGCTCGACACCGACATTGCCTTCAGCAACTCGCCAGCGAGACGAAGACGAAGAGGAGGAGGACGATGACGATGAAGAGCAACAACGAGTCATGTCATCGAAAGCAAACGACTTGCGCCGTCGCGCCGCTGATCTAAAGTCCATGGGACGAAGTGTTAGTACAACAGCTCTCCATGACAAGCCGACCCATCTCGATGCGCTGCCCAGATCACGTAAACGAGTTGAATCTTCTCTTGCTTCAGCTGATGACTTGGCGTCTTCGCCGCCCTCGACACTGATCGAGCATCTACGACGACGTCGTACGTCCCAAGGAGAAGGATCATTGCTTTTTTCATCCAGATATGACTCGAATCGCGACTTTCCTCCGAAAAAGGCAGCTGCGACGCCCGTCAAAGACCAACGTAGTGTCGTCGAGCGATTGATGGAGAGCGATGCCACGTACCAGCTGCAAATCCGAACCTTGCGCGACGAAATGACCGTCCTGGAGAACGAAAAGAGCTTTTTCGACACGCAGATCGCCAAGATGCGCAAGAAACTACGAGGCGTGAACGCTGTCAAAGAGAACGACGCAGCAGTCGCGCATTGTTCGGCTATCATGCAACACCGACTCGCCAAGGCGGAAGAGGAATACATGAAACTGGTAACCGGCCAGCAGCAAGTGAGAACGGAGATCGACACAGTTCGTCGTGAGCTGATCGCCATGCGGAAAGTCGTGAAGAAGCTGGAGAGCGACATGCACGATGTGGCGGAGGCGAATGCTGCAGTTGAAGATCGTATACGTGCGTCGAAGGCTGTACGGAACGAACTGGCAGAGGAGTTGATCGAACTGGAACGACGCGCTGAGCTGGAAGCAGAGGAACAGCGTCTCAAGTTGCCACCAGAGGAAAACGTCGTGGTTGATGCTGAAACACTGATGAGCGCAGTCGTATTGCCACCGAAAGATGTCCCACAGCCACGCCGCCGTCGAACCACTGCTGTTCTGATCGATGGTAGTCCCCTCGCAAACTTGCGACGCATGCTCTCGACAGATCGATTCATGCTTGGCCCAGGATCAGATCCATCAATGGCTAACACGAAGCCATTACTTCCGTTCCGAAAGGCGTTCACAGTGATCCAGCAGACCTTGGGGCTCAGCTTGGGGCCCGACTCGTTTGCAGAGCATTTCGAGGAGACCGAAGTGCAGCTCTTGTCCAAACACAAAGCAAACGTCCTGCTCCAAGACGAGGTAAACGCTCTTGAAAAGGAGTTCGACGGGCTTCTACACGAGGGAAACATGCGTCGAGCAACGCTGCACGGCTCTCGCGAAGCCTCGTGGGTGCAACAAGCCGAGCTACAAAGCAGGATCGACGCCGTTGTGGCACGTATCGAATCCTACAACGAGCTTCGTGAACGACGGAACCAGGAACACTTGCGACTCCGAAACATTATGCAGCACTGTCTGGAAACCCTCCACGCAGAAAAGCTCGTGAGTCGTCAGGAGTCGCTTGGTGGCCCCGTCTTGCTGAGCGAACTCACCTCCCCCGCAATGCTGGAGGCGCTTCAGAAGAAGATGACGGAAGTAGCTATTTCACTGAAACTCAAGCACAACAACCAACCAGGTAGCACATCTGCAAGGGAAGCAAACGAGCGCATTCCACGCACCCAGCGGAATAGCAGCATCTTCGGTAGCAACAAAGGCAAAAACGGACGCCGAAGCAACTTCTTCCTCAAGCATGAAGCTGATGAGGTATGCAGACGTTTCCGCGCTCAACTCCCTCTCTTACTGTGTTTGATAATCGTAGAAAATTGTACTCGGGCCGCGTGAGCCGTCTGGATCTGCGTTGACGGCGATTTTATCACGTGTGCAACCTCCAACAGCTGAGTCCGCGCAAGCATTGACAGAGAAACACGGTGCTCGCATGAAACATTTGCATCTTTCCTTGTCACGAGTGATTGCGCCGGAACATAACACCAAGCCACCTCGTAAACTTACACTCTCCCGTTCGCTGTCGATTCGTGCGGGAAAGCGCTCGACAACGCTCATGGTGGGGAGTAGTAGCCGTCGACTTCCAGTCGGCCCGTCGCCAGGAGCGTCACCGTCAAAGAGCAATCTCCCACTGCTTTCTGCATTGAAGCGGAACCAAAGCTCCATCAGCGAAGCCTCGGATGGGTTTCTGCAGCCTGACGACGTGCTCGCACGGGTAGTAGATGGCACAGACGAGCTAGACGAATGAATACGACGCACACACACTGATCTTGTCACTCGCGCTTACGTGTATAACGCGTTAAACTCGTCTTCGAGGGTTGGTAGGAGCGCAGCAGGCGAGCCGACGGGCAAGTCGAGCAACGACACCAACGGACCAAAGCTACGTGCGCTCTCGTCGACCGTCGTGTGCGCACTACGCAAGCTGATGAAGGCTCGAACGCGACGACGACGCAGTTCGCCCTGCGTCAAGAGCGCCGCTGCGATTCCCGTCGTGTAGCGCGGCGTCTCAAGTGCTGGGACGAGTCGTTCGAACTTGGCGTCACGCGCAGAAGCAGACGAGAGCATGCGGATCATCGGCTCACCGTCATTGGCGTAGCCACCAAAGTCGTAGATGGTCGAGAGCTGCGAGTCAAAGACGATGACCTCTTCCGCCGGGAGATGCGCATGAAGCGCCTGCGTCCAGCGCCAGATCGAGCCGTTCGAGACCTCCTGTGGCATGATGACTGCCATGTCCGCGCCAAACGACGCGTGGTCGACTGGATGAGGCGATAGGATCTGACAGGCCGTGGCAGGACGAGTCGACAGAGTGGTCGGGAGCTACGATAGAGTCACGCAACAGAGTCAGAGAGGACAAGACAGTGCGTATACACGATGCGTCTTACAATCGCCTGGTCGGTGACGATGAGCGTGCCCACCAGCTGCCAGTTTGTCGTCAATGCTTCGAGAAATCGCTGTGGACTTCCGTCGGTCGCCACGAGCAGGCGCTTCACAGCGACACTCGACGCACCACCGAGATGGTCACGCACGCTCTTGCTCCACTATCATCATGCACATCTCGTTACACGCTTGTTCTCCAATAGAAAGCCATAGAACGTGTAAGATACGCACGCGGAAGATCGCCTTGGCTGGAGTGACCACGGGTTCGTCCTCATACGAGAGCACGCAGGCGCGCGAGCTGCCTCATCCGCACATCATTCGCTTCCTCAGACACGCGATAACACAACCAGACCATTTCCACACGCACCTGTACTCTCCTTCTTCGGCAAATCGCAGCGCCAGCGCCATCTTCGTCGCGCGTCTTGCTCGTTTCCCGTACTCGTCTGTATCGGTGTCAACAAAGCACCTCGGTTCGTAACACACGTGACCATCACTCTGATAGCACCATATAGAGTTCCTATCAAACTGATACAAACCTTCTTTAACCAACACACGTTACAAACATCCCCCTGGAAACACCACTCACGGCTCTGGGTCAGACAGCGAGCAGCCGAGTTCGAATATGAGCGCGCTCTTCCCGGCGCCGCTGCACGCGTACACGACGCACGCGGACGACACGTCGACGCAGCAGACGCCGGCGGTCCCGACCGTGTCCTCCGCGCCCGCCAAAAGCGCGTCCATCCCGCCGTATCCACTGCGCGTGACGCACCAGTTTCTCCCGCGCACGCTCGAGGACTTTGGCGATGGCGGCGCCTATCCAGAGATCCACTTGGCGCAGTTCCCGTTGAATATGGGCAAGAAGGGAGGCGGTGGTAGTAGCGGCGGCGCGAACAACACGCTGGCGCTGCAGGTGCGCGGCGACGACGGCCAAGTGAGCTACGACGCCATCGTGACGCAGCACCACCGCGACAAGACCAAGGTGTACACCAAGTTCAGCGACCTCGTGGAGAAGGACGAGAAGGCACTGGCGCTGCCCAGTAAAGAAGAGGAGATGGAGACGGCCAACCGCACGCGCGACGCGCTGCAGACGCTCATCCAGGGCAAGATCTCGGCGGCGCATCCCGTGAACGTGTCGCGCCAGAAGACGGCCAAGGAAACCTCCACGTACATCCGCTACACGCCGCACGACCAGGGCGCGATGGGCGGACAGAAGCAGCAGCGCATCATCCGCATGGTCGAAGTGGCCAAGGACCCGATGGAGCCGCCCAAGTTTCAGCACAAGAAGGCGGTGCGCGGCCCGCCGTCGCCGCCTGTGCCCGTGTTGCACTCGCCGCAGCGCAAGCTCACGGTCAAGGACCAGCAGTCGTGGAAGATCCCACCCGTGATCTCCAACTGGAAGAACTCGAAGGGTTTCACGATCGCGCTGGACAAGCGTCTTGCGGCGGACGGCCGAGGGCTTCAACAGGTTACGGTGAACGACAACTTTGCGTCGCTGGCGGAAGCGCTGGCGATCGCGGAGCGCAAGGCCCGAGAAGAAGTCAACATGCGCGCGCAGGTGCAGAAGAAGGTGGCGATGAAGCAGAAGGAGCAGAAGGAGAACGAACTGCGTGAGATGGCGGCCAAGGCTCGTATGGAACGCGCGGGGATTCGTGAGGAGGATGACGATGAAGATCGCCATCGTGGACGCAGTCGTCGTAGTCACAGCCGCAGTCGGAGTCGTAGCTCTTCGTTCAGTGATAGTGGTCGGAGCGCTCGTAGTGACAGTGACGACGAGCGTGGGCGTCGAGAGCGTGATCAGATCCGACGTGAGCGGAAGAAGGAGCGCGAGCGTGAGATGCGCAAGGAGAAACTCGGTCGCAAGGGCAAACTCGCGCGTGACGACGACCGTGATGTCTCGGAGAAGATCGCCCTTGGCCAGCTTCAGGGTAATGGCAAGCTGGCCGGCGACGCGATGTTTGACTCGCGTCTGTTCAACCAGTCGCAAGGTTTGAGCTCAGGCTTCAGTCACGAGGATGAGTACAGTGTCTACTCCAAGCCGATGGTGGATCGCGGCAAGGCCAGTGTCTACCGTCCAAAGGCTGACGAGAACGCGTTTGCTGACGCTGACAAGGACTACGAAGAGCTCAAGAGTGGTCACTCAAAGCGATTCAAGGCTGACCGCCAGTTCCGAGGCACAGAGGAAGTCGGACGTGGTCGTGATGGCCCCGTGCAGTTCTCGTACGATGACCATAAGGACGGCGACCACCGAGACGACGATCGCGGCCGAGGAAAGAGCCGAGCTGACGACCGACGACGCCGATCTCCGTCCCGCTCGCCCTCTAGATCCCGAGGACGAGGGCGCTCTCGCTCTCGATCGCGCACACCACCGCGTTCTCGCAGTCGTCGGTCTCCATCTCGCTCTCGTTCACGTGGCCGACGCCGGGGTCGCTCCCGTTCTCGATCGAGTTCTCGCGACCGCTCGTTGGAACGCGACCGCAAGCGCCGTCGTCAGCAAGACTCGGACTCGGACAGTGACGATCCGTACGGCCTCGACCAGTTCCTTACCGACGCACGTAAGCAGAGTGGGGGCAAGAGCGATCGTCGTTGATGAAACTAGGGCGAGCCATTGTGTAGGTGCATGCATTAAGCTTATATCAAGATGTTAAACTTAAAAGCTATCTCACTACTTATCGCTATGTTATGCAGACGTCATCGTCACGCAGAAGCTGACATTTCGTAATCGTAGATACAACGTTATGTTGAAGCAGCTAGGTTCTCGGATACCCGCAGAACGATGCGTTGTCGCTGCCTGGGTAAGCAAGGACCTGGAATGGCAAGAGTACTCGTGGCAGGAGAACCATCCGGTACCATTCAACGATGCCCACAATGAGCTCAACGATCGTATTCAGACTTGGTGAGGCAAGGTTTCAAGCTCTAGAGACGTTGGAGTTGGACAGCAGGACGCGATTGAGGAGAAATACGAACGGGTGGACGTACCCTCACAAGGTTTTCGTCGACGATTTAAGTCGAGATGTCGGACGAAGCGGCTCCACACCCATACCAACTCATCAACTGAACGATTCGCTCTCCCAAAAGACTCTACGTGCAAAGTCCGCTCGGACCGCTGATGGCTAGGACATATCGAAGTGATTAATGAATTAAATCGCACTTTCAGTTTGAACGTGCACATCAACTGTGTCCCTCTTCGTTCGACCTTTCTTCGCGTCGCACGGTCTCACCGCATTGCTCCTGCGCTTGTGGCTGCTGTGGTGCTGCGTCTCGAGATGCTTTAGTTTGCGAAGTGCCACTGCAGCTGTGGGTCGGCGTGACGGACAGGGATTCATCAGAAGTTCCATGAAATCCACCCGACTCTGTCCATTCGTGCACCACTATCGTACACCTCCGGCTCGCTTCGTTGAATTAAATACCCCACTCCCCAAATGTCCACTGCTTTCGTATGCGGGTCGCTGTCGAACATCTCTGGTGCGTGATCTTGGCGACTTGGACCTTCGATACTGGATCCGGGGCTACGGGATGCCTTGGAAAAGTCGACGAGAAACCACGAATCGGAATCATCTCGACGCTTCAACACTTTACTCCACTGAATATCCCGATGCATCCACTTGGCCGCGTGCAACTTGACCAGCGCCTCAAGCACACTTCGAAGCGCACAAAAGAGTTCCGTGATGCTCGACGGTCTGGTATCTGTCCCAAGAGGGGCGAAAACCAATTGGTTCCAATACCTCGCCTCACCATCCAAACGCTCCACATTGGGGACGTTATACTTGTGTCAAGTAGATCGCCTCCAAATGAGCTCGCGTTTCTTCTTCCTTGCTGCATGAGAAGCACTTGATCACAGAGGTGGGACACAGGATCATCTCGCCCTGATTTGACCGATGTTCAACTCGGTAGTCGTCTCGACAGCTCTCCGGACACATGCTTGCAAGCCGTGGCAGCAACAACGTCATGTTCAGCATCTCCAACAGCAAACGGACGCGGTCGCACAGAGAGGAAAGGTCGAATCTGCTGAGCTCAATATGATGTGAGCGCGTACAAGGCAACATTGTAGCCGACAGCAGTGTAATCAAAGACGTACGGTGCGTCTCCATACGTCCATACAAGCCCCTTCTTCAAGTCACGCAGAGCCTGACTCGTGTTGCCACTCGGAGCCATCTCTGCGCCACGAAATACACTAACCGAATCCAGTAAATACAGGTAGTCTGGGCCAACCCCACGTATATGCGTCCTTGTCAACATAAGCCCGAGCACTTGTGCCGTCATGAGGTCCCAGAAACAGTGGAAATTGTAGTAGTTCGGTCCGGTTATGGGAAGGTTCTCGAAGCAACGGAGAATTCCCTCCACCAACGTCACGCAGGGATTCACGTTGTTGACAGTGAATATCTTGTCCAGGAGATCTGGAGTCGCCGTTTTCGTCTTCCAGCGATCCAAAAAGCACCGAGGGACATTAATTTTCACCGGTAATACACGTTACAGGAGCACCTTCAGCTCGTTCACCTCAGGCAGCATGCCCGTCTAAACTTGCAACGCACGGAACGCGCCAGCCATGCCTCTGTGGCGTCGCGCACTCCACTTTCTAGTTTGCGCTCTGCGGCATCAAGAACCACCACCACAAACGCTGCTTCTGTCAGTTCCGGCTTTGCTATTCCATCAAGACACGACTAGATAGACGCCAAAAGTGGAAGCGCGTCCTCGGCCCGGAGCGAGACGACCACTTCGGACGAAGAAGCGTTTTGGTACTGCACTCACAGCTTCTCCACGTCGGTACAGCCCAACCAATTGTCTCCTCTCTTGCCTAGGAAGACACGCATCATGTTTCCTTGGCGGGAAATGACGGATGACATCTGACGACTCACCGCGTCCCTTAATAATGCCACCGTCTCGTTGGGTTTCATGGATACGTACACCACTCTCATCTCATCCTTCGTCAACACCACGCACGCGAGACGCACGTGCACCGTGAGATTCGCTGCCCCACTAGCCATGTTTCCGCAAGTCGAGAAAAAAATGAATGGCATCTGTGTGTGACGGGATTGCCCTGACAGCACTCAAGAGAATTTTTTAAGATTGAGAAGACATCTTGGACCACAAGTCGACAGCCGTCATGAGCTCTCTTGACAGCTCATCGGTATTCCCTTCATTTGCACGCTCGAGAGCCTGAGGAAGACTCTTTGCTGCATCTGTAAAGTCCAAATGATTCCAAGATTTCTCACGTGTCACTTTCTGTCGGCGGGACATCGCCGTTACGCTGGAGTAGAAGGACACAAGACACCTCGGCATGAATGAGAAGTCAGCGTTCGTGTGTGTCGTCGTCGGTGCCAAGAAAGGGTTAATCGCAGTGCGAATTAACCCCAGCACCCTGGTGACTGTGCTCAAGAATGATATTAAGGATCGTGAAGGACTGCTGATCCCATGTCCTCCGGGCCAACTCCGTCTCTTCTTCACCGCCAAGAACGGCACATGGCTTGGGCGCGACGATCCAATGACGGAAGCACTCGTGGCAGGAGAATGGACGACAGAGATGGAAGGCATGGTTTGTCGCAGGGAGCTCCAAGACCTGGATACTTTGGCCGAGTGTATGGAGGAAGATGGCCTCGACGCTCCGTCAGCGACGCCACGCGAACTCCACATCCTCGTGATGCTGCCAGAAGAGAGAGAGATTCTTCCGGGATACCCCATAAGTTGGTCAGAGATCCGAGATCCAGGTCCTCCTCTGACGTTTGACGCCAAGAACTCCATCATACGTGTACCCAGGACGTATCTCGAAGGCACCGGGCTCAGTTGTGGGGACGATGGTGTTGTTCTCTTTCCTCGTAAGGAGATGATCAAACAGTTGTGTGCCATGAGATCACAAGCCCTGAGTAATATGGGTATCGCGTGGATTGTTGGTCCCCAGGGCACAGGCAAGTCGTGCGCTGCGCTGGTGTTGGCTTTCTTGATCGATCGCTGCGTGGGATATGATCTGGGTGAATGTATCAAGAAACGGGATAATGCGCTGTGTGTGGCTCACGAGCAATGGCAAACGCGCCTGTCGCGTCGTAAGTGCCGCAAGCCTGCTACTCGACGAACTGACCACAACAGCGACAAGGAAAACGGTGATGTTTCTCGACGGCTATATGGAGAAGCACGAGCTGTCGAAACAAGTGTACGAGCGATTGTGTGAGCGGCATTTTTTATAACCTGCCAAGGCGTCGGTTGATTGTCACGACGTCAACTGGGGATATCATCCCATATGAGATGGAAGAGATCCCTTCGTCGCACGATAATCCGATTGTGCTTGGATCTCTTCCATGTGATGCCGACATCGGCATCAGATTGCTAGATAAACCCAGAGCAAGGGTGCTATTTGAGCTGTTGTCGTGGCGGCTCGAGGATTACATGGAGGCGGTCGGGCATACGGAGTTTTTCCGTCACGTTGTGGATAATTTGCGTGCGAAACAAGACCAGCAGATAGTGCTGGGTTGATCCGGGACTACAGAGCCTGATTCTTTCAAGTCGCTCGTGTGTGTTCGAGTTGGGATGGTCGATTTGGTTGATGAGACCGAGGACGCCAAGGTCCAGTGCAATGTAATCGTCAAATCAGGCAGCAAATGTACCGCAATCCCCACAAGTGGAGAAGGCACAGCCGAATGGGGATCACACTGCGGGACCTGGCTTGAAGTTGGCGTCCACGATGGCATCGAGATACGAGTGACTAGGGAGTGTCGTGGTTCTCGTCGACTGATCGATAGCGTGGACATTTCTCCCAACGTCTGGGCTACATCTTCAACAATGCAGTCGTACGAGTCATCAGGAAGTTGTCACTTGACGTACAGCGTTGAGCGGCACACCCCCGAAGAGAGAGTCAAGCGCTTGGTGATGAGCAAGTATTACATAGCCGGTGGCTCAGCTCGCTTCATGTTCGGGTATTCGCGCGATCAAGTCCTCGCGTATTTCAACGCAGCGATGAGGCGAGGAGGAGAGCTGTTGCCGTTATTCCAGGGCGTCGGTGATACTTGTGACGACATGGAACACGTTGTTGGCGCGATACGATGCTACACCTTTGCCAACGATTGTGAGTCGCTATGCTGCGCAGCGTCTCGCTATCTGGCTTGGTCCGTACATGCTGCCCAACATGCGACGTGGCTTGGATATTCGACCACTTATGAGCAAAAACTCCGTCGAGACGTCGTTCTTCTTAATGCTCGGTGCGACTGGTGTTGAGTATTCCATCTCCGTGAACGGACGACTTGAACGAGAATACTGGGAGCGAGAGACTATCGTGCCGATCGACTTGGCCAAAGGCACTCTTGAGGTGATGCTCAACCGGCCGACGTGGCTTGCTCCAGTTAAGTGGAATCGTGGGGACTGTGACGCTGTGTTGGTAGACCAGGAAGCCAAGTTGGTGCGTTTTGTCCTGCTAACGCACGCAGACACCCACACATTCCAGCCCTCCCATTTTCGCCAGTTGCTGGTCAAAATCATGGCACAAAAGGTTGATGTGACCATAGTGGAGCTGTTCTACGTTGTCCCTATGGACGTGTTGCCAGTGTTTCACCTCCCTATGGACGATCAAGCTCTCAAGAAGGACGTGGTGGATGCGGTATTCCCACACGGAGAATGCCAAGGGCGAGTTGTTGCGGCGGGCGTCGAGCATATACGGAGCATTTGGGGTCCTAACGGATTCAAATCCACAATCCGTCGACTTGCTGATGACACGACACTAGCCAGCCGACCAGTATCCGCTCCTACCTCCACTTCAAAAGCCCCTGTGCGGAAACGGAAGGACGCTAGCCAACAAACGGAGCCGAGTCCGAAGAAAGCGAGAAAAAGCAACGACTTGCATCGATGAAAAGGATCAGCGGGCGTCATAACATGGAAGCTAATCAGCTTGTTTGTCTTCTTCGTAGAGTACACAGAACAAAGACCAGGAGTTCCTACCCAGGTATCAGTGTAGCCATCCTCCAGGTCCCTCTGTTGTTCGATACACTTCCCAGCATCACATATCACAGGTATCGTCCTCTGATTGGTCCGAAATCTTCACCCATGTCCAATACGACGCTGTGATTGGTGGAAAACCAAAATCCGCGTCTTCCCTGAGTTAAAATGATCAAGTGAGAAGCTACGAAACGACTCGCAGGGCGTCCGTGAGCCCCATTGCGCCGCTTGCTTCGTGTGCATCGCATCGCCAGTGGCTTCTTCTCCATTAGCAGCATAAGCATGGACCACATCAAGGTGATCATCGGCCAGGGCAAGGCTGAGACGACCGCCACGACGTCGGGCGAGAACCTCACGGCCATGTGTCCGACGCTGACCAAGACGCAGCGCATGGTAGGCTTTGCTGCCTGCTTCTGCATCGGCTACCTCATCAGTTTCGCGGTGCGTAGAGTGATAGTACTGCTGTATGTGGTGGCGGTGTTTCTAACTCTATTGAGTGTATGTGGTCACAGTCGACGTTTGCGCTGATAGCGGGCGATGGCAACGGCACGCGCTTTGGCATCACGTACTCGGTCGGCAACATCGTCGCGCTCTGCGGGTATGTCCCTTCACGTCTTTCTATGCGGATACCACGCGGTTCTGACAGTCGGTTGGGTGTTTAACTGCGTAGCTCGGGCTTTCTCGTTGGTCCCAAGCAGCAGGTGAAGCTCATGATGAAGCCTGTGCGTCGTGTGGCGGCGATCATCTACCTCAGTATGATCATCGTCGTCTTGGCGGTGGCGATTGCGGTGCGTTGCGAAGGCTTGGGTGTTGATTGCTTTGCGTATGCTCACGCATTGTGTAGGTTCCTGACCTCGGTGGCCTCGTGCTCTTCCTCGTCTTCGTCCAGTTCGTTGCGGCCGTGTGGTATTCGGCCAGTTATATCCCATATGGTCGTAAGATCCTCAAAGGCATTCTCAAGAAGACCTGTGGTGTCTCTGCAGAGTAACGAGCACGCAAATACCATCAGAAATATTCATCTGTGGGTAGTGTCTCTGGATGTGGTGTTTCTCCAGTCTGCTGTGACGAAGATCTATTCTGCGCGTTTTAGTTCTCTCAGCTAAATGTGCTGCTGAAAGTGCAATTGAAGAAACTTAGCGGCTCACATTGCTGGGGCGAGTTGCCCATTTTGGACGAGTTGCCCACTTTGGACAAACGACCACTCTGATCATCTTATTGTGCCACACTTGGCAGCTTCAACCGCTGAGTGGCCACCGCTGCCTGCGGCTTCAGTCGTCTCTTCCTTGATGATCTCTTAGTGACCGTTTGTGTGGGCTGGTGGTGCTGAAGTTGTTGCGATACTTTAGTATGGTGGCTGGATATGATGGCTCTGTAGCTACTGGTCGGGCCACTGATTTCGTAGTCTGCACCCACAGTGTAAACTCGGCCCTCGATGCCGCTGGACGGAAAAGCGACTTCAACCACGTCCCTTTTAAGCTCCAGATCCGAAATTGGGCAATTGAATTGGTCTTGGGTTTCCTTCGGAACGACAAAGTACAACTCGACAGTCCTCAGATCGTCTATGCCCTGTCCGTCGAGCTTGATCAGAAGCTTGCAGAACTCCAGTGGCTTAAAGGAATGTTTTCCGCCACGAGTCACTTGTATGAATCGGACAATGCGTTCTGCTTTTCCACATGAACCGCATCATATCCCCCTTGATTCCACTTTTTTGGAGCCAACCACACTGGAGAACCAAATTCTGCATCAATCTTGGATTTGCTTGTGTCGACATGGATAACATCAGACTTTTGCCAGTGGAAGCGTTCCTTGATCTGATGGACGAGGTCAATTCCACCGCTTGTCAGCATGGCGAAAACCATATCTCAAAAAAATGTCCATCCATTGACGGATTGACGTGAAATCCCGCGAGAAATTAGTCCTAGACCAAGACACATCGCCATTTCACGTGCTGCGTATCGACTCACGAGACGGATCTCAACTCTCTTGCTCGGCTTTTCGTACCGGGCCAACAAGGAGTTGACGACACGATTGGAGGCGTCCCCGACGTGGCCATCAAAATAGGCCGCGCAATCGCTAGTTCTGGCGATTGCGTTGTTGATGGTGTCAATGGCTTCGTCGGTCGAATACCGGAACATCAACCGGGCAGATCCACCAGCAATAAAGAACTTCGTATCAACCAGGTTTTGTATCCTCTGCTGACGTGTCAGGTACTCCATCCGATACGTCAGCCCAGCTTGATTTCCCTTGTGAGTTGTCTTCCTCGGTTATACGGAGTCAATAAGGCTTGGCGACCGACCGCTCACGTCGTACACATTCAATTGGATAGTTTCGTGTTCGTCTACTTCAAACCAGATCTCATCGAAAGGCTCCCAGATTGCAGAATCACCACCCTCAACGGTTGAAGTCTCAAACACCACTCTGTCATTCAAACCGGGAGACAAAACAGACACGGTACACTTGACTTCTGCTGGAGGATTGTCTGACTGCGTGAACGACACGACCCGGACGTACACGAGTGACTTCTCGTAGTCGGTCAAGACGGATGGATCTGCAAGATCTCTCTTGTCGACGTTCACAACAGCTTCGTCGACGGTCAGGTTGCTTTTAATGTGTGCGAAGAACTGGTGATGCTTGACGGCCTCATAGAACTCTTCCAAGGTCCAGGACATCAACTGAAATGGCATCTTCGTTCTTTTCGTTGGCAATGTGGTACAGTTGGCACCATCGTCTTGTCCAAGTGATCCGATGATTTTTAGAGATTTGTCACGGTCACTTGCTGCCGGGATGGGATGAGATTCGAGTGGATTTCTGACCCCAGACTCCATAGACGTCACAAACACTAGTCGACGATCCGAAGTCTTCTGCCGATACCATGCCATGCATTTTTTCTTCGCAGTCCTCGATAGCTTGTCTGACTCGACGTATCCATCGAGAAACACCATAGCCTTTCTCACTGTTGACAGCAGGAACTCCTTCAACTGCAGGGAAGCTATCTCTTCCTCAATCCTGCAAGTCCATTTCATATCTTGGGAGATCCGAACACAGTCGATCAACTCATCGCCAGAAATATGGATCCACAGAACATCCCATTCTGTGCGATCGATGGAACACGCTAGAGCCAGTGCTGCGCACGACTCCCCAGTGCCAGGCGCTCCAGTGATCCATGTTGTAGCGGAATGACCCATTGAAAGTGACTTGATGGTACGCATCTGCTCAACCATCGGCTGACGACAGTACAATACAATACCGTCTTGTCCATTCCCGATACCAGGTCCTTGGACGTACACGGCTGGAATTGACAAGGTCGGATTCATGACGTCAAAGTCGAGAGGCGGCTCGAGAATCTTCGAAGACGACCAACCAGTCAACGCTGTTTGACCTTGTTCGTTCGGTTGATCCTCCGGGTCGGGCAACAGCACCAAAATCTGTACGGCCGATCTGTCACTCAAGTAGTTCTCGTCAAAGTATTGCAGTACAATCGCAAGTGATTCGAGGCTTGGCCGTGCAACTATGCATTCGATCTCATGCGTCCGCTCGCCAGCCTGCAGCGCAACTGCGTCTGGGTCATCGTGCGCGAACCACTCGCCATTCTACATGGCCAGGAAGAGTTGGAGCTGGCATGCGTCACACGCAATCTTGCTCGGCGCATTCTTCTTGATGAGGAACTTGACCACCGCGATCAAGGCCTTGCGACCCACCTCCACCGTGATGAGACTGTCGGGCTGGCCCACCACCGCGCATACGAGGCGCACGGTCTCCATTCTGAAGTGAGCATAGCTTTGGGTCGAGAAGGCTTCCCTCTAAAAGATGGTATCCATCTAGTTGCAGTCTGTCAATCAGTCACAGATGGGTGGATGATGAGGGACAACGGCAACTTCAACGAGAAGGAGACGGAGACCATGGCGACGCCAGCGGACGCCGTGCGCCTTTGCCGGTTCGCCACCCGTTGATCACGCCTCGTCCGTGGCTTGCGATCCTGAATAGTACGGTAATACGGGTTCCCTTCTGCGTACCACGGGTGGTTTAGACCATGCCAAGCCCATAGAAGACGTCAGTCGCACGTAGCGCATTGTCAAACGAAGGATGCAAGCGTCACCACGCCCATGGTCTCTGTTATCTTCCGTCTTGTGACGAGCCACGACTTTGGAAAGCTTTTCAACCAATCAAACGTTGTTAAACTATCTATTTCGACCAATAATACGATTGTTTTGTGGTCCACACGATTGATTCTGACTCTGGGTCGCGAGAAGCTCCATTCCATTGTGCAAGATGACGACGACGAACGCGCTGGTGACGCTCGCCTTCAAGCTCGTGGGCATCTTCGGCGCGGCATTGGCCGTGACGCTCTCACTCTGTGCGTATTTGGTGCGGGAGGTGCACGAGACCGACGCGCGTCTCGGTCTCTCGACGTCCAAGCTCGACGCGCTCTCGATCCGGAGCTTTTCGTCGCTCGCCGAGCTCCAGCGCTCGCATGAGACCTTTGTCCACATCTTCCACGTGCACTACGGACTCGCCGTGGTCTGTTTCGCCAGTGTCTACGTCATGAAGCAGGTACTTCCGCGTCGATCCGTGTGATTCCCATTGTCCTCGCCTCACTAGTGTGCGTGCTAGACCTTTGCGATCCCGGGCTCCGCCATTCTCAACCTCTTTGCCGGCGCCGTCATGCCGCTCTACATCGCCTTCCCGCTCGTCGCGATCCTCACCGCCTGCGGCGCGTCCTTCTGCTTCCTTCTCTCGCGGTTCCTCGCGTCCGAAGCCATCGTCGTCGGCGTCTGTGACCGCGTGTTGCCCAACAAGCTCCAGCAACTGCGTCACGAGATCGACAATGCGCGTGCCGATGGCCGTCTCATGTTCCTCCTGCTCTTCCTGCGCGTGTTCCCTTTCACGCCCAACTGGTTCCTCAACCTCGCGAGTCCGTGGCTCTCCGTGCCACTCCATCACTTCACGCCGTCGGTCCTTTTCGGACTCATGCCGTACAACTTCATCACGGTGCAGGCCGGCGCCATGCTCTCGACGCTGCAGTCGACCCGAGACATGCTGGATCCTCGTACAATCGGCTCGCTCGTGCTGCTGGCGCTCGGGATGCTCGTCCCGATGCTGATGAAGCGCCAGCAAAAGGCCAAGACACAGTAATTGCTGCGTAATGCATCCAACCGTTTCTACTTCTCACAGACTTTACTTGACGACACGTGACATAATGAATGATGGAGACGGACAACAGCTCACAGAAGCGGTCATTAGCTCAACTGGCGACTCCCCGACATGCTCTATCTCGCGTGCGTCGTCGCCCACAACGTACCAAGCGAGGTGACGGTGAGCGTTGGTCCCACGACGACGATAGCGGAGGTCAAGAACCTAATTCGACTGCAAGACCCGCTCCGCGACCAAGGCGACATCTTCCATCTCTTCCTGGCGATTAACGATGGCGAGTGGTTCCAGCGTTCCGACGTGCTATCGATCCTAAAGCGACCTGATGGAGCACTTGACATGCGAGAAATGATCGATGGGGACAAACTAGAGGACACGTGTACGACCCAGACCTGTCTTGACGGCTATCACTGCGAGGTCACTACAATGTCCATTTCCTCGCATTGCTTCCAGACGAAGTCGACACACTTCTGTATTGGTCCGTCGCAACGGAGCGGCTCCCTCGTCTGAGCCTTGGCGAGGTTGGTTCTATTATCCGTATCCCAGCCAAGCACCTGGAAGGCTCGGGCATTGATCGACGTGGACAAGACTTGGTGTTGTACTATCGAGAGGAGATGGCCAAGCAGGTCCAAGCGATGAAGAGGTACTCGGTGAACTCGTACGCAGTCACATAGATCACCGGAGCTTGGGGGACAGGCAAATCGTGCACAGCACTTGCTTTTGCGTATTCGTTGGACTTGGAAAAGTGGCAAACGGTTATTTGGTTGCATCTGGATCGACAGCTTGGGGCAATCTACTGTGTTTGGCTCGCAAACGGTCAGAAACGGAGCTGCGCGATTGTCGAGAAGGGTGATTGGTCTACGACGCAGCAAGTGTTTACTCTGTTGGAAGTGAAGGAAGGGAAACATGCAAAGCCTGTTGCTGTCTTCCTCGATGGTTACGTGAAAGGAGATCCGCTGGCCGAAGCTGCTTACTCGGCGTGTCTCTCGTGGCGGACTCGACGTCCTCTCTTGCACCGCTTGATTGTGGTGACTTCGATGGGGACTCTAGCTCTGGTACCCACCTGCCGCCCACTGCTTCCGTCGACCGTGGATTCCGGCGCCAACGAGCAGATGGAGCCGCACACAGAAGAGATTGAAGAGTTTATGCGCGTTGAGGTGGCCTCGTGGGGGATGGACGAGTACATGAAGGCGTTTGATCACAAGGAAATGCGTCAGGACGTGGTGCGAAACCTAGTGACTGAAGAGGAGGCAGACTCTGATCTCTCCAACGCAAGTGTGACGATACGAGTTGTGAGTGCGAAGTTTCGAAACAAGAAGGGGGTCTGCAAGACCAAGTGTCTCGTAACAGTCGGGTCGCACGTCGTCCTGGATACCGAGACAGTGAAGAACACCGGCTCGCCTGAATGGACAGCAGTCCAGAGTTTGAATCGGATTGACATCTGCGAGAGCGACGAGCTTTTGATTCATGTGATCGGCGAGAATGGAGCAGCTTCGAATGTGGTGGGGACAGGGATCGATCGTGTTAAGGACCTGCGTGGAGTGACGCGACAACGAACAGTATGTCTTGCTCTACAAGGAGGCAAGTCTGGGTATGTGCTCTTGTCTCTGGCATATTCGGACTCGAAGGAACGAGAGTCTAGGCTGCTCGAACGCAAGTACTCAGTGGCTGGTGGAAACGTTCACTTGATGTTCAACGCGACCATCGACACGGCCATCACCCAGGTCAAGCGACTGGTGCACAACACTCGAAACGTGATTCCACACCTGGTGTATGGCTCGGATGCCTTGCCCACCTCCACAGACCAGCTGCTTGCTCGCTACTTGATTCCTCACGTGATGAATGCCTATTGTCTGTTGAGTCGTTATATCGCACTGAGTGCCACCTACTAGGCGAAACCGGACCAAGTCGTGCTCTTGGAGCAAGTGTTCACCAAGGACAAGTCGACGGACTATTGCATTTACCCTGCTTGGATGATTTCGTCGCTCCAGCACACTAGTGTCGAGATCGCAGATAGTAAAACAGTGCTACCTGTTGGGAAAGTGGCGTTCTTCGACCCCCGAGCCCCCGTAATCGACGATTTACCACTGTGGACATGGTGGGTGCCCATCTTGTGGTTTCCCGGCTGTGTTGATGTCCTCTCCGTCGTTCCAGAAGACAACAGAGTGTCTGTTCTCCGACTGGTGGACTCGTCCGTGCCTCGTTTTGATTGCTTTGCGTTCTACCAGCTCTTGATGGCGTTAAAGATGGACGTGCGGCACGTGTGGCTCTTTTTCCTCGTCCCGTCGAAGCTGCTGAGCTCGTTTGTTGTACCAGTTGACAAGGCATCGGTGTCCAACGCACTTCCGATTCCAGGCATTGACGTCAGTGTGATCATTCGCAGTGTGGACTTTAACTATTAGTTGACTGTGGCGAGTTTGTTGTGGGTTGGAGTTCAGAATTGAAGACCAAGAGGCGTAGTGGTCTTGAAGAGAGTTGGTATTTCTACAATTTATGGTTGATCAATGTCATTTACACTGTCTATTCCTCAATCAGACTTGTTGCGAGCGCGCTGAGCAACTCCATTGTCGCGTATTCCTTCGTGGTGATATGATCCAGCGGTTGATCGTCCATCACACAGAGCGACGCCAAGACAGAGCCGTCACGTGCTCGCACTGGGAAGCCCGCGTAGAACTTGATGCGGCCGTCGCGCACGACTGGCATCTGGGCGAAGCGCATGTCGCGCTGTGGATTCTTGATCACCATCGGTTGCTCGGTGTAGAAGATATGCGAGCAGAAGCTCTCGTCTCGAGCGAGTTTCGCTGAAGAAGGAGGGATCTGGTAACTCCCCACGGCATAGAAATGCTCTTCATCAATGACTGAGACGACGCCCATCGAGCACTTGAGATGGTTGGCGGCAACTTGAGCAAGCATATTCAAGGCCGAGCGATCGTAATCTGGGCTCAGGATGCCGATAGATCGGACTTTTCGATGACGACGCGACTCCTTCTCCATGTTCATACGAGGAGCAAGCGGGATATCTGGGTGCGAGGTCTTGTTCGAGTCGAATTCCAGCACATGGTCGCGAACAGAAGTAAATACGCGGCAACTGTCTGGTAGGTATGTCTCCTTGACGTCTTCCCAGTGGCTTTCAATGTGGTCATCGAGGCTTTGGATCATGCCACGCGTTCTCGATTGTGTCAGTGGTCGAGACACCTCACTGAGATCCAGCAACGCCGTCGAGGTTGCTTCCGTGCTCAGTGTTTCACACCGAGCTCGACTCTTCGGCTTGATAGACTGATTCTTCGGCTTGAGCGACACTGAAAGGGTGCTCTCAGAGTTATAACTTGCGGTTGACGCGCCCAAGTCGCGGGCTTCGACGACGACGGGGCCCAATGCTGGTACTAGGTCCACATCATCGAATTGGCACGCATCAACTCGTCGCAAACACATGCCGCAGCATCTCTTCTTCTGCGCACTGCCAATCGGTACTTCGACATCGATCACATCCGAGCATTCTCCACAGACAACGTGCCCACAGAGTCGACAGAAGTGGTCGCGGCGGAAGATAGAGAACTTGCGTCGACAAATGGAGCAATTTGGTCGACTGAAAGCTTCGTAGTTGCTTGGCTTGGCGACGAACGTCTGGAAACCAAGTCGGCGACGCTGAATCACCGTCTCAAAGGCACGTAGCGACTTGGCGAGGACTTCGACAACGTGCTCGGCCTCAGGGTTCGAGTGAGCTCTGCGATGGTGAGCAAGGGCGGACGAGTCAAACGAAGCTGGGTGCAGCCGACCATACTCGGAAGGCGGCACCGTGGAGATGTATGCATAGACGATGATCCGAGTCATCTGATTCATGCCTCCGTAGGCGCCCACATTCAAAGACTGAATGTCCCAGCCGATCGCAATGTGATCCAGCTTGCCTTGGAGCGCTGTGTTCTCGCTGCCTTTGACAACTTGGTTGTGAATGAACTTAGGAAGCGTCTTCATCAGGTGATATGCTCGATCTCCGTCTGGCGAACGAATTGTACACGTAGAGAAGCCCAGACGCTGCTTGGATTGCTTCTTCATGGCGGATTTCGGTCGAATGGTCATTGTCTCGACACTGACCAAGGCTGGATGCGGATGACTTTCGCTTCCACTCTCCGAGTTGAGACTTCTTCGCAATGAGCGACGCTGGTGAAAAAGTCTGGTGCCTTCTGCCGTCTTGCTCCATCCAAGAGACTGAGCTGTCGAGTTCATAACGTCTGAGTCGCGATGGACGAGCACATTCAAGACCTCGTTCACATGACATCGAAGCGTTATCGAGGCCACCATGGCGTGTGCCAAGTCCGGGTCGTCTAGGTCGTCCTGCGCGCCTCCTGGGACCAGTTCCAGCAACTCCACGCCATTCTTCGGTCGGTGCTGCTTCCATCGACGTCCAACCTTGCGCGAAGTCTGGGCAACCGCTGCTTTGAGCTTGTGAAGAGTGGCCAGGACGTCGTCACAGAGGTCCCGACCAGTCATGACGACTTTGTCCACATTTGCGTGCTCGTCAAACACGGTAAGGCCACTTCTGTGTGCTGATTTGTCCATGATTGCGCCTCTGCACATGGTCAGTCTCACGTCGTCTCACCAGAGCAGATTGTAGAATGACTGACGACAAACCAGTCGGGAAGATGTACCACCAAAGCGATCATGTCCCGACTAAGCTGACGAATCGGTTGTGACTTCAAAACCGGACCCAAACCGGACGCAGACGGCGCCGTACATTTGGATTTGTGGCCGTCTCAAGGCTTGAAGCCTTGCTTTTGAGCGTTGCGCAAACGGAAAGCAGCTCAAGGTTTCGTTGACAAGCAAGATGGGATAGTCGCATTTATGATCTGATCCGAGTGCACATTTTGTGACATGTGGCTTACATCAGTACATTGTATCTGTGCTCTCTGTTCGTATGGGTACATTCTTTTCCAGTGTACTGATTGTACACTGCGTTTTCGGTTCTGCGCGATTTGGTGGGTGATCGCATAGCCACTTTCGTGGGCGTCGACGCAGAAGATGCGCAGGCATCGCTGCAAGAGTGATTGAATGTGGTGCAGATCCAGTTGGCTTCACTTCGTCTGTGTTTCTTTTGTGTTCGTTGCTCGCTCCTCTGGATTCGCCTCGATACAAAAACCATGTGTAATCCCCGCTGGTCGCGGCATCGGATAGGCACTCGACAGTTCAGGATATGGATGGCAGCTGACTGGCCGGAGTGACCAGAGTTGGCTTGGGATTGACAAACACGGTCAGCTGGAGCCGATCCTTGAATCATGTGATGAGCTTAGCGTGGATAAAGATTCTTTATTTTGAGTCGGTATGGTTTATCCGTTGGACAGGGATCCATTTTACCCTGATCGGTCCTCAAATAGCCATTCCTTTGGGACCCATTGTACCTCTCCAATATTCTAGATGCAGACGCAGGTCCAGTAGTATTGACCCATTGAACCTCTTCAATGTTCTAGATGCAGAAGTAGCATCGAGGCACTAGGTCATCCCTGTATACCCTATTAACCCCTAAGTGGTATAATTCATTAGGGCTTCGTCACCTACAACACATCACAAAACATCAAACGCGTTCTCCGTAATGTTCTGCGTGACGCAGCTCCCAGACCGACGATAAATCTCCTTTTCAAACCGAGCAGCACTGGCAGTATGGGATTGGACGCGATGCAGCAGGAAGGGCTGCGCCAGACTTGGTACGCCAAAAATTGCTCCGCTGTCCGTGTAGATCAGACCTCCGCAGATCTTGCAGCGAGCGAGTCGATAACTCTCTTGCAGCTTGCCATGTGGGAGGCAATGGTACGCTCTGTTGTCCACCGTTGATCACAACCTATGTAGAGAGCAAAGATGAGCTGTACGCGATCGCAGTTGGTGCCTGGAAGGAAAACCAGCTTATTGTGCTGCAGTCGCAGGACTGCACTTGAAGTAACACCAATTTCAATTTAAACTCGCCAGAGCAAATCAAATGAATGCTAACGCAGCTGGGTAATCGTCATCGTACTCCCATCTACTAGGGTTGTGCCGGTGCCAACAATAATTTTCACGTTGTCATCGGCTTGCAGCACGACGGAAGTCGTCAGACTGCACCAAGGATACACCTCACTGTAGCTGTCTTCAAGCGGGCTCATGCCATAGCAGTTGCTTCTACGACGTACTTCTCCGTTGACTTCAAAACGAAACCAAGTGCGATCTGGCCCTTTGTCCTTACAACGACAGTTGATGGTGAACAAGTACAATCCTGTCTGGCCAATGCGAATCGCCGTGCCATCGACGAGTAGATGCAGCTGCGAATTCCGCCCGAGCAGATATTTGACTTTCCACACGAACGTAGTACGATCCGGAGCCACATGGGAGGCCTCGAGATCGAGGAACGCTAAATCGGATTGCTTTTGTTTTAGCTCATGTAGCTCGTCCGTTAGATCTCGAACTTGAGCAGCCAGAATATCCACGCGCTGAAGTGGGACCTTCTTGAGGACAAACTCAAACACCAGCGCCGTCTCAAATGAAGCTAGATGGAGACTAAGCACAAAGGTCAGCTGTCGTGTTTCGCCCGAGGAAGTCGGCGAGATAAAGCGCTTTGTGTCTCCCTCCGCATGAAGGCAAGCTATAAATTGCTACATGCAACAACCGGTCAGTGAACTCGTATTACGTACAAGGGCGTGACTCATCCCACTGACCTTGGCATAGTCCTCGAGCTTGGCGTTTGGAATAGCCGATGTCTCAGTCACAAACTCGCTTAAAGTCAGCTCCGCTGATCCCCTAGGCGCAAATAGGTATCAGCATATAATCTGAGACTCCTCGCAAATTGAGCGGTCACCATTGTGCCTTGGTCTTGCGGTCTTCGAGCCATATCGTCAGCTTATCTGCAGCAACGACGACCGAGTAGCGATACGATCGCTCTTCCTTGCCTTCCTGAAAGCAGACAATCCCCTCAGCGTCCATGTTATTCTGGTTTGGCCTCGTTGTGGCCTTCGCATCATGGGCATGCGTGCAAATCAAAGAGTTCTCGTGATGGAAGTCGATAACGAGCAGCTCGTTACGAGAATTCTTGAACTTTTATCGGACTTTTCACGGGAGTACCAACACAAGCGGCCCGCAGATCCTCAAGTTGGTCTTGTTACTAACACGTGTGATTGCTTAGCCTCGATGGTGAGCAAACGGATTCTTACCATTGGTACGGGCCACGCTTCGAACAGCCAGACAAAGTAAGGATCGAAATGTAGACCGACAGACTCGTCCGACTGTAAAAAGTCACGTCTTAGCGTCTGGTGGTTGAGTTTGTCGGCTTCGTCCACACTGGCCACACGTCTCAGCATCTGTGTCACCCAGAAATTGTATCCACGATATGCATTCTGAGAGGTCCATGTACAAGAGAACTGTACAGCAGCGAATCTCATGTCATCAAAAATATATGCGTTGTAAGGGGTTAGTTTCCCACCGGCTGGGATTTGAGAGCCCCCGAAAGATGTGTCATCATGGTTCCAGACGATCCGAGTGTATCCATTGACGACGGAAGAGTGATCTAGATGGTCCATTGTAATCCTACCTCTCGACCTACCCTTATAGAACTGGTAACCACCAACGGCTAGCTGCCCCTTATTGCCAGCACGGTTTGACTCGATCTCGGTCATTGTTCATTCCCCAATTTCCTAGCTACCAACCAAGACTCCCCCAAGATTCACAACATGAAGTCCGCTCTCTACCTCGCCACCTTCGCTACCAGCCTCCTCGCCACCGACGTCCATGGTCACGGATACATGACCAAGCCAGTCGGTCGTTCTGGCTCGGATTTCAGTGATATGAAGAACACGGCGGCGTGCGATCGCAGCAATCCGGGCAAAGTCACCGAATTCAAGGCCGGCGAAGAAATCACCGTCGAGTGGTCACGAAACAACCACCTCGGAGGATTCATCCGATACTCCATGGTACCACGCAATCAAGCCACCAAGGCCAACTTCGACAAGAACACCTTCTTCTACACCTGTCGCGAAACCAACTGCACCCTCAAGAAGTGCAAGGACAAGTGGTGTGGCGACGACGCCGGCTCCAAGGACCACGAGATCAAGTGTAGCACCAAGGTCAAGCTGCCGGACTACTTGCCGTCGGGTGACTACGTGATGCAGTGGACGTGGCACTCGGCGGGTTCGAGTTATGGCAACGTGGGTTGGAACACTGGTAACTACAAGACGTGTGCGGACATTCGTCTGACGACGTCGGGTTCGGGTTCGAAGCCCAAGTGTCCGCCGTTCGTCGGTGGCGACCGCGTGACGGCGCTGGAGAAGAAGTCATCGGACCAGTGTTGGTACTTTGACAACAACGATTTGAGTACGAAGGAGGTCAAGTATGGTACTGGTTGGAACAATAAGGAGGGTATGAGCCACTACAAGTATGGTCTTCCGAAGGAGATTGAGCAGTGCGGTGGTGGCGCGACGAAGGGATCGGGTCCAGCTCCAGCTCCAGCGCCAGCTCCAGCCCCAGGTCCAGCTCCAACACCAGCAACTAATGTGACGACTGTACCAACGTCCGCGCCTTCGGACGACGGTGATGTCACCCAAACTTACAAGCCATCCAAGACCCCAAAGCCATCGAATGCTGCTCCCGCTCCAGCTCCTGGCAAGAATGGCGGCGGCAAGTACAAGTACGTCGGCCCAGAGCGCGCCGATAGTGCCGCGATGACGCAGTGGTGCAACTACAACTGTCCTGCTTTCTGCCCAAGCGACATCTGCGCCTAAGCAGGAAAATGGTGGCGACGCAAAGGTCTCTCCTCTAAATGTTCATAGCTTGAAGAGCAAGCAGTCGATCGCTAGCCTAGTTGCGTACTTCGAAGTAGGTTGCAAGCTCTCTTTAATTGCATAATGTCCGTTTTCTCATTTCAAACGAGTCTCCTAACCCACAAGTTGTCATGAAGCGAGCACCCATTTTGCCTTGTTACCGTAGCACAGTGGGAACAGGCTGTACCATCAGACGAGATACATTTGATTATTTTAAGGGCTGTTTACGCTGTAATGAAGATCGCCAGACAGAACCGACTGGAAAACGTCGCGTCTTAAAGTCTGGTAATCGAGTTTGTCGCCTTCGCTCGCACTAGCCACCCTTCAGAGCTTTCGGTGCACCCAGGAATTGTATCCATAGTATTCTTTCTGACAGGTCTCTCCACTATGCAACATACCCAAAATGATCATCTCGACCATAAAATGTATCGGGTATAAGAGGTTTATCCATGTGCCATCTGGCACTCGAGAGCAACCGAAAAATTGTGTCATCACGTCGCCACGCAATTCGAGTGTATCCATCGACACTGAGAGAGTGATCGAGCTTCCCATGGGGGTGTACGAGTAAACGCTCCTTGCTTCCATAATCGAGACGCTAGACGACAAGCTCAGCCATTGCTCATTCCCCAATTTTCCAGCTACCAACCGAGACTCCCCCAAGATTCACAACATGAAGTCCGCTCTCTACCTCGCCACCTTCGCTACCAGCCTCCTCGCCACCGACGTCCATGGTCACGGATACATGACCAAGCCAGTCGGTCGTTCTGGCTCGGATTTCAGTGATATGAAGAACACGGCGGCGTGCGATCGCAGCAATCCGGGCAAAGTCACCGAATTCAAGGCCGGCGAAGAAATCACCGTCGAGTGGTCACGAAACAACCACCTCGGAGGATTCATCCGATACTCCATGGTACCACGCAATCAAGCCACCAAGGCCAACTTCGACAAGAACACCTTCTTCTACACCTGTCGCGAAACCAACTGCACCCTCAAGAAGTGCAAGGACAAGTGGTGTGGCGACGACGCCGGCTCCAAGGACCACGAGATCAAGTGTAGCACCAAGGTCAAGCTGCCGGACTACTTGCCGTCGGGTGACTACGTGATGCAGTGGACGTGGCACTCGGCGGGTTCGAGTTATGGCAACGTGGGTTGGAACACTGGTAACTACAAGACGTGTGCGGACATTCGTCTGACGACGTCGGGTTCGGGTTCGAAGCCCAAGTGTCCGCCGTTCGTCGGTGGCGACCGCGTGACGGCGCTGGAGAAGAAGTCATCGGACCAGTGTTGGTACTTTGACAACAACGATTTGAGTACGAAGGAGGTCAAGTATGGTACTGGTTGGAACAATAAGGAGGGTATGAGCCACTACAAGTATGGTCTTCCGAAGGAGATTGAGCAGTGCGGTGGTGGCGCGACGAAGGGATCGGGTCCAGCTCCAGCTCCAGCGCCAGCTCCAGCCCCAGGTCCAGCTCCAACACCAGCAACTAATGTGGCGACTGTACCAACGTCCGCGCCTTCGGATGACGGTGATGCCACCCAAACTTACAAGCCATCCAAGACCCCAAAGCCATCGAATGCTGCTCCCGCTCCAGCTCCTGGCAAGAATGGCGGCGGCAAGTACAAGTACGTCGGCCCAGAGCGCGCCGATAGTGCCGCGATGACGCAGTGGTGCAACTACAACTGTCCTGCTTTCTGCCCTAGCGACATTTGCGCTTAGGAAGTCAGTAGCGAGTAACAAACACAAGCAAGTCTCACTTTTGGATGTGAGGGTCGGTCAGTTCTAGTGTGTGGTTTGCATTAGCCCTCAATTGCATAGTAGCTTGTCAAGCTTCTTTTTTTTTCCAAACGGACGCAAAATACTCTGGACACTGATATATTTACGCTTCTTACACACACTTTTCCTTCTACCGGATCACTTAACCAGCTGCTTCTTTGGCGCAATCAGCTCGGCCGCCAGCTCGCTCAACACTTCCATCGTTGCATAGTCCTTCGTCTCAATGTTGTTATGCGGCTCCACATCAAGAGTACACAGCGACGCCACAACCGATCCGTCTGGAGCACGCACAGGAAAACCGGCGTAGAACTTGATGCCGCCATCGCGAACCACCGGCATCTGCGCGAAACGCATGTCTCGCTGGGGGTTCTTGAGAATCATTGGACGCTCCGCGTAGATGGTGTGCATGCAAAAGTTCTCGTCTCGAAGAATCTTGTTCTTGGACGGAGCCAGTTGGTAGTTTCCGATCGGATGGAAATGCTTGTCATCGATCATGGAGATCACGCCGATCGGACAGTTGAGACGCTTCGCAGCGACCTGAGCGAGCAGATTCAACGCAGTACGATCATAGTCTTCGTTGAGCACACCACTGGCTTGCATAGTTTTGAGTCGACGTGCTTCTTTCTCAGGATCTGGCACGGGTGCGAGCGGAATGTCTGGATGGGACGTCGTGTTTCCGGTACTGTCGTACTCGAGTGCATAGTTCCGTTCCGATGCGTACACCTTGCATTCATCAGCGTGGTACGAGTCCTTTGCGACCTTGAAATGCTTGGCGAGGCGCTGATCCAAACCATGAGCGATCTTCTGCTTGGTCGATCCTGTCGACTTGGAAAAGCCTGAGCTCGATGACTGGTTGTACGATGAAGTGTTAGCTGTCGACGCAGTACTAC
This sequence comes from Pythium oligandrum, assembly GCA_020085045.1. NCBI lineage: Eukaryota > Oomycota > Peronosporomycetes > Pythiales > Pythiaceae > Pythium > Pythium oligandrum. The sequence goes on along the minus strand of JAHRIK010000001.1, from coordinate 901,385 downwards.
GCAGACTGTCCAAATTGATCAGCTGATCAAGGGATTCCAGCGCCTTGGACGTCTCGTGTGGGTCGTCAGACAACAAACTGTCTGAGAGGGAGACGACACTCGACTCCCATTGATCTTCGGCCGTGTCGACGATGACAGGACCAAGTGCTGGTACGAGGTCTTCGTCGTCGAACTGACACAAGTCAACGCGGTAGATACACGTGACACAACAGCGGTTCTTGCGTACACGTCCAACTGGTGCTTCGACATCGTACATCGCCGAGCACTCACCACAGATGACGTGGCCGCAAAGTCTACAGAAGTGATCGCGACGGAAGAACGAGAACTTCTTGCTACAGATCGTACACGTCGGCGTGTCTTCTTTCGGTTGAGCGACAAATGTCTGAAAGCCGAGACGACGACGCCGGATGACCGTCTCGAACTCGCGGAGAGACTTGGTCAGCACTTCGATCACGTGCTCCGCGTCGGAATTGACATGCGCCTTGCGATGCTGCGCGAGCGCGGACGAGTTGAAAGATGCAGTGCTAAATCGACCGAAATCCGCTGGAGGTACACCAGAGGCGTACGCATGAGCAATGACTTGCGTCTTCTGATTTCCACTGCCATAGGCGCCACCGTTTTTCAACTGAACATCCCATCCGATCGCCAAGTGATCCAGTTTCCCCTGTAGCGCGGCGCTTTCACTGCCAGCCACCACCTTGTCGTGGACTTGCTTTGGTAGAGTCTTCATGAGGTGGTAAGCACGGTCTCGCGTCGGGAACCGGATCGTGCATGTGGAGAACCCCAGTCGATGCTTGGACTGACGCTTCATGCTGAACTTGGAGCGCACTTCCATCGTCTGGACGCTGAACAGAGCCGATTGTGGCTGCGGCTGTGGCGGCGCTTTCGATTCGCGGCGACCCGAAGACGAGCGCAAGAGTCCAGATCGAAGCGGACGCAGTTGCTGGAAGTAGATCCCTCCACCTCGCACTTTGCTTCCTCCGAGCGATTGCATCGTCGAGTCCATTTGATCTGCATTCTGGTGGATCAATACACTGAGCACTTCGTTCACATGACATTGCAACTCGGCCTTCGCAAGAAGAGCGTGGGCCATATCCGGATCGTCGCCACCATCCTTCCCACCTTCAGGAACCATCTCGTACAGTTCCACGAAGTTCTTTGGACGGTGCTGCTTCCAACGTCGACCCATTTTGGTCGTGGCCTGCTCCACAGCAGTCTGGAGTTTGGGTAGCGTCGCCAGGACGTCGTCGGCGATGTCCTGACTCGGCATCACGAGCGTCTTCTTGCCGGTGGCGTGGTCGTGGACCACAAGGCCCTCGCTTTCCGAGGCGCGACTGATCGTCGAGGCCTTGCGCATTGGAGCTAGTGCTATTCGATGGCAAACTGAACAATGCGTTGACTTGGATCTGACTACACGAAAGGAATCATTTCCAGTCGTGTGAAAGGCAACAGAGCCATGCACCCGTGCAGGCAGCACATGTTTGACGTGTCGGTAATCACCACGATTGTTTATGGGCATTCCAGAACTGTAATTTACTACTAGTGTCTACGTATTAAATGTTAATTCAGTGTACTGATGTATTTAGCAATCTGTAAGTATGCAGTGGTCACTTTATGAAGATATGAAATGTTAACGACGTACTGAATTAGATGTCATCGTGGGGATGCGAGTCAGATCGGGATTATTCCGGGCGAGTGTCGACTCAACTCGACGATGCCACATTGGATCACCTTAGCAGGAAGGCTGTCTGTGTCTCCACAATAGTAACGTGTCGTGATCACCGACGGATTCAATAGGATCCACCAGATGGGGAAAGGCAGGAGAGGGACACTCACTGACCTCAGTCTGGAACGGGAAGAACAACAGTTGCGGATCCAGATCCGGATTCACATCGTTGCACAGTCAAGTACTGGAAGCAAGTCCTGTGTTAGATGACTTAGCATCTGGACAACCTGGCGTGTGTTGGGGATTGGATAAAGAGTCGGCGTGTCTTTTGCGCATGTCGAGCCGCCGTGGCTACCGCACCAAGTCAAGGCGCATCATGTTGGCAACTACACGCAATTGTTGCCCATCAACATCATCAATATGTTCAATTATCGATAGTATTGTTTGTGCAAGGCACTGTCCAGCAAAGTTTCCATTCCTGAATCACAAGCGCTACATTGACTCTTCCGTCTCATCCTTCGGCAGGATCAGCTTTGCAGCCAATTCACTCAGCATTTGCATCGTCGCGTACTCTTTAGTCCCAATGTTATCGTGCGGTTCGACGTCGATGGCGCACAACGTCGCTAGGACAGTCCCATCCGGTGCACACACTGGAAACCCCGCGTAGAATTTGATTCCACGGTCACGGAATAGGCCCATTTGCGCGAAACGTACGTCATGCTGCGGGTTTTTGACGATCATTGGACGCTCCGCATAGGTTGTATAGACGCAACAGCTCTCGGCCGTAAGAATCTCTTTATCTGGAAGGTCAAACTGATACTTCCCAATCGCATGGTAGTGGTTATCACCGAGCATACCAACGAGGCCAATGGGACAGTTGAGCCGTTTGGCAGCGACTTCCGAGATCAGATCCAAGGCCGAATGATCGTAGTCCTTCAGAAGAACACCGCTGCTTTGCATGGCGTGTCGTCGTCGTGCCTCTTTCTCAGCGTCACGTTGCGGAGGGATCGGAATGTCCGGGTTCGTCATCGTATGGTCATCGAATTCGAATGTGTGGCCACGTTCAAATGCGTAAATCGGACAATCCTCAGCACGGCATGTGTCTTTTACGGCATTTAGGTGGTTGGCGAGGTGCTGATCGAAGTCCTCGACTACTTGCTTCTTTCTTGGCTTCAGCATACTGATCGGTGAGGCTGTTGTCGATGATACACTATCTCGAGAAGACTCGTCCGTTGTTGACGTGATGCAGCAGCCATCCTGGCGGAAAAGACGATCGAGTGAATCGAGTGCCATTGATCTACTATCCCGATCATTCAACAGCAGACTCTCCGATAGAGGGACACTCGACTTCCAGTCGTCTTCAACTGTGTCCCCAAGTACAGGTCCTAAAGCAGGAACTAAATCTTCATCGTCAAAGTGACAAGCGTCCACACGACGAATGCAAGCGATGCAATAGCGCTGCTTGTACACTCGTCCGATCGGAGCTTCGACGTCGTACATCCCAGAACACTCACCACAGACAACGTGACCGCAAATACGGCAAAAATGGTCGCGACGGAAGAAGGAGAAGGTCACGCGACAAATGAGACAGATCGGACTGTCGACGGCTTCCTCTTTAGCATGCGAGACAAATGTCTGGAATCCGAGACGACGACGACGAATGACGGTCTCAAATTCACAGAGAGACTTGGTGAGAACGCTGGCAACTCGCTCGGCGTCCGGACTAGCGTACGATTTGCGATGCTGAGCAAGCACCGACGAGCTGAGGGACGCAGGATGTAGTCGACCAAATTCGCTCGGTGGGACAGCCGAAATGTACGGGTGCGCGATGGCTCGAGTCGTGTGGTTACCGCTTCCATACGCAGCCTGGTTAACCAGTCGAATGTCCCAATCAGTCGCCACGTGGTCATGCTTCCCTTCGAGGACTCCACTCTCACTCTCGGACACGACACGACTGTGAACTCGCTTGGGCAACGTCTTCATGAGATGATAGGCACGGTCACGCTTTGGGAATCGAATCGTACACGTGGAGAAGCCAATGCGAAGTTTGGATGAACGCCGGACGCTGAGCTTGGGTCGCACCACGACGGTTTGTACTCCGAAGAGAGCGGCATCTGGCTGAGTGTTGACGTCGTTCACGAGTTGTGACTCGAGTAGATGGAGTTGCTGGTAGTAGACGCCACCTCCTCGCACTTTTCTACCACCCAGCGAGTTGACTGTGGCGTCCATTTCCTCCGAGTCTTGATGCACCAACACGCTGAGCACTTCGTTCACGTGGCATCTGAGCTCTGCTGTCGCAAGAAACGCGTGTGCAACGTCAGCGTCGTTCCCGCTGTTGGGCTCAAGTTCAAAGAGGTTGACGCCATTCTTCGGACGTCGCTGCTTCCACCGACTTCCGGTATCAGTCGCGGTTTGTTCAACAGCGTCCTGTAGTTTGGGGAATGTTGCTAAGACGTCGTCTGCGATCTCCTGACTCATCATCACGAGTATCTTCATGCCCACGCCATGATCGTGGACCATGAGCCCCTCGTTTTCCGAGAGGCTGCTGGCGGTTCGCATGGTGGCAAACTGATCAATAATGTCAACGCTTCAAGGAGAATTCAGCGTATCATGTCTAGAAACGTAAATGACTGATATCTAGTGAAATAGTTAATTCAGTGTCTTGTGATGATGATTCGTTCTCAACCAGACTCTCAAAATTTCTAATATACTAAAATACGCGAAATATTATCATGATATACTCACTTAAATGCTCAATTAGAGATGCCATGTGATCGCTTGCATGTGTCAGACACGGGATACGTGTAAGGGAGTGACGCCATCAGTAAAGAAAGGCGAAGAGATGTTGTCGGAAAGCGGTCTATTAGAGATTCTCTACTAGTCGACTCAACCCCTCGGCCTCAGTGTTCCTGGCTACACTGACATGCTTTGTCCAGCTGTCCCGCGTAGCGGAATCCTGATCACCATGGGATTGCATCGGCTGTTGTCAAGCTGCTCATAATACATATTCCACATCAGAAAGCACAATGATGGAAAGAGAAGAGGGTACCTCAGAAGTACATACAGTGCACGTACAATTCTTGGTGCCACGATATGTGGCACCTGTGTCGACAATTCTTGGTGCCTCGAACTGTCGACACAGGTGCCACATATCGTTGCCTTCAACAAATATATCCATATCTGTACCCTTGTTACAGACTGAACAAGTACACACCCTCCGAGATCGCCACGTGGACAAAAGTGTATGCGCTGTGTTTCCCTAGCCTGACCACTCTGAGAGCGTTATGAAGGGCCACACATGGACGCCAGCTTTTTAGTCACTGTTGAATTGAAGTTTCATGTTTCTGACCGAAGTTGTATTTCCGGATTACCAGACCATGAACCGCCACCATGACTCAATCTTTCGCGGCTATAATACAACTAGCGAATATTTCTTCATAGTAGTTTGACAGCAGTGTGCCAGTTTATTACAACAGAGAAGCTCGAGTATTCCTCTCTATTTCTGCTTCGTCTTCGGTACAATCAGCTCCGCCGCCAGCCCGGTCAGCATTTCCATCGTCGCGTATTCCTTTGTTCCGATGTTTTCATGTGGCTTGATATCCACAGCACACAGCGAGCCCAAAACAGTTCCATCCGGCGCACGGATGGGAAAGCCAGCGTAGAACTGGACACCGCCTCGCATGGAAGGCAGCTGGACAAATCGCATGTCACGCTGCGGGTTCTTGAGGATCATAGGACGCTCAGCGTAGATGGTGTGCGTGCAGAGGTTCTCGTCACGAGTAAGCGGTGAGGGGAGATCAAGCTTGTAGTTGCCAAGCGCATGGAAGTGCGTCTCACCAACAGCGCCGACGAAACCGATTGGGCAGCCAAGTCGTTTGGCAGCCATCTTCGCGATCAGATCCAAAGCCGAGCGATCGTAGTCTTCTTCAAGCACACCCGTGGTCTGCATGTAGCTCAGTCGTCGTGTGTCCTTCTCAGCATCAATCACAGGAGCAAGAGGGATATCTGGGTGAGACAGCGCCTCTGGCTTGTACTCGAAGGCGTAGTCCCGTTCCTTGCCGTACACTGCACAATCCTCTGCACGATATGTGTCTTTCGCGGCCTTTAAATGCGCGTGAAGGCGTTGCTCCAAGCCCCGAGTGACCTTCTTCCTTATCGGGTTGCCCACACTGATCTTGGAAGTAGTCGTCGATGACGTGCGACCACGCGCAAGCTCGTCTTCGAACTCCTTCGTTGGCAAACTGTCAAGATGGATGAGATCATCGAGAGACTCGAGCGCCTTTAAGTTTTCTTCTGGGTCATCCGACAGCAAACTATCCGTAAGTGAGACAACGCTCGATTCCCAGTCTTCCTCGGGTGTATCTACAACGATAGGGCCTAGCGCAGGCACCAAGTCTTCGTCATCAAAGTGACACGCGTCAACACGACGAATGCAAGCAACGCAGTAGCGTTTCTTGTACACGTGTCCGATCGGAGCCTCCACTTCGTACATACCCGAGCATTCCCCACAGACAATGTGTCCACATAGTCGGCAGAAGTGATCATGACGGAATAGCGAGAACTTCATGCGGCAAATGAGACAGATGGGAGTATCAACGTCTTCTTCGTTTGGGCGATTGACGAACGTCTGAAAGCCGAGTCGACGACGACGAATGACGGTCTCGAACTCGCGAAGAGACTTGGTGAGCACGCCGATGACACGCTCAGCATCAGCATTTGAGTATGCCTTGCGATGCTGAGCAAGGGACGAGGAGTTTAAGGACGCAGGGTGTAGACGGCCAAACTCGACAGGTGGGACAGTGGAGATGTACGAATGAGCAATGACTCGAGTGGTATGGTTACCGCAGCCATATTCACCTTCGTCAGCCAACTTGATGTCCCAGCCAATCGCCAAGTGATCGTGCTTTCCGTCCAGAGCAGTGCCCTCACTTTCTGGCACGACTCGACTATGAACTCGCTTTGGCAACGTCTTCATGAGATGGTAAGCACGGTCGCGCTTTGGGAATCGGATGGTACACGTAGAGAAGCCAATACGAAGCTTGGAATGACGCTTCACACTGAACTTGGGCCGCACCACGACAGTTTGTACACCGAAAAGCGCGGCATCTGGCTGAGTATTGACATCATGCACGAGTTGCGAGTCGAGTGGGTGCAGCTGCTGGTAGTGGATTCCACCGCCTCGTACCTTTCTGCCTCCGATTGATTGAAATGTGGCATCCATTTCTTCTGGGTCTTGATGAACAAGCACACTGAGCACTTCATTCACGTGGCATTTGAGCTCCGCAGTCGCAAGAAGCGCATGAGCGACGTCAGCGTCGTTGCCAGCATTTGGGACCAATTCATATAGCTCGACGCCGTTCTTCGGACGGTGTTGCTTCCAACGGTTTCTGAGTTTGCCCTTGACTTCTTCAACCGCGTTTTGGAGCTTGGGGAACGTTGCGAGGACGTCGTCCGTGATTTCTTGGCTCGCCATGACCATGTACTCATCGCCCCGACGGTCATTGACCATGAGCCCCTCGGTTTCGGAGGTTTGACTAACTCGTGAGGCCTTGCGCACACCCATATCTACTCGATGGGGAAACAATGAATGAAAGGATGAAGAGATGAAAGTGGTGATAGCGTAGCAGCCAGGCTGTACATGATCGGTCGGTGTGTTGACGGTCGTATCACTAACTGTAATTTCACGATATCCATCCGCTATATTTGAAATTCAGTAGACTAATTAATTAGTTCCTTATTAAATGCGAATCAAGAGCAACTTAACTAACTGTTTAAGGTACAAAAGTTTCTCTATACTAACTTAACAAACACTGGGTACGCACGCCAGGATGGGAGAACTGTTTTGAGACTGGATATTCACCGAAAGGACGCACTTTAGGAAGCAGCTGGTCGGACTGTCGGTCACCTCATCCCGAGGTCCAAGTATCGGTGTACAATAGCAACACAATGCGAGAATGGTCCACTCTCGGGAAGGTCTCATCTCCAGCCGCCAGGCTCGGCGGTCCAATGGAATGAGCTAGTAGATGAGATCTATTGAAGATTGTCGCGCGCTTTTACGAAGTGCACCACTGACGTGCGACCAGCAGGGCAGTACCGAGTTTTTGTTATTATTTAGAAAAGACGAGGAAGCCTGTGGGTGATCGCATCAGCTGCGGTTGGCTTCCCGCTCTTTCTCACGATGCCCTTAGTGAGGTCTCAGCTGCTATTCGACCTGTGTAGGCTACACGGGTTGAATAGCAGCTGAGTCAGCCTAGTCATCGCACGCGGAACGAAGTCAGTGTTAGACACTGACTTGCTCGCCCGGGTCCAGTCAAAGCAATATTTGGATCAGCTCCTCGGCTGCTAGACAAGGCATCATACATGCCAAGACGTTCGAACAAGACCCCAGGTGAAATGGTTCGTCGTTATTTCTCTCTAGTCGATTTTCAATCGGAGACCCATTTGGTTGGTGAGGTCTTTCCGCACTGACTAGTTGCGAATCTGCGAGCAAGCGAGTGCGACAAGACGAAATCATGCCACATCTGTGGCTATTGTGCACGATGGCTATGTCACAACATGTACTTGATTGGTATGTTAGATCAACTGGGCTTTTGATGCGGCTCCTCAACTCTAGCTCTACTGCTCCTTAGGCACAATCAGCTCTGCCGCTAACTCGCTCAGCATTTCCATTGTCGCGTAGTCCTTCGTCCCGATGTTGTCGTGCGGCTCGACGTCGATAGTACACAGTGTCGCCAGCACAGTTCCATCCGGCGCACGCACTGGGAAACCAGCGTAAAACTTGATACCGCTATCGCGAACCACCGGCATTTGCGCGTAACGCATATCACGCTGCAAGTTTTTGTGGATCAACGGACGCTCGGCATAGATAGTGTGCATACAGAGGTTCTCATTCCGAGGAATGGCCTCCTCAGACACTTCGAGTTGATAGTTTCCAATCGCGTGGAAGGATTTGCCATCGACCATTCCGATGAATCCGATTGGACAACCCAGTCGCTTTGCAGCAACCTGAGCCAGTAAGTCCAAAGCCGATCGGTCGTAATCTTCATCAAGGACACCACTGGTTTCCATGAGGCTTAGTCGTCGTGCTTCTTTCTCAGAATTTGGCTGGGGTGCAAGCGGAATATCAGGGTGAGTCGTCATATCGGCGTCGAATTCAAGCGCGTAGTCCCGTTCTGTGTTGTAAACCGGGCAGTTGTCCACGCTATGAGAGTCTTTCACTACCGTCAAGTGTTTCGTGAGCAAGTGGTTCAAGTCGCGGATTATGTCCTTCTTTGTTGGCTTCGTCGCACTTGTTGGAGAGGTGGTGGTAGATGGCGTCCGAGGTTGCGATACTTCGGCTTCTGACGATCTCGCGTGAAAACTACCCTGGCGGATAATCTGCTCAAGTGACTCGAGCGCCTTGGAGGTCTCATCCGGTTCATTCGACAACAAACTATCGGTAAGAGAGACGACACCCGATGTCCAGTCATCTTCCGACGTGTCGACGACCAGAGGCCCAAGTGATGGTACCAGGTCTTCATCATCAAAATGGCATGCGTCCACGCGACGAATACACGCAATGCAGCAGCGAGTCTTGTTCACTCGTCCAACTGGAGCCTCGACATCGTACGTCCCCGAGCATTCCCCACAGACGACGTGGCCACACAAGTGGCAAAAGTGATCACGACGGAAGAACGAGAACTTCTTGCGGCAGATCGTACACGTCGGGGTGTTGGCGTCTTCATCTTTCGGATGTGCAATAAACGACTGGAACCCGAGACGACGACGACGGATGACCGTCTCGAACTCGCGGAGGGACTTGGTCACGACATCGATTATGTATTCAGCATCTGAGTTGTAATACGATTGTCGATGCTGAGCGAGCACTGACGAGTCAAATGAAGCTGGATGGAGACGCCCGTACTCGGTCGGGGGTACGGTGGAGATATATGAGAGTGCGACGACTCGCGTCGTGTGGTTTCCACTGCCATACTTGCCATCGTTGATCAATTGGATGTCCCAGCCGACGGCCAAATGGTCAAGTGTCCCATCAAGCGCGACGCCCTCGTTCTCCGTCACCATTTTACTGTGAACGTGCTTGGGCAGGGTTTTCATGAGATGGATTGCACGGTCTCTTGATGGGAATCGAATCGTGCTGGTCGACGTGCCGATACGGAGGTTGGATCGCCTCTTGATATTGAACTTGGGACGCACCACGACGGACTGAACAGTGAAAAGCGCCGACTCAGGCTGCGTCTCGACGTCCTTGACGACTGCTGTCTTGAGGGGCTGCAGCTGCTGGTAGTAAATCCCGCCTCCGCGTATTTTACTCCCTCCCACGGATTGAACGGTTGCATCCAAGTCCTCCGAGTCGCGATGCACCAGCACACTCAGCACTTCATTCACATGGCAATGCAGCTCCGCCTTTGCGAGCAGCGCATGCGCCACGTCCGGATCACTTCCACCTTCCGGAACCAGCTCGTAGAACTCGACGTCGTTCTTGGCGCGCTGCTGCTTCCAGGGTCGTTCGATTTTGGCCGAGGCTTGCTCGACGGCCGTCTGGAGCTTGGGGAGCGTGCCCAGGACGTCGTCGTATATCTCCTGGCTCGTCATGACCAGCGCTTTCCGACCAAGGGCATGGTCGTGGACCATGAGGCCCTTGCTCGCCGTCATGCGCGTGGCGCTCGATGCCTTGCGCATTGCTAGTCGAGTGGTGACTGTACGAGTGAGAAAGGCAACCGACGCCACATGACTGGCCCCAAGACTGAGATTCCCAGAACAAGGTGAGACCTACGTCTCGAATCCTAAGAGAGGAGATATAATCGTCAACTGTCATTCCATAGAAGAGGGGATGCGTTTGTGGCGAATGGACCGACTCGTTCCTCCACCTTCTTGCCGTGTGAGCAAATAAATGTCGTCAACAACATGCGAACGGCAGGATCGTGCGGATCCGTCAGTGCACGAGGTCATAAACATGGCCCGATCCACACACACGAGTGCCCCACGCCACCCATATGTGCCCGGTTCTGTTGAATACGTTAAACCAGTATACTAGAATTTGTCCTATCTACTACAAGTGCGTAAAATGTTAAACAAGTTAACTATATACGATACAATGGAAGCTGAAGAACTCATTTAGCAAATGTTGTGGGTGACTCGCCACCCTCGAACGAGAGTGCTCAATACACACCTTTACTTGAAATGATGGCAAGACTCCTGCGGGAAACCGGTAGGCTCTGTGTCGGATTTCGATCGTCGGCCTCTGTTCGTTCGTCCGCTCGTCTTTTTGGACTCATCCACTCGCCACGGTCTCACATAGAGCTCATGGCGCCCATATTCATCCTTTATCCACTACAGTACTGTGCATCTGGTGAGCGGCTGAGCAGATGCAAAGACTGAGGGGAGAGAGAGAGAGAGAGAGAGCGCGCGCACTGGCGTGTCGCGTAGCATTATCAGAGATGTGTAATGCGTCGGCGATGAAGAAAGCCGGGGAGGAGATCGAACACTCGGTCCAGTAAGTGGGCCTCGGATGGCTTCCTCGTTGAAGTCGTCATGGCGTACTGTACCATGCTGACGGTGAGGTTTGAGTCTCACCTCACGTTGCTGTCACGTCACTTCCATCCCAGATCATTAAAAAAAGACGATCATATTGAAATCTCAACCTTTTTCTCTAATAACTCAGCGATTGTCGTGGCACGATCAGCTCTGCGGCCAACTCACTTAGCATTTCCATCGTAGCGTACTCCTTTGTCCCAATATTGACGTGCGGTTCAACATCGACGGCGCACAGCGTCGCCATGACCGTTCCGTCAGGTGCCCGCACGGGGAAACCGGCGTAAAACTTGACACCACCATCACGAATCGTGGGCATTTGGGCGAAGCGCATGTCGCGCTGCATGTTCTTGCGGATCAGTGGACGCTCAGCGTAGATAGTGTGGATACAGACGTTCTCGTCGTAAGGGATCGCGCCAGAGAGCTCGAGCTGGTAGTTTCCAATTGCATGGAAGAACTTTTCATCGACCATCCCGACGAAGCCGATTGGGCAGCCAAGCTGTTTGGCGGCGACCTGGGAGAGCAGATCCAGAGCCGAACGATCATAATCGTCATTGAGGACGCCGCTGGTCTGCATGTAGTGCAGTCGTCGCTCAACTTTCTCAACATCAGGGACTGGAGCGAGCGGATTGCCTGGGTATGTTGTGATGTCAGTGTCGAATTCGAACGCATAGTCTCGCTCGGAGTCGTAAACTGGACATTCGTCAGCGCGATAGGTGTCCATCGCCTTCTTCAGGTGCTTGGCAAGTCGCTGGTTCAGGTCTTGGACGATCTCCTTCTTCGTTGGTCTCAGCACACTGACTGTAGACGTGGTTGTTGACGAGGTTCGAGGCCTCGAAGACATGTCTGAGATCGCTGTACTGCGAAAACTGTCCGTGTGAATGAGCTGGTCAAGGGACTCGAGCGCCTTGGAAGGTTCCTGTTTATCCTCCATCAAAGTGTCCGAGAGGGAGACAATACCCAAATCCCAATCGTCCGAATCCACAATCACCGGACCCAGAGCTGGTACGATGTCTTCGTCGTCGAAATGACACGCATCGACGCGACGAATACACGCTACGCAGCAGCGGTACTTGTTCACACATCGGACTGGAGCCTCCACATCGTACATTCCCGAACATTCCCCACACACGACATGTCCACAAAGCCGACAGAAATGGTCGCGACGAAAGAACGAAAACTTCTTGCGACAGATTGTACAAATAGGAATTTTGACCTCATCTTCCTTTGGATGGTCAATAAAACTCTGGAAGCCGAGACGGCGCCGGCAAATAACGGTCTGGAACTCTTGAAGTGAGTTAGTGAAGACTTCAATGACACGTTCAGCATCCGGATTGGAGTACGTCTTGCGATGCTTAGCTAGTGCGGATGGGTTAAACGACGCCGGGTGGAGACGGCCGTACTCCGAGGGAGGCACCGTGGCGATATACGAGTGTGCGATGACGCGAGTCGTGTGATTTCCACTCCCGTACTCCCCACGGTTGGTCAGTCGGATGTCCCAACCCATAGCCAAGTGGTCGTGAGTGCCGACTAAAGCCGCGCCTTCGCTCTCAGTCACGACTTTGTTGTGTACGTCCTTGGGCAACGTCTTCATGAGATGATAAGCACGCTCACGGTTGGGAAACCGAATCGTACACGTGGAGAAGCCGATCCGAAGCTTGGACTGACGCTTTACTCTAAATTTCGGTCGCACTGTGACGGTCTGGATGCTGAAAAGAGCAGAATGCGATAGCTTGTCCGCGTCACAGTTGAGTTTTGACTCGAGCGGAAGCAGTTTCTGGTAGAGCATTTCGCCACCACGCACTCGGCTGCCTCCAAGCGATTGAACTGTGGCTTCCATCTCGTCCGAATCGCGGTGAACCAGCACACTCAGCACTTCGTTCACATGACACCGCAGGTTGGCGGTCGCAAGAAGGGCATGCGCCACATCAGCATCTTTTCCGCCTCCGGGCAGCAGCTCGTACATGTCAACATCATTCTTCCCTCGTTGTGGCTTCCATCGGCGTCCGATTTTATTCGCAGCGCTGTTGGCGACCGCTTGGAGCTTGGGTAGGGTCGCGAGGACGTCGTCGCTGATGTCCTGACTCGGCATCACGAGCGTCTTCTCGCCTTGGCCGTCGAGTTGGACGATGAGCCCCTCACCAACCGAGGCAGCACTGATACGCGTGGGTGTGTGCATGATGAATGCTCACTCGTAGGCAAGGAATTGACGCTGTGCCCTGGATGTGTCGACGGCTGCGCACGATGCAATCATGCTCACGGTCTCACATAAAACCGCAATTTTCACAGACACGACCTAATTGCTATTAAAACAGTACCGTATACCCATCCACACAGTGGATCATGCCATATTATCCAAGTATACACTGCGTTAACACGTTGTGGGATGTACGTCAGGATTCCACGAGTGAGCTGTTTGCCCACCAACCGGTGCACCGTAGCACTGCCCACCCCTAGGTCGCCTTAGCGGGAAACATCTGGTGACGGCCAACGTTGCGCGTTGCGTTGGTCGCCACTTGAAGGACAAATCCGAGCGGCTCAGCATCGATGGGGTTGCTTCTCCCCTAGATTATCAGAGGCGGTGATAACACTGCACCACTCGCAGGACGAAGAAAGGCGAGAGCACTGGCGTCTGGCGAGGGAAAGACCTTGCGCTCTCTGGCGTTCCGCCTGAGCAAGCTGAGCAAGTCGTGGTCAGCTGGCGTACACTCATTCGATAGGAAAAAGGGCCAGTTCCATGCGATCTGAGAGCGCGTGGGGAGCGACCATAGTGACGTGCCGTGCGTAACGTTGAAGTGGCTGTGATGGGACACGTGAGCGACGCGCATGGATGCGCGAATGTTCGGCCTCTGGAGGAAGAATGAGGTCCTGGATACTCTATTTCGATGCGCATGGCGGTACTCTACGGTCATGCACAGGTGCCACCCGTGTGCTCACCTGCACACCACTCACACGCACACCACGTTGGCCATTGCGCGATGATCTTCCATCGATTGTTCATCATGAAACGTGAGAGGCGAATTGGTGACGCGGGCTATGGTTTCTTCTTTTAGGTGTGCACACGTCGATGTCCATTTATTCGATGACAATTTTCTGTGTCGAATCCCAAGTCTACCTAGACCGCAACCTCCGAATGAGTGTGTTTGCCCAATACATGACTTTTTTTTATCTCTACTTCTCCTGCTTCTTTGGCACGATGAGCTCAGCTGCCAACTCACTAAGCATTTGCATCGTCGCGTAGTCCTTCGTCTCGATGTTGTCGTGCGGCTTGACGTCGATGGCGCAGAGCGAACCCAGGACCGTTCCATCTGGCGCACGCACTGGGAAGCCCGCATAGAACTTGACACCGCCCTTCATTACCGGCAATTGCGCGAATCGCACGTCACGCTGCGGGTTCTTGAGGATCATTGGGCGCTCGGCATGGATGGTGTGCGTACACAGGTTCTCGTCACGAGTGAGCTTGCCCGGAAGTGCGAGCTTGTAGTTGCCGAGCGCTTCAAAGTGCGTCTCGCTGACTGTACCAATGAAGCCAATTGGACAGCCGAGCTGCTTGGCAGCTCGCTGAGCAAGCAAATCCAAAGCCGAGCGATCGTAGTCTTCCTTGAGGATACCCGTGGTCTCCATATAATGGAGTCGTCGTGCGTCTTTCTCGGTATTCGACGCTGGGGCAAGCGGAATATCGGGGTGTGACATTGTATTCGCGTCGTACTCAAAGGCATAGTCGCGTTCTTTGCCGTAGACCTGGCACTCGTCAGCGCGGAACGTCTCCTTCGCTGTTTTCAAGTTCTTGGCGAGATGTTGCTCCAGGCTCTGGGCGACTTCCGCCTTCGTTGGCTTTGCACCGCTACTGCTTTCCACTTGGAGGAGCTGGTCGAGGGTTTCCAGAGCCTTCGAGGTTTCGCTTGGTTCTTCCAGCAGCAAACCATCGCAGAGCGAGGCCACACTCGACTCCCATTCGTCTTCCAGCGTGTCCACGACCACAGGACCGAGGGCTGGCACAAGATCTTCATCATCGAAATGGCATCCATCGACACGACGAACGCATGGAGCACAGAAGCGGTTCTTGTGCACTTGTCCAACAGGAGCCTCGACGTCGTGGACGTTCGAGCAGTCATCGCACGTGACGTGTCCACAGAGTCGACAGAATTCATCTTGAGTGGAAGGCGAGACCTCTTTGTGGCATGTCGAGCACTTTGCATTGTCTTTCGACTGCACCACAAATGTCTGGAAGCCAAGGCGACGACGACGAATGACGGTCTCGAGCTCACGAAGTGACTTGGTGAGAGCTTGGAGGACGAGCTCGGCTTCAGGATTGGCGGACGAGGTGTACGAGTGCACAGTAACGCGAGTAGTTTGGTTACCACTTCCATACGCATCACCGCTCGTGGACTGAATGTCCCAACCAGTCACCAAATGGTCATCCTCGCTGTTTAGAACCACGCTCTTGCTGTCCATCACGACCTTGCCGTGCACATTCTTGGGCAAAGTCTTCATGAGATGGTACGCTCGGTCACGCGTTGGGAAGCGAATCGTGGCAGTCGAGAAACCGAGCTGGTGCTTGGAATTACTCGACTTTGGCTCGACTTCCACAGTCTTGACCGTGAAAAGAGCCGACTGAGGTGCATCAGCAACGACTTCGGACTGGAGAGGATGAAGCTGCTGGTAGTGGATAGCACCACCGCGCACTTCACTGCCGAGCGCCTGCGTCGTTGCATCCAGTCCCTCCGAGTCGTGATGAATCAGCACATTCAGCACTTCGTTCACGTGGCACTTGAGCTCGGTTGTAGCGAGAAGAGCGTACGTCACATCCGTGTCCTTACCGCTCTCTCGAACCCATTCGTACAACTGCACATCGTTTTCTGGACGCAGCTTCCACTCCTGTCCGACCTTGGTCTTGGCCTGCTCCACCGCAGCTTGGAGCTTGGGCAGCGTCGCAAGGACGTTGTTGGTGAGCTCCTGGCTGGACAGGACGAGCGTCTTCGTTCCCGAGGTGTTGTCCTGGACCTCGAGTCCTTCGGTTCCTGAAACTTGGCGAATGCTTGTCATCGTCCTGAGCAGTTGACGGCGAATTGACGAATGGTCCAACTTGGTGAAGTGTGCGAATCCCTCATGCGATCACGATTCCAAGGTTCAACGCCGGCAGGGTATCATCGTAGCACTGCAACTCAATAGACTTTATGGCCCATTCGATACGGCACGAGGCACCATAGTAACTAGATAAGAGAACTCGCAAGGTGGTGCAATGATTCAACGGATGGTGGATAATGCTGGTCATGATGGGAAGATTAGGTTGATGCGATGAGGTGACTCGTTTCCCTCTAGATCACTTTGCCGCCTCCGCTATGCACCGAGGTTTCCCGCCTTAGCGAGGAGCCAGTCGGATGGGGAGGGTCTGTTTTCGAATTGAAGTCATGGATGTGGCACCGTCACAGAGCACACGTGGCGTTGTCATCCACCGAGAAAGATCGCTTATCCAAGCAGCACCCGTTGCTAGTACATTACGTACAAGAGTACTGCGTGGATCGATTGAAGGCGCTGTATCAACCCCCACGTTCTTATACATCCCCTAGCAATATCAGTGGTGTGGTGACGCGTCCGTCGGCGCCATCCCGCGCCGCGATGTCGGGTCCAAGAAACGCGATGAGTCGGAAGATATCGTCGGGTAAATGAGCCAACGGCGGGTCTCTGTGCGCTTCTTGATCGCCGATCCTTTTCGTCTCTTCGTGCTGAATGCGATGGCGAGCCATGATCAACTGTCGCACCGAATTCCACCGACAATTTTTTCGTACTGCGTCGCGAGGGCCCGAACTCGTGGATTCACGTCGTTGAATAGCAAGCCCCTGGCGGCAAACACACCCGACGTGACCTTGGCCGGGGCTAGCTTGTGGAACTGGAGCACAACGTCCGCCAGCCCTCGCTCGACGGCGATCGCCGTGACTTGCCACACCCCAAAGAGTTCGCGATGCGAAGCGTTCCGGACCCGACGCGCGAAGGACGCGCGCACACGTGGGCGCTCCAGCATCCTCTCGACGAACGGGAGACCTAGATTTAAGACGATGAGTTGCAGCAACCGGAGCGGGTGGTTGTAACAACGCAATGCCTTGCTGGGCATGCGAGCCAGGAGCAGCAGGGCGACGTCTCGTCGATGGCGTTGATATGCCATGGCAACACCGGGACCCGGTGGTCGTCGTCTCGCCATATCGACAAGTCCTTCTCGGCGCAGCGCTCCACCCAGTCCAAGAGAAACTGGTAAAAGTCCATATTACCCGTGTCCGAGAACGCCGTCAAAAACACATTGTGGCGTCGCTGCCGAGCCATGGCCAGCTGCGGATTCTCGTTGAGAATCGCCTGAGGGGCGGTAAAGTTGCCCACCATGAGATGCTCCGAGACCTGGTTCAGCAGCGTACGTGGAGGTATTGCGCGCCGCGGACGCTGCATCTGTCGACGACGACGAGAGCGGGGCGGTCGCATGATCACGTGTAGCTTGACTCAATAAAGGAGATAGACAACGCGGTTTCCACGTACACGAAGCGAAGATGGAATCGCTTCTATCACGCCCATCAGAGAGCAGCAACGTCGTCGTACAGACAGAGCAAAGTGACTCGCTTGGTGACCCTCGACCTCACCCTTTGCCAAGAGCTCTTGGCCTGCCGTCTTATTCCCGACTTATTGCAGCACAGTGGGGGTTTATTACCTCTGATATGAGGTATGCCATCGTAAAAACCTCTCATGTAGCATAGTTGAAGTGAATCTGATGATCGGGAGAAGGCAACAAGCACATGACGTCACCACACAGCTCGAGGAGTCCACATTTGTGGACACGTACATTAATATTCACCAGTCGAACCCTTCTAGAACGAAAACTTTGCCGAATCGACGTCGTTTGAGCAATTTCACGACCAGAAACGCACTCAAAAGCCGTTAAAAGCTGCGTTTTTTCTCTCGTTGGCACATCAAAACGGTGTTAGTTTATCCCTGTGGACTCTCTTACTGACCTAGGACTCATAAACGTCACTACACAGTATCACTTGAGATCTCATGGGTCTTTAGGTGGCATCTGAGGGCCCAGGAGTTTCTCCACCCACTTGCTCAGCATTTCCATCTCTGCATAGTCCTTGGTGGTGATGTTGTTGTGCGGCACGACGTCGATCAGACACAGCGTCGCGACGACCGTTCCGTCTGGCGCACGCACGGGGAAGCCGGCGTAGAATCCGATGCCGTCGATGCGCATCCCAGGCATCTGAGCGAAACGCATGTCACGCTGTGGGTTTCTCAGGATCACCGGACGCTCGGCATAAAGGGTGTGGATGCACAGGTTTTCGTCGTGAGTGAGGCGTTGCGATAGTTCGAGACCATAGTTTCCGATCGCGTGGAAGAACTTGTCGTCGACCATACCGACGTAACTGATAGGCACGTTGAATCGCATGGCAGTCACCCACGTGATGAGATCTAATGCTGAGCGATCGTAGTCCTCGTTGAGGACACCACTGATCTCCATGTAATGGAGTCGTCGAGCTTCTTTCTCGGTGTCGAAGTGTGGAGCAAGTGGTACATCTGGATGAGACGTCGTGTCGGCGTATTCAAAAGCGTAGTCTCGTTCCGAGTCGTAAACCGGACATTCTTCAGCGTGATACGAGTTTTTCACTGTCTTCAAATGCTCGGCCAGTCGCTTCTCCATGTTCAGCACGATTGCCTTCTTCGTCAGCTTCTTCACGGTGATAGGCGAGTTGGTCGTTGATGACACACTGTCCCGCGAAGACCCTTCGGAGACCACCGTACTGCGAAAGCTATCGATGCGGACGAGCATATCGAGCGATTCCAGGGCCTTGGTCGTCTCTTGCGTTTCATTCAACATCAGGTGATCTGAAAGAGAGGCCACGGACACTTCCCAATCATCGTCGGAGCTGTCCACGATAAGTGGACCAAGGGCAGGCACGAGATCCTCATCATCAAACTGACAAGAGTCCACGCGGCGAATGCACGCGAGACAGCAGCGAGTCTTGTGCACCTTACCGGCAATGGCTTCGACTTCATACATTCCCGAACATTCACCACAGACGACGTGTCCGCACAGTCGACAAAAGTGGTCGTGGCGGAAAAAGGAGAAGTTTTTGCGGCAGATCAAGCAGATTGGAGTGTCCGCATCTTCTTCCAGTGGCTGTGAAACAAACGACTGGAATCCGAGACGGCGACGACGAATTACCGTCTCGAACTCTCGAAGAGACTTGGTGAGCACTTCGATGGCGCGCTCGGCGTCCGAGTTCGAGTACGACTTTCGGTGTGCAGCGAGTGCCGACGCATTGAAAGAAGCAGGATGCAATCGTCCGTACTCACTAGGTGGTACAGTGGCGATGTACGAGTGCACAACAACTTGAGTTGTGTGCTTGTTGCTTCCGTAGCCTCCGTTCTTTGTCAGCCGAATGTCCCAGCCAATCCCCAAATGATCGAGTCGTCCCTCCAGCGCCGCGCCTTCGTTACCAGGCACAACCTTGTTGTGCACATTCTTGGGCAACGTCTTCATCAGGTGATATGCACGGGTTCTTGATCGGAAGCGAATCGTACAGGTCGAGAAACCAATACGAAGCTTGGCTTGGCGCTTCATACTGAACTTTGGTCGGATGACAATGGCTAGAACACCGAACAGAGCCGTGTGAGGCTGCGTGTTCGGTTCACTCACGAGTCCAGACTCGAGAGGCTGCAATTGCTGATAGTAGATACCACCGCCACGCACTTTGCTCCCAGCAACCGATTGCACCGTCACGTCCATATCGTTCGAATCGCGGTGAACGAGCACACTGAGCACTTCGTTCACATGGCAGTGCAGCTCCGCCGTCGCGAGGAATGCGTGCGCTACGTCAGCGTCTTCGCCTCCGCCAGGGACGAGCTCGTATAGGTTTACTTCGTTCTTTCTGCGCTTTTCCTTCCATTTGCGGCCGAGTTTGGTCAAGGCTTGGTCAACAGTGACCTGGAGCTTTGGTAAGGTCGCGAGGACGTCATCGCTGATGTCCTGACTTGGCATGACGAGCGCCTTCCGACCGAGGGCGTGGTCGTGGACCATGAGACCCTCGCTCTCCTTCGAGCGGTCGCTGTTCGCCTGTGTGCTCATACTGGCGAGAGTTGAATGAGGAAATGACCTTGGTGGCGCTGCACGTCCAAGAGGATGTGTATACATCACTTGACTATGATTATCACCAGAAGCAAAGCTCCACTTTGAGAAATCTCATAAACTCAAATTCAGTAGAATTAAGTCATCAAATTATCAAATATGAATAAATGTACTTGTAATGGATACATTTCACCAGTAGATACTGATGTAGTGAGATGGGGACATACGTCAGGATGGGATTGTGGATACCAGTGGTAGTGCTCACCTTGACACAGTGACACAGAAAGGCGGCACGAACAGGATCCTCACACGAACTGAGACTGCGCCACTCTTTCTCTCTCCCAGATTCTTCAAGAGAACAATGGATACAATCCAGACCGCCTTCTTCGTTATCCATCGCAGAAGATGAGCGCATGTGGTCAGGAAATCGTCCGCATACGCCACGTGGATGGTCTTCTCACGGTGGAAAGACCAGCTGTGGGATCTCAGCACGCTTCGGTGGGGCAGCTGCAGGTTCACTTGACTTGATGCCCGCCAGACAATACTACAGCTCAGGGGTACTATTACTAGATTTCTCCACATGTTGAAGTTAGTTAGTGAAATGGCGAACCTACGCAGGAAGAAACTAGTCGCAGAGTCCCTATACCTGCATGCATTCAGCAGTTGGATCAGAGTCTGGTTCATGTTCTAGTGGCTGGGTGCGACATTCGGAGCTACAGCTTTCGCAGTTGGACGATCCCCATGCTGCTACCCTTTTTGTAGGTCTTGTCGCTACCGAGATAGAGCAACTTGATCTTGTCCCCAGCTTTTATCTGGCGCATCACCGCCATGGTTGACTGATTTCCGTGACCAGCACCTTCGTAATCCAGCACGCGACGCAAGAACTCGCCATTCAGTTGCAGCTCGATCTGGAATCCAGATGAGGAATCTGTCGCCCTCCGTCATCATTGGCATCCAGTCTAAAACACCCGGCAAAATCCTACGATCCATGATATTGTCGGCTTTCTCAGCAACTCTAACCAATCATCAGCTCATCACGTTGAGATACTGGGTCAACGCAACTGCAGGGAGTGCGTTCTGTTCCGTCGTGAAGTCCTTCAGTTCGAGCCACTTCGTTTCCCTACGAGATCGTTTCATTAGGAGATCTCCCGAAAGAGAAGATTGCAAACGTACCATTGCTCCTTGCTTTCTCGATTCTCCAGCCAGATCTTGAGGCGCTCATCCACCTAATGATGCAAAAGCGGAAGGAGCATTCTTGATCATCAATCACAAACGTCGTCGCGCCTTCTTTTGGTCCCGCCATCGAATGCACTTGAGCAGATAACTGAAAGACTGATCGAGAAGAGAAGTCTGACCACCCAGCGGTTATCCAGAAAATGCGTAAGCTGCCAAGTCTTTCATGTCATTAGTAGGATTCTGTCCCAATTCAGATACGTAACTTCATGTTTATATATTCCAACGTTATCAATGGTCCTAAAGTGAATTACTGATCGAGGCATGTTAAGTATAGCTCGAGGACGAGTCGACAAGACGTCGATGGGGCAATGAAAACATGAACACTACCCAAGAACTGCTGTGCTGAACACCAGCGACGTTGATATGGAGCCGAAGCATCCTGAACTCGCGTGTGAAGCAGGCACTTTCAGCGCTGGTGACGAGCTTCTACAGCCTCAACTTGTTTGTGCCAGCACTTAGTTACGAGACGATGAAATGGTATTTTGCCCACCACTTCGCCAAACGGCCTTTACGACGTGGGATGAGTTCGAAGCCACAGTCAAGCGATACGGAGCGGACACCTTCCAGATGTTTCGGTGAGTTCATGGAGCTAGGCATTGCTTCACTGTATCATCTACTCATCGATAAAAATGATCATGATTCAGGAAAAGAAGCTCAACGTCCATAACAAAGTACAACAAAGCAATGGCTGAACGACATGAAAAGAAGGGGGAAATGCCAACAGCACGTCTGGTGGTCATGTCATGCGGACCATATGCAACGATGAGAATGACCTGTACTCACGCTTGGCCATGCAGGTTGCGAGATGGGTGAGTTGCGCATAATCGCCGTTCATTTTCACCTTGTCTTACCTCAATGTTGGAAAAGGCAAGGGCGAACGGACAGGACATGACATACGGGCCACGGGGTGTAAAGCAAAGATCTGCGCGAGCGTGCACCGAGGCACACACGCGACTAATGGACCACGCTTCCATGTTCAGATCACGAGCCAAAACACCACGCACAACCATCCCGTTTGCAAAGATTCATGGAAGCACTACTGTGAAAATCGAAAGATTACTGACGTGGCAGCGATCAACCAGGCCAGAGAGTACGTAATACAAGGTACAGGTTTTCAAGAACTTGTAGCACATGCGCGTAAGGCAACTGGTGCGTCCACTGCGTGTATGGAAATGTCCATCAAGTCCCTAAATACTCACGTACACAACACAGGTGACCAAGTGAAGAGCAAGGATGTCTGGAACCTTGTTGCAAAAGTCCGGAAACTGGATCGGTTGGTCCCGGCAGGAGCAGAGGCCGCCTCAAAGTCCCAGGACTTCGTCCAATAAGCCATTTCCATACAAACACCAAGTCAATCCTGGTATTACTCTTAACGCATCCATTTCAGTTCGTAACATGTTAATATCCCAGTCCTATGATTGGTGCAAATCATTTAGAGCGTAACCAGTTTACGCTGGCGGCAATGGATTACCTTGTCGTTCCGGTCGCATGTGCGAGGAAGCACTTGCACTCTTCTCCTCTTTGCTCAATCTTCGATTTGCTTTCGACAGCTCAAGCACCATGACGACTTCTTACCCAGCAACTTTCTGTGGCTACGTGGCCGAGGGCTTTGGTAACCCACTCGACATGATCAAGCTTCGTTCGGACCTCAATCACGGGCCTCTCCAGCCTTCGAGCATTCGTATCCGTGTGCACACCGCTGCTGTCAATCCAACCGACTGCAAGTTTGTGCAAATGGGGCACGTGTTCGGATTGCCGTCGCCAATACCGGAGAAGCCGTTGAGACTGGGTGTTGATGTCGCTGGGACGATCGTCCAGGTTGGTTCCGAGGTGACGGATCTCAAGGTCGGCGACGAAGTGTATGGCATGCCGACGCTCGCTACAATGGGGACGCTAGCTGAGTACGTGGATATCGAGGCTCAGCATGCTGCACCAAAGCCAGCCAGTTTGAGTTTCCACGAGGCGGGTGGTATGCCAGCCATATCAATGACGAGTTACCAAGCCATGACGACCCACGGTCAGTTGAAGCCAGGCCAACGTGTGCTCATCCTCGGTGGTAGCAGCTCGACCGGTATCACCGGGGCCCAGATTGCCAAGGCCGTGGGCGCGTCTTTTGTCGTGGCTACAACCAGCACGCGTAATCTCGACTTCGTCAAGCAGTTTGGTGTGGACCAAGCCATTGATTACACGAGTGAGAAGTGGTGGGACGTGTTGGAGCCTCACTCGATCGACCTCATCTATGACTGCGGTGTGGAGCCAACTGCCTGGGGCGGCGGAGCTCAGCGCGTCCTGAAGAAGGACACGGGTCGGTTGGTGACGATCGGAATGCCGATCACGCCGAGCGAGTCGCCGATCGGTGCGACGTACGTGCCGTTGGGTGCAAAGCCACGCCGTGCTGACTACCTCGCGTTGAATGACTTGATTGAGTCGGGTAAGTTGGTGATTCCGATCGAGAAGGTTTACCCATTCGAGGAGCTGTTGGACGCTGTGAAGCATCAGATGACTGGGCACACCCGAGGCAAGCAAGTCGTGGAGGTCTTGCACTAGAGAAAAGATAACAATGAAGCTCAATTTCTCAGAAACATGCCGATGAGATGCAACGACCTGCGAGAATTGCATGTACTTAGCGTCTATCTTTCTTGGAATCGTGCCTGCTCGTGTCTAGGAATTACTATATGGGACTGAGAGCGTTTATCACCAAGCTTCAGAGTACATCTATCCACGCCGTGTGAAAATGAATACAAACGGCACGGTCGAGTTTGTGGAGGGCAAAGCAACTCGACGATACCGTTTTAACGTGACTGTAGCTGAGGAAAAACTTCACATTTGGCTTGAGGACCACAAGACGAAGGATCAGTGGTACGAAGGGCATGCGAGTTGACATACAAGCGGTTCCTAGATTCTGTGTTTTGTATTACAGGATATCCAGGGATCTCACCATCGGCGAGTTTACAACAGAGAAGTCAGTCATTCCCAACGCAACAATCGTTGACTACGCAGAGGTATGTACACGAGCATGAGTGTCATCGGTATACTTAGTGGCTGAAAAGACCCGTAGCGCTTTGTGGAGTGTCTCGGAGCGACGCCTGACGATGCCAAGAACGCTTTCGAGCGCGTCTTGGCTACGCCAGCGAAAGACAAATCGCGGCAGTTGACACTCTCGTTCATTTTCGCGTGGTCGACCTTCGTTACGTCGCTAGTGTACACCTTCAAGCTCAATATGATCCCTTTGGAGCGCGTGGATGTACTAGCGGCCCAGATTCGCGACTTCCAGGACGAGCTGCGTGTTCTTAGTGCGGTTGTGAAGGATGTGCGAACTCGTCAGAACGAGCTTGGCTTTGTTGAACTTGAATCGGTCGGCTCAGTTGCAAGAAACAACCCTTTGAAGTGGAAAGTTGTCACGGGGGATATGGACGGGCACTTTGATCTGGATTCGAAGAACTTGAGTGTCAGCGTGAAGCATGCGGGCTTATACTCGCTTCAAGTGACAGTGCTATATGCCAGCAGTTACGCTGGTGCACAGTTCAACCTCCAAGTCAACGGAATCTCCGTTCGCCAGTGTCACGAATGCATTCAATACAACGACTACAACCGCCGTGTGAACACTGCGTACGCCTCGGCGCAGCGATCGTCTAGTATGTCGGCGACACGTCAGCTCAAGAGTGGTGATGCTGTGACAGCCGTCTTTGAGGGAGACGGACAGGCCATGGAGGGTAGCCTTCTCACGATTACTCGGTTGCGCTAGGTTGTGCATGATGATGCATGTGGTGTGCCGTTCAAAATTTTCGATGTGATAAACTCTTTTGTAACTCAATGGCTGGTCATACACATCCTTCCAGTCTTTTCGATCCAGATGGTGGAGTTCAATTGAGCGAAATATATGCATCCTATCTGTCCGTGGCTCATCCATGTGTTGCTACGGAAGAACCATGGCGCACGGCAGCAGGAACGAAGAACCTCTTTCTCCGTCATCTTGGGAAGCTTCAATGGGAACATGAAAACACAGGAATCCAACTGATCCCATCTGCACCGAAGCAAATACAGAGCCGCATCTCCAACGCCTCCGCATCTGACATCGTAACGTTAATTCCTTTTCCAAATTGGTTAGATCCGTCTCAAGACACTCCAGCGCTTGATAAGGCACTTGCTCACCGTTACAGTGTCGATGTTCTTGCCCCATGACGGCCATCCGTGATCCTCTCCCCTTCCCTATGACAAGGGTAAGAATTTGCCTCACTCACTCATGTCGCTTCTCCTACATTCCAGAGCTGTTCCGTATCGAAGAGCTCGGCCGTGACCAGGCGTTCCGTGATTTCGTAACGATACTTGACGAGCTTTGCGACGGAAACATGACTCTCCCGGACGCGCCTACTACTTGCTTTGATGGCTTGCTCCTCACTCTTTCCACGACGAGGTGGGCGTTGGACAGCGAATGGCCTAGTTCCATCGGACACTTACCAGAAACGAGCGAGAGCCCCCATCAACGCCTCGGAATTAGTGGAACACGCACTTCAACGACCATCAACGTTGTGATTGGTTATAAACGTAGTTTTCCATCCAATCATGACATGGCGACATCCATGCAACATTCAAACGACATGCCAGGTTCGAAGCAGTCTCACTCTGTCATCGGAGACTGTCGTCGCTACATGTACGAATACTGCACGACAATCGAGTCTGAGCAGCCTTGAGCTTGGCGCTTAATCCACTTCCACCACACGACGATGCGGTCGACAGCATCTCTCGCCAAGCCCCGAGCAACGAGCACAACCGCGAGGCAGGCATCCACGACCCACTCATAGATGCCCTTCAGGCGCTCGCGTGCACGCTCCCCCCTCAAACCTTGGGCCAACACTGGGGCCTGAGCTAGCTTGTCGCATGTGACAATCTTCTGCGCCTCGAGCTCGTTCACGCGCTGCTGCATGTCGCGAAGCTTAGCGCGCAGCACCTCCGTCTCCGACATCTTGCGCTGCTTCAACTTGAAGCAAAACGTGGGAGTCCAGACGATCCCACCCGAACTAAAGCGGACGCACAGCTTCAATTCGGTAGTCTCCTCATCAAGTGACGTGATGTCTACGTGCTGATTCTCACTCGCTGTCTTGGTTTGAAGGTTCGCGAGCGCCGTCACGAGACACTGCGTGATCGTCGCGGGATCAACACTTGCACCGGCCAATCCGTTCAAAATACTCCCCTCCCTACCATACAAAGAAGGAAGGTTACCACTGCTTTTGCTGACGCAGCTGGCATGTTGACTTACCATTGTTGCTCGTTCACAAGATGCTCAAGGGTGAACGCGTGTTCCGTTAGGTCGTAGTGGTACGTCACCGAAGCATGGGACGGAAACACGACCTTGCCGCTCGCGTGGACCACTGAACTGCCTGTCTTGGACATCGCCACTTGCCAAATGGAGAGCAACGGAGGCAGAGTCTGTCGATCCGGGGAATTCCGCTTTATTTCTCGGATTTCTTCGTCAAAATCCACTCAAATCAATCAAATCAGTGAGTAAATTGACTCATTTTATCTAAACGTGGTGTTGTGGAGGATACGTTTGAGCTGGATAGCCCTGAGGCTGGTAAGTCGGTGGAGCATAGCCCGTCTGGACGGGATAAGCTTGCTGAGGGTAACTCTGTACGACGACTGGTTGCACGTAGACTGGTTCATTGTAGCCGTCGTACTTGCGTCGACGGCTTCGGTCGTCGTCCGAGCCAGCGGCGGCGCAACAGGCAGCACAGATGGCGCCGCACAGGCAGCACTCGCACACGTCGCACAGATCAAACATGGTCTTCTGGTCTTATTGTCTTGTCTTGGAATGAAAGGTCCCCAGTGTCGGCAAAGTCAAGAGGAGATGGGTTCATCCGCCAATGATGATGCGATTTTGAGTTTACCGTCCCGTGGTTAGCCGGTCCACTGAAGTCACGCGTTGGACACCCTCGGCAAAGTGGTACACGATGGAAGAAAGTAAATCACAAAAGGGAAGGCGTCGCCGACACTTGGATCTTACTCGATTAATTACACAGAATCTAGTTTTCGTCCCTGTCTGACTCTCTTTTTTTTTTACTGAACACGCGCCACCTGCAGCATGTGGCACCACAAGGACCAGACTAGAGTATGCTGGAATGACGCACTCCTTTCGAGCACATAAGGGGTTTTCAATTGGTAGGAACGAGCTGAGCGCGACCATATCTAACGCCTAAACTGCTGGATCGGCCTGTGAGAAACACGACACGATATCACCATCAAGAGGTTCTCTCAAATCGATCGAGTATTACTGAATTAGCTTCATATGTCTATGCGTGTTGCTGTGCTGGATACGCTTGTGCTGGATACGCTTGCGGTGGGTAGCCTTGTGGAGGGTATTGCTGAGGCGGATAGCCTGGCTGGGCTGGGTAAGGCTGCTGAGGGTAGCTCTGGACGACAACTGGCTGCACGTAGACGGTCTGGCCGTCACTGCTGTATGAGCGACGACGGTTTCGGTCGTTGTCAGAGCCAGCGGCGGCGCAACACGCGCCACAGAGCGCGCCGCACAAACAGCACTCGCACATATCACACTCGTCGTCCATGGTTGTCTGTGTGTCTTGTTGGGTTTTTGTCTTGTCTTGGAATGAAGACACTGCACAGAAGTGAAGCTCGAGAATATGCGACATGTCAACAAATATTGAAAGAATCTGACTTGGATTACGCCTGTTTACGCTGACTCAGTGAGCTAGGACGCCCGTAGGATTTTCTCGAAATTCAAGTCACAAAAGCCATTCACCGAATCACGCAACATGAAAAAAATGGAAACTAGTGACATGTGAACTGATTTTTTCTGCCACCTGACAAAGAAAAGAGAGCATTGCTACTTCAATTTTCATAGGAAAAGGAAAGATGAATTACTAGATCAAATCAATATGTATCCTTTGCACATGCACTTGATTGACGGTCGCTTGGTGTCCCTTAGTCCACCTCTTCGATCTTTGGACCCGAGCTCTCGGTCGCTGAACCCGCCTGCGCGCCGCACGACGTCGGCATACCGCCGCCATTGGCTCCAGCCTGCGCGTACATCTTCTGAAGGATCGGATTGGCCACGCCCTCGAGCTCCTTCTGCTTGCGTTCGTACTCATCCTTGCTCTCCATCTGATGGGAGTCGAGCCACTTGATCGTCTCCGACACGGCGTCGTCGATCTTCTTGCGATCCGTCTCAGCCAATTGCTGCTTCACACCGCCTTCTTCAAGCGAGTTACGCAAGTTGTACGCGTAATTCTCGAGTCCGTTTTTGGCATCGATGCGCTCCTTGTTCTCCGCGTCTTCCTTCGCGTACTTCTCGGCTTCTTGCACCATGCGATCGATCTCGCTCTGAGACAAGCGACCCTTATCATTGGTGATCGTGATCTTGTTGTCCTTGCCCGTCGACTTCTCCACCGCGGAGACGTTGAGGATACCATTGGCATCGATATCGAACGTCACTTCGATTTCTGGCTTGCCGCGAGGCATCGGTGGAATGCCGTCGAGACTGAACTTGCCAAGCAAGTTGTTGTCCTTGGTCAACGAGCGCTCGCCTTCAAACACCTGAATCAACACGCCAGGCTGGTTGTCCGCGTACGTCGAGAAGGTCTGCGACTTCTTCGTAGGCACAGCCGTGTTACGAGGGATCAGCGTCGTCATGACGCCACCGGCCGTCTCGAGACCGAGTGATAGCGGCGTCACATCGAGCAACAAGAGATCCTGGAGCTTGGACGACTTGTCCTCACCACTGAGGATCGCAGCCTGCACGGCAGCACCGAACGCCACGGCCTCATCCGGATTGATCGACTTGCATGGCTCTTTGCCGTTGAAGAAGTCACCCAGAAGCTGCTGCACCTTCGGGATACGCGTCGAGCCGCCGACCAAGACGACTTCGTGCACTTGGCCCTTGGAGAGCTTGGCGTCCTGGAGCACCTTCTCCACTGGTTCCATGGTCTTGCGGAAGTAGTCAGCGCACATGTCTTCGAAACGCGCACGAGTGATGGTGCTGTTGAAGTCGATGCCATCGAAGAGCGAGTCAATCTCAATGTACGCCTGAGTGGACGATGAAAGGGTGCGCTTCGCACGTTCACAAGCCGTACGCAGACGACGCAATGCACGTTGGTTGCTCGTGAGATCCTTGCGATGCTTGCGCTTGAACTCCGCGACGAAGTACTCAACCAAACGGTTATCAAAGTCTTCACCGCCAAGATGGGTATCACCGGCGGTCGCCTTGACCTCAAAAATGCCTTCTTCAATGCTCAACAGCGACACATCGAAGGTACCACCGCCCAAGTCAAAGATGAGAACATTGCGTTCGCCGCCCTTCTTGTCCAAACCGTACGCGATAGCCGCTGCTGTCGGCTCATTGATGATACGAAGCACGTTCAAACCAGCAATGGTACCCGCATCTCGCGTGGCTTGACGCTGCGAGTCGTTGAAGTAGGCTGGAACCGTGACGACGGCGTTCTTAACTTCCGTTCCCAAGTACGCCTCCGCAATTTCCTTCATCTTGGTTAGCACCATGGACGAAATCTCCTCCGGCTGGAAAGTCTTCTTCTCGCCCTTGAACTCGATCGTGATCTGTGGCTTGTCGCCTGCGCCAGCAGTGACCTTAAAAGGCCAATGCTTCATGTCGGCTTGAACAATCGAGTCCGTGAATTTGCGACCAATGAGTCGCTTGGCGTCGAACACCGTGTTGCTCGCGTTCATCGCCACTTGATTCTTCGCAGCATCGCCGATGAGACGTTCCGAATCGGTGAAGGCCACATATGATGGCGTCGTGCGGTTGCCCTGATCGTTGGCGATGATCTCCACACGATCATTCTGCCACACACCGACGCACGAGTACGTCGTGCCGAGGTCGATACCCACGCTCGCGCCTGCAACAGTCGCCATGGCTTCGTGTCTTGTCTTGTGTTGTTGTTTTCTTGAGTTGTTTGTGGTGAATTGGATTGTGAGCCTCAAGTCCAAGACCACGCAGCTCACCCAGGACGAACACCATGCGACATGGCACCACGAAATGGGTACATGATACACATTTTTGATTGATAGAAAATAGTTTTAACCAATCAGAAGGCTTGTTCTGATATAGTTCCCGAATTCTGGAGCCGAGCTTCTCGAACGAAGAGACCTACACTCTGTGTAGAAAGTCCAGAGGAAACGAGTGAGAGTGATGGTCAGAAGAGGATTCGAGAACTGATACATTCGAGAAGACAAGTGACATCGCATGCGATCCCAAGATAAGACACGAATCCATGACGACTGCTGGAGGCACAAGCGCGGGCAACAGCCGCCGTGGATTCGTGTATTGTCTAGCGAACGAAGCCACATTGACCCAAAGCGAAGACTATCGTTGATTAGTCTCATCAGGAAGCCATCAATCTAGTGTGAGGGACATGTGCAAGAGAGCTATGAACTTGATCCCATGTCGTATGTGTCGTCTCATTCTTTCTCGACTGTCTCTTTTCTCTCAATTGGCCCCGTGGAAACATACCACCAATATGGAAGCATTCAAGAGACAACAAATAAGCCGCTTCCATCCATCCAGCACCAGCGGCTGCCGGGTTTCTTTTCACTCAGCAATTTCCGCAGCACAGCAGTCGTCATGGCGTTGGAGACGAAAGGTTTCACAGTCTTGTCGGTCAATAATTTGCCTCGTGAGTTTACCTATACGCTCCATGTGAACAATGCGAACGATGAGCTGACGATTACGCTCAAAGACCGGTCGACCAAAGAACGATGGTACGTCAGCAATGCCAAATAACACTAGAATGGACTACTTCTAACAAGTCGTTCTGATAG
Organism: Pythium oligandrum; assembly: GCA_020085045.1. Taxonomy (NCBI): domain Eukaryota; phylum Oomycota; class Peronosporomycetes; order Pythiales; family Pythiaceae; genus Pythium; species Pythium oligandrum. The sequence goes on along the minus strand of JAHRIK010000001.1, from coordinate 870,060 downwards.
CGCATTATCGCCTGCCTCAAATTCTCGCTGCGATTTCCTCGTCAAGTGATTGATGTCTACAATGCATCCAACTTCGAACGTGTTCTTACAATGGACCCCGACTCGTGCGAGCTCAAATTGTCGTGGCAGGTCGAGTGGGGAGACTTTCGTCCGATCCTCATGTACAACTTTACACTCAAGCCAGAGCCGATGCGGCTCGAAGCGCCTGTGCCCGTCGTACATCAGCCACAAGAGGAGCTAATGCTGGTCGAGCTCGTCTCGAACTTCACTCGGGGCTCGTCCGAGCCACTGGGTTGGACTGTGGGCCTATCAACGGGTGGTGGATTCCACATGGACGAGCAGTGCAAGGTCATGACTCTCGAAAGGGATGGCATTTACAGTATTCTCTTCAATGGAGAATGGAAAGTGGACGCAGCCATTACTGTGGACCTTTTGATCAACGACAACGTGGTTCGTAGTCTGCACTTGGGCCGAAGCGCCCCGACAGGAGTGCAGGTGCTCGTGAAGGAGATGAAAAAAGAAGATGCAATGAAAGTGGTGGCGAGAGGATCACTGTTGCAAACCGTCTCGTTTGCATGCTCTCTCACCATTCACCAGCTCCGACGGATGTAAAGGGGTGACCAGAAGAAAGGTAGTAACACATTTGGATAATCATATTCATTCGTTGGCTAGTATAATTGCTTCTTATAAAAGCGCTTTCCCCACTAGTTTGCTCAGCATTTCCATTGACGCATAGTCCTTTGTACTCATGTTGTCATGGGGCTTGACGTCAATCATACAAAGCGTGGCGATGACGGTTCCATCTTCGGCGCGCACGGGGAAACCGGCGTAGAATTCAATGATTGGAACGGGCAGCTTAGCAAAACGCATATCGCGGTGAGGGTTCTTGAGGATCATTGGTTTCTCCGCGTGGATCGTGTGCACGCAGAGGTTTCCGTCGCGAGGAAGCACCAATGGATTCTGAAGACCGTAGCTTCCAACCGCGCGCAAGCACTTGTCGTCGAGCATACCGATATAACTGATAGGGACGTTGAATCGCTTGGCCGTCACCCACGTGAGCAAATCCAGTGCCGAACGATCGTAGTCTTTGTCGAGAGCACCGCTCTGCTGCATGTACTGCAGTCGTTTGGCTTCCTTGTCGCTAGCGATACTAGGAGCAAGTGGTACGTCGGGGTGCGACGTCTTTGTGGAGTCGAATTCGAAAGCGTATTCACGTTCAGAGGCGTAGACTGGGCACTCTTCAGCACGGTACTTGGTCTTCGCTTCTTTTAAATGCTTGTCAAGTCGCTTCTCCAGGTTGGAAACCACTTCCTTCTTGGTTGGTTTGCCCAAGCTGATACGCGTGTTGGTCGTCGAGGACAGGCTATCACGCGGCGAATCGTCCAAGACCTCTGTTTTCCGATAGCTATCCCTGCGGATAAATTCATCCAGCGATTCCAGCGCCTTCGTAGATTCGTGGACTTCATCCGACACCAAGCTGTCACAGAGCGAGGCAACGCCGGCCTCCCATTCGTCTTCAGGCGTGTCGACAATGACGGGACCCAGCGCGGGCACAAGATCCTCGTCGCTGAACCGGCACGAGTCGACGCGGCGAATGCAAGCGATGCAGCAGCGAGCCTTGTGCACATGGCCGATCTGAGCCTCAATTTCGTACATTCCCGAGCATTCGCCACAAACGACATGACCGCAAAGTCGACAGAAGTGATCGTGACGGAACACGGAGAACTTCTTACGGCAAATCAGACAGAGTCGAGCAGCGACTTCTTCATCCAAAGGACGGGAAACAAACGACTGGAAGCCAAGACGACGACGACGGATCACCGTCTCGAACTCGCGGAGTGACTTGGTGATTACTTCGATTGCGCGTTCGGCATCAGGATTCGAGTGCGCTTTTCGATGCTTCGCGAGTAACGATGTGTTGAAAGACGCAGGGTGAAGACGACCGTATTCGCTTGGTGGGACCGTGGAAATGTACGAATGAGCAACAACTTGCGTCCTGTGGTCGCTGCTAGTGGCGCCGCCGTTCTTCGTCAACCGGATATCCCAGCCGATGGCCAAATGGTCAAGCTTGCCGGCCAGAGCCGCACCCTCACTCTTCGAGATGACCTTGTTGTGCATGTCCTTTGGCAACGTCTTCATGAGATGATACGCGCGATCACGGTTTGGGAAGCGGATCGTACAGGTGGAGAAGCCAAGACGCAGCTTGGATTGGCGCTTCATACTGAACTTTGGTCGGATCGTAACACTCTGGACGCTGAAGAGAGCCGTATGAGGGCGGGTCGTCTTCTCCGCCATGAGTCCGGACTCGAGAGGCTGCAATTGCTGATAGTGGATCTCTCCACCACGCACTTTGCTGCCGCCAACCGACTGGATCGTGGCGTCCATCTCGTCCGAATCGCGATGAACGAGCACACTGAGCACTTCATTCACGTGGCATCGCAGCTCCGCCGTCGCGAGGAAAGCGTGCGCGACATCCGCGTCTTCACCTCCGCCAGGCACGAGCTCGTAAAAGTTCACGTCGTTCTTTCGTCGCTGTTCCTTCCATTTGCGACCGAGCTTGGTCAGAGCTTGGCTCACTGTGAGCTGGAGCTTGGGCAGCGTGGCGAGGACGTCGTCGCTGATGTCCTGACTTGGCATGACGAGCGTGTCTCGTCGGAGGGAGCGATCGTAGACCGTGAGGCCCTCGCTCTCTCGCATGCTGCTGATGGAACTGGTAGTCGAAGCCTTGCGCATCGTGGCGGGTGGATCGGAGAATGACGAGGCATGAGTCCAGAATAATGGTCCACCACTAAAGTCCCAACGTAACGTGTAATTTCACGAAACTCGGTGTTACATCTGCAAATCAGTACATTGGGAGAGAATTTACACTTATAGCTTACACTATATACTAACCTATTATAAAAATGACATACATACTGATATAATACAGTGGTAGGAGACATACGTCAGGATTTGCAGTCCCACTGTAGATGTGTGGTGTTCACTGGAACATGCAGGTGGACAAAAGCCCTGGCTCGAGCCCGGAGCCTCGAATGGCTTGTCGAATCGGCCTCAGCACGGATCGGACAGTCTCTGAACTGCTATAGAGACCAGAAGATCAGAAACCGCCTCAGTGAGGGAAGCTCGAGTCTGCTAGAGAGCACCAAAGTCAAGAGCAGAGGGACGATGCGCACGAAGCGACAGCAGTGTACGCAACCCGCCTGTCGTTGCAACAGACCCTCTGGCTTTTGACACCGTAAACTTGACCATGTTGGAACCGTATTTTCGCGTGTGCGGCCACAACTGATCTCGCGTCGTCTGCCCGATTCGGAGGGTCGCCTTGGGGGACGCTGGCTCTGTGAATGAGCGAACCCACCCAACGCAAGTACGGGTCCATCTCGGTGATGGACCACACTTCAAGAGTTCCTGCAGGAGCCCATCATGTTGATGGGCTACGATACTGAACTGTACTCGGGACACTCACAGTAGTGATCGACAATGCGTCCATGGGTCGCTGCCGACTCTAATCGAGCATGTTCACTATAGGTAGCCACTTCTGCAGGTTTTTGAGCTGAGCCACTCGTGATGGATCTTTCGGGACAAGCGGGTCGTCGACTTTTCCGAGCTATGCTCTGGGGACTTGTCGCGTTCGAGGCATACGTCAAGGGGACCAGGAAGATGCACATGCATACTGCCAGCATGGTCTCACCCAAGCTCGAAGGCAAGACGTCGTTTGTGGTAACGCAACGGCAGGTGTTCTGTCGCTATCGCATTAGCTAGAGCAAGGACGTGCTGTCTCTTTGGTTGGAGGACCGCACGAGTAAAGATCAGTGGTACGTCCAGTAGTACATTTGGACGACGTTTTCGTCTCCACCGTGCGCGTCAGCTCCACACGACCCCGCGATGGTACTTTTCCGTGTTGCTGGCGGGTCCTCGATGATTGGCTATGAATCACTTGTGCGGCTGACGGCGATGTGAGGTTCTGGCGGTCTATGCGCTGACACTGGACTGATTCCGACAGGCGAACCGAGCCTCTTGCGCTCAAAGACTTTGTCACGGACAAGAACACTCTTCCTGGCGGAAGCATTGAGAGCTACGCACGGGCATGTCAAACACTCGGGGCTCAATATGAGCGTATCCTATTGATTTCTTTGATCTTTGGTAGTGCTTTGCTGCTTGTCTTGCGGAGGGAGATGCCGCTGATGAGGACAAAGAGAACAATAATGTCAAACGCAAAGCCAAGGCCCCGGACGTCGATCGCAACAACAAGTCCAAAGGCCACGGGCGTTTGCTGTCTGTGCCACGCGAAAACGGCTCTCGTACGCTGACGTTGGCTGCCACGCGTACCACGCGAAAGCGGAGTACTGGTTCACACTCCTTCCAATTCAAAGGGAGTTTGTCGATATGATCGCTGCCAAGATGGCCGACGTGGAAGAAGATGTGGTGGGGATGAAGCGCGACGTCAAGCGACTAAAGACGGTGACTGTGGTCCCGCCTCGATAGGACCTGGCTGTGCTGGCATTGGTTGGGCTCAAGGAAACTCGACAAAACTATTGTATCAAGTGGACGGAAGACGTGAGTGGAGGCGAGGCTTTCGCCCTCGTGGATAATGGCCAGACCATCGTTTTCAAGACCGGTGGGATCTTCTTCATCACACTAGACGTCTTACACAGCAGTACCTCAAAAGGATTCCAGCTCGAGCTGCTTCAGAACGACGAAACGGTGAGCTGGGTCACAGGGTGTCAAACGTCTCATGGCGTTCAGTCGTTCCTGCCATTGACGCGGACGATCAAGAGCGGGGATACGCTCAAAGTGCTCTACATTGGCAACAACCGCACCAACACTGGCAACACCATGTCCATCATCCAGTTACGGAAAGAGTGACTGTACGGCGTCCATGTGGGACAGACCTATTGGTACAAGCAAGCCGGAGTCTCTGTGTGAGACGACGGCAGGAACATGCAACACTCCGGGCAGTGGCCACTTGCGCCAGTGAGAGGAGCTTCCCGAAGGAAGCCCTCCACCTTGAACCTAGAGGATAGAATACCGGCATGATGGCCGTCCACACTAGACTCACTCTCATATTTGCCTCGCACGTGTCAGGACCACTGTTCACAGTCCACACACAGTCGAGCGCGTGGATCCAGTCTGTTCATGTTGACGATTGTTCCTTTGCATGGGCCAGTCGTTTATGTAGCCATATCCAACGTAAATCCTTGAATGTCTTAAAAAACTTATGCGACATATCCATCTCGTTGAGACCCACATATTTAGCATATCCCGAGCACCATGACCACCCCGGCACTCGACGGGAAGACGTCGTTTGTGGTGGCGCAGCGCCGCCTTTCCTGCCGCTATCGCGTCACCAAGAGCGAGGACACGCTGTCTGTTTGGCTCGAGGACCGCACGAGCAAAGAGCAATGGTACCGCATAAATAGAATGGAGGATGACGACCAAGTGGTCTGATGAGAGGTGTCCTAGGCAAACGGAAGCACTCTCGCTCAAAGACTTTGTGACGGACAAGAACGTTCTGCCGGCTGGGAATATCGAGAGCTACGCACGGGTAAGCAGGTCGCTTTGGGCTCGATGTTCGTGTATTGAATCTTCTCACTGCCGTCGTGTTGGTAAAGTGCTTTGTCACTTGTCTCGCCGAGGACGAAGCAACTGAAGACAAGGCGATCGAAGACGACTCGGTGGAGGAAGTCAAGGACAACAAGGGGAAACGCAAAGCCAAAAATCAGGATCCCGACGGCAATCGAGCCAAGAAGCAAAAACCGAGCCAAGGGCGTGCATTGTCTGCCCCCACAAAAGACGGGTCTCGCACGCTGACGCTGTGGCTGGACTTTGGATTCCCAGCTTTCCAAGGGAAGGTGGAATACTTTCTCAAGCTCCTACCGGTCGAACGGGAGTTTGTCGATGTGATCGCCGCCAAGATGCTCGATGTGGAAGACGATATAGTCGACCTGAAGCACGATGTCAAGCGACTCAACACGTTGACCATCCCCCCGCCACGAGAAGAACTGGCCGTGATTGCCTTAACGGAAAACAACCGAACATCTGAGAATCAATACATCAAGCGGAAGGAAGCTTTCAGTGGGGGCGAGGCCTTTGAGCTTGCGGACAATGGCGAGACCATTGTCTTTAAGCTTGGCGGAGTGTTTCTCATCTCGATGAACATCTTCCATCAAAGTTCCAGGAGTGGGTATCCACTCGAATTGCGCGTAAATGGCGTGGCAGTGAATCACCTCACCGGATGCAAGACGAACGAAGGCATCCAGTCATCCTTGACGACAATGAAGAAGTTGGAAAGCGGCGACACACTTAAACTTTTCTATCGCGGCAACTACCAAACCGGCGACGGTAATTCCATGTCGATCGTTCAGCTCCGACGCGAAGAGTGAGAACTAGCGTCGGAAAATAAATGGGCTGATCAAGTGTATTGGATTCTTGGGCTTGCCGTTGCTTGTTGGCATTGGCACCGGCTAGCGGACTTGTACAACCGTCATCAAGCTATCTCCGAGAGTAGTTGCGTCACCCTCAAACACGATTTGCACGGTGTCGCCTTGTTGAAACACGCGTGTCACCGACATTGACGACCATCGTGCGCTGCTCGGACACACGTGGCCAAGCCCTGCGTTCGGGATGTCTTCAATACACTGACGCATCACGACGCTATTCAGTCGGAACGTGAACTGAAGACCGCTGTACGTGCTGGCGTGGAGAATACTGACATGGAACGTGTACACTCCACGAACGTGGATGACGAGGCTTGGCGAGACGCCTTCCGTGGGAAATCTCCACTTGAGTGGGTGAAAGCGCGACGCAGAGCCGATGGAACGGAGTTCGAGGAACCCTTCTGGCGTATCTTGCAAACGCAGACCGCCCAGTACCTCCCACATATCGCGCATCTGGGCCGTCAACACGTCAATGCGTTCGATGGAAGCTTTTTGAGCGTGAAATTGTAGATCAGTCGCGTTGAGAACACCACGTAGTTCATTGGAACCGAGAGTTCGAGCTGTCGCTCGTTCTCTTCGCTCGCTTTCGTCAATGAACGCTAGTTCTTGTCATCATTTGCTTCGAGACACTTGATTAAAAGCTACGAATCAGCCAATTCGTCGGCACTCGAGTCCTTTCGGTTGAGCATTCGATCATAGTGCCACTGACCTTGGCATAATCAGTCAGCTTGGCGTTAAGAATTGTTCGTTGTCTTGCCTTCGACACGCATGCTTTTATACTTCAGAGTACAATTGCGACTGCGAGAACCTTTCGAGAAGACTGGGGCGGGTCAATTGCCACCTACCGAGAGAGAACAGGCGGCATCATCACTAGTGACGGTGTTCTGTGCCCTGGTCAACTCCGGGGGCGGCGTTTTTGTATGGATCCCGAGTTGGAGCTCAAACTCTACCTCGCGATGAGAATGGCTGGTGAAGTCTTCTTCTTCGAGCGTAAAGGCACTCGAGAAGCACCACGTCCCAGAAGAAATCAATGAGCTCATAAGAGACGACTTACTACTGGAGGGTACGTGGCAACTCGGTCAAGACTAGTGTTTTGGAGAGAATTATACGCGGACTGAGGAAGAGATCCAGATTTTGGTGCAAATACCGAGTTTTGAGCAGACCGAGAGCGATCTCTGGTACTTGTTATCGTCTCTAGCGCGGTGCTTCGGGCTGGAACAGGTGGAACAGGCAAAGAAGACGGTGTAGGAACCTGGTACCCTGAGCCTAGTGCCATGATGAATAGAATAGGCATGTTCGTCTTTCATCGAGGCATTCACATGCGTGATATGTGCCACTTTAATTGAATGTCAATGAAGAAGATACGTAACGTATGGCGCTTGAAGGGCTGATATTCTGCCGGTATCGGATCAACAACGAGCCTACTCTTTGGCTTGAGGGACTACACGATCAACATCCCGGGGAAATTCGTCTGATAGACGCGGAGCGTTGATGTACGATGCAAACTAACACGTACGAATTGACATTTTTCTCGAATCATTGGGGTAATTTATGCATCGCGAATCCTTCCTTCTTGCGAAAGGCAACTGTCGCTTCTGCGACAAGAGGCATTCTTGCTGGAACAGACAGTTGGAGCGAGTGCCAGGCCTCCTCCAGTCTCTCATTTGCCAAGGTTCTCCGCACCAGCCACGATGAGCTTCGACAGAAGCGGCATCGTCACCTTTGATAAGTTTGAAGGGACATTTCGCTACCGAGTCCGTGCTGAAGTGGAGTCACTCGCTATCTGGCTCGAGGATCGCAAATCCAAGGCGCAATGGTAAATGACTGACACACGTTGCGATAATGGTTGCCAGCTGACTCGTTGTGTGTGTCATAGGCAGACGTTGGAGCTCAAAGCGAAGGACTTTGTGACGGCCGACAACGTTATTGCACGCACTGATGTCGCTGGCTACGCCAAGGTGCTGTGTATTCCAGAGATGCGTCCGATAATGACTTACGTGATGTGTTCTGTCGTAGCGATTTGCCAACTGCCTCGGAGCCAAGGAACTTGACGATAAGAGCGAATACTACCGGGAGTTGTTTGAAGCGGCGAAAGATGGCTCGCGACAGTTGTGCCTCTCCTTTCGCGTGTGTGTCGGTGGCTTTGAGACACTATTGGAGTACACATTTCAGTTGATGCCAATCGCTCTGGAGCGTGTTGACGTGTTGGCAGCTCAAGTTCGGGATCTTGGTGACGATCTTTGCCGTCACCAAGCGAGTATTGAGTCGCAACTGGACAACGTGAAGAAGGCACTTGGCATCGTTGAAGCTTCTGTGAACAAGCTGGTGGAAGAGAAACGTGATTTGACATTTGCTCGTTTTGTCGCCACAGGATATGTCTCCTCCGGTAGTGCACTCTTGTGGCAAGCTCCGAGCGAGTCAAGTCCAGGCTTCACTCTCAGTTCTGACGCTACGACGATCACGTTTGGCAATAGTGGCCTCTTCTCTGTCACCACGCATCTGCACCATTGCTGCACTAATTACGCGTTCGAATGCCAAGTGAATGGACAGGCTTTTGATACACTCGCTGGCCAGGGGCGCAGTGGCTTTATTCTCCAGACTACGGCTACACTCGTTCGCGTTTTCAAGGCAGGAGACAAGCTTGCCGTCACACATCGAGGTGACAACTACGCTGGTCACCAAGGGAGTTCTCTGACGATCGTTGAGTTGCGTCGCGAGTAGTTCGTGTTTTGACATCGTCTTATGCATTTAGCTTTTGATAATCAGTTGATGTTCTTGTCATCCCATGGTAGTTATCCATCCCACACAACTAGCTTAATGTAATTATCACTAGTCATCATCCATTCCGACACACGATAAAGTATTTGCACGGAGGAGATACGAGCATTTGCACGTACACGAGCTTGTGAGGTGCTCTTCCCGTTGATTATCGCTCTTATGTTGAAGAAGCTCACGACAAGCGACTTTTGTCACTACAGATAATGTGCTCCCTGCAGCGAATGGGGTCGCCTGCGCCGAGATAAGCTAGCAAAAATGGGTTCATAGCCTATAATGCGACTGATATGTGGTGCTCTGGTGCCCAGCTCTCTGCACTAGGATGTATCATAGCTGAATAACGATGTAACGGAGCTCTAGCACACGAAGCAGCGCGAAAAAGGCCTGCGTACGCTTGGGTGCGGTCGGGTATGCGACGAAATCGGAGTCGCTGCGGTGGAAAGAGCTCATGTTAAAAGTGGACTACTCGGTGGAATCGCGCTGGGGGAACAAACGCGAGTCGATCGTGGTCTTTAGTGTTAGTGGTGTCTTCAGCTTATGTTTTACTCGGGCGTCACGAGAGTACTCTGGATGGCTCACAATTGTGCGTGAATGGCATCGTTGTGCACGTATTGGATGACAATTCGAAGGCGTGCTGTCGTCCATGTTCACAACTTTTCTTCAGCTAAAGGCGGGTGATAGAGTCACGGTGGTGTATCGTGGCAGCACTTGCACACACCTGAATCAGAGCTCTAAGACGATCGTACAGCTGAGGGGCACCGGTAGATGACCGAGTCCAGAGTGGTCCATGTAACACAACAAGTCAACCAAACAATAGGTGCATTGGCACATAAGCTACCTCTTGTAAACCTATGGCGAGATGACGTCGATGATGAGCTTGCCACGCGCACGACCCGTCATCTGGTGCTTCACAGCGTCCAACAACTCCTCGAATGCAAACACCTTCTCAATCGGAATCGTCAGCTTGCCCGTCTCGATCAGCTCGGTCAACACGAGGTAGTCGGCGTGACGCGGCTTGGCACCAAAAGCAACATACGTCGCTCCAATCGGCGACTCGCTCGGCGTGATCGGCATGTCGATCGTCACGAAATAACCCGTCTCCTTCTTCAACACGCGCTGAGCTCCATCATCCCACGCCGTCGGCTCCACACCACAGTCGTAGATGAGGTCGATCGAGTGAGACTCCAGCACGTCCCACCACTTCTCACACGTGTAATCAATGGCTTGGTCCACACCAAACTGCTTGACGTACTCGAGATTACGCGTGCTAGTCGTAGCAGCGACGAAGGACGCACCCAACGCCTTGGCGATCTGCACACCAGCGATACCCGTAGAGCTACTACCACCGAGAACGAGCACGCGATGGCCTGGCTTGAGCAGACCCTCCGTCACGAGCGCCTGGTAGCTGGTGATACCCACACCAGGCACACCAGCAGCTTGCTGGAACGTCATGTTCTTGGGCTTGAGAGACACGTGCTCGGCGGCAATGTCGACATACTCGGCAAACGTCCCGATGTGCTCAAACGTGGGCATGCCGTACACTTGGTCGCCGACCTTGAGGTCTGTCACGGCCGAGCCCACGTCGACCACCGTACCAGCAACGTCGATACCGAGTCGCATCGGCTTGTCCGGCGACGGCGAGGGCAACTGGAACACGTCCCCCATCTGCACGAGCTTGTAGTCGGCCGGGTTCATCGCGGCGCTGTGCACGCGGATGCGCACCGCCGACGGCTGCAGCGGCGCGTGCGTGAGCGTCGAGACGAGCTTGATCTCGTCCAGCGGATTGCCGAAGCGCTCGGCCACGAAGCCGCGGAAGGTTGAAGGAATGGAAGAGGCCATGGTTGAGAGGTGGAGTGGAAGAGGTCGTTTGCGCGGTCGAGAGCGAATTAGAGAGTGAGCGACATCGGCATCTGCTCCGCAGACGCTGCTGCTACTGCAGGAGGCTCTGTAGGAAGCAGTGGGCGTCTCCTTTCAACGTCATCTTCCACCGCGATCGCCGTCGTGTGCATGGCGCATCTGGTCAATGAGAGCCCATGCAAAGGCGAAGTGACCACGCAATCGGTTGCGCACAAGTCAGAGTGATGGTCCTGTGCGCAATCGCTGTTTACTGGTGGCCTTTGATTAATCGAAATGGAAGCAACCGTACCAGACGTATCCGTTTAGGTACGAAAACGTATTGTGAACATGCCCCTGCAAACCAAGGTGGCTAGCGGCGATGCTGCCACCCCTTGTTCGTACTTACGCCACCAGCGGGTTTACCCAGCGCCCGTCACTCGCATTGGTTGGGGACTTGAGCCAACAACGGTGTCATGTGGCGTCGGCAACCGTATCATATATGAAGGGGTTATAAATATATCAAAAACTGAAGGTTCCATGTTTGCTTTATTCGTTGAAATAATGCGACTCAGACTCTTCCTATATGGATTATAGGAGGTAACGACTTCGATAGAAAGAGACTTGTTGCTTGCCGCCCGTTGCCTTCGCCCTCACTTTGTTTCTTTTCTCCATTGGAATCATGAGCTTGGACGTGAGCGGAGCGTTGACCTTTGGTGAAGACAACTCGACGGCATTTCGGTACCAGGTTCGGGTGTGGGAAAACTCGTTGAGCATCTGGTTGGAAGCCCGAGGCTCCAAGGCTCAATGGTATGAGACCACTTGTCGTCTAATCTATATGCTGGGATACTGATGGCTTGTACGCAGGCAGACAGCTAATCTCAAGCATAAAGACTTCCTAACGGATGACAACATGATCCCTCGCACAAGTCTTGTCGGCTACGCTCAGGTATGGCATGGCACACATGCATACACGACTTGGCCACATACTGACGTATCTGAGTGGTAGTAGCGGTTCGTCAATTGTATGAACGCCAAGCAAGGGGTTGAGTACAGACGCAGCGTCTCGACAGCACGAAAGGATGGGTCCATGGATCTGTCGTTATCCCTGAGCTTCCAAGGCGGTGGATTCCAAATGCACCTGAAGTACGAGTTCCACCTGCTGCCGATAGCACTAGAGCGTCAGGATCTGTTGGCTTCTCAGGTCCGCGACCATGGCGACGATCTTCGAGCTCTCCAAACTCGAACAGAGCCGCTGGAAGCAATGGTCGAGCAGCAAACTGCCAAGCTTGCTAAGCTAGAAGAAGAGCGTCATACGATGGCATACGCGCGCTTCGAGGCAGCAGACCCGATGAGGAAGCACCTCGACACGCTTGTGTGGACTAAACCGAAGACTCCGTCGCCATTCCAGCTAAGTGATGATGGAAGTCGATCCGATTTCCAACGGCGGGTCTCTTTATGATCACAGCGAACCTACGGCACAACTCCGCAAGCAAAGGTACGCACTATGAATTCTGCGTGAACGACCAACCAGCCGAGGTGCTGAGCGGTCACCACATGAATAGTTTCCAAACGTCGTCATTCACGACGGTGATGGCCTTCTCGGATGGAGATGCACTCAGTGTCGACTAATGCGGTGGAAACTACTCCTATGGCGGTGCTTTGACGATTGTCGAGCAGTGTCGCTACTGACTGCGTGTGTCTCTTTATTCACATATACCTCTAATATTCGATATTCACGTTAAAGAAAATGGGAGATTTTGAGCATGGGTTTGCTCACAAGAGCCTCTAATAAATGATATGCTGTACCGGGTCCGGCCGACATGATGGATTGGTTCTCACAGTTGAATTTGCTCATCGGCGCCATGAGCTTTGATGAGGGTGGCTCTGTTAGCTTCGATGATGACGACTTGAACACTTTCCGTTACCGCGTGCGAGTCTCTGGAGAAACGCTGAGTATTTGGCTTGAGCACCGCGTCTCCAAGGCCCAATGGTACGCCTTTTGTACTCGAGAGGCTTGACGACAGCTTATCCTGTGTGCTTTAGGCAGACTTCGGACCTTCAGATAAAGGATTTTGTGGTGCAAGACAACATGATTCCACGGGCAGACCTCGTGGAGTACGCACAGGTGCGATCTTCCGACCAATTCGCATTACGAGCCACTTATGACCACGATTGCGTTTGTTGTAGCGCTTTGTGAACTGCTTGTCTGTTGTCGACGTTGAAGAGCAGAGCGAGTACAGCCGCACGTTGTGTCCAGCGCGCAAAGACGGCTCGTACATGTTACATTTGGCTATCCAGCTCGCTGTGTGTGGCTACCGGACGCAAGTGGATTACGACTTTGTGCTTTTGCCCATCGCATTGGAGCGTGTCGACGTCCTCGCGGCTCAAGTTCGTGACATTGATGACACTGTGCAGCATATGCAAACGCAAATCGTCAGTCTGGTAGTCGAGAAGAAACGCACATTGCTGCAGACTTCTGCCGCGACGATCATGTCGTCGGCAGAGTTGTCGGATCAGGCGGAGAAAGATCCTGAACTTGCCTTTATCCAACTCAAGTCAACGCGCTCTATGACCCAATGTGAAGTCTTCTCGTGGTCAGTAGCTCCAGAGCGTTCCTCTCACTTCTTGATCTCCCTCTATGGCAGTTCTGTGTTCTTTGGTGTGTGCTGCATCTACTTGATCACGATCCACTTCCAACACAACTCTTCTCACAATGGAGCGTTATTCGCCTTCCTTTTGAACGGCGTCGAGATCGAGGCAATCATGAATTACAACTCTAGCGGGCACGCCCAAACCGTTTCGCACACGTTTGTGCATTGTGTCCAGCGGGTGTACAAGGGTAGCTCCTTGACGATCGTCGAGCAGCGCTAGGCCTCCCAGGATGGTTGATTTTCACTCAGCTAAATAGTGCGATTCGATTCGATTTTCGTTCCCTGTGTTTATCACGGTCTTAAGTTGTCACTGGCAATGCAAGTGACCGTTGGTCCAGGCCAGCGACGAGGGCTGCTAGTCGCTTTGGAGACTTGTGCTGATGAGTGCCGAGTGGAGTGACCAAGTTGACTTTGATTCGACGATCTGTTGGTATCGCGTGCTTGTGAACGAAGACGCGCTTGTGATTTGGCTTGAGGATCGTCGAACCCAAGCACAATGGTAAGTCTACGCAAAGCAAACACCGCAGGGATGGATGTATATTCATGTCTTGGGCAGGCAAACCGCAAAGCTGAGAATCGAGGACATGGAAACAACCAACGGCAAGCTCCCGATAGACCTTGCCTGTTACGCTCAGGTTCGCAATACAGTTGCGAGCTCTCAATATTATTTAAACTGACAATGCGTCTGAGTGTTATGCAGTGGTTTGCAAGCTGCTTGGAGGGAAGTATGCGTCGTAGTAAGCCAAGGTGCGAGTTAACCTCACCAGCCAAAGACGGCTCTTGTCGCTTGCTTCTGCGGATCACTACCACTATCGGAGAGCTTGAGAAGCCGCTTCGGTACAGCTTCCACCTGATGCCACTTGTCTTGAAGCGTGAGGACGTGCTAGAAGCGAGTGTGCGAGAGTTGAAAGCTGAACTCGCGTGTCTCCACGAGCGGAATCAAGTGACGCAGCGCAACATACTCCAACGTAGCGAGGCGATCCTGGCAGCACTCAATCGCACTTCACCTCCTCATCCTGGTCAAACCCAGGCAGCTGATACGGACTTTGACTGGTGCTTCATCTAATGAGGTGATACGTAATGGACACAGATCGGATTTCTTGGGTTGATGAGTCTGTTTTCTTCTCGTCTGACGCGAAAGCACGTCATTCAGTGCTTCCCATCATCTCACAACTGCAAAAAGATGGGTTGAACCCACCAATCACCTGGTTTCGTGGTTAAACTGCCGCATTCTGATCTCGTAGATGAGTTCCTTATAGGAAGAGGTCAGTTCGAATTTCGCCGTCTTCTCCGCAAGATGAGCTTTGAAGCCGATGGCCAGGTCGTCCTTGATGAGACGGAGACCCTCTTTCGATACCGAGTGCGTGTGTGGCAAGACGCACTGACCATTTGGCTCGAAGACCGCACTTCAAAGGCGCAATGGTGCGTTTGATAGAGTCGAACAGCAGGAATCTCGGTCCCTGACTTGGGTTCTGGCTGATGCAGGCAGACGGTCGAGCTCAAGACGAAGGACTTTGTCGTGGAAGACAACATGATCCCCCGTGCTGACATTGTTGGGTATGCTCAGGTGAGGCACTTGGTCATACGATTCATATTATAAGCTCCATCTGATGGATTCCGTTGCTCCACAGCGCTTTGCCAATGCACTGGGCGTTCTTGAGACCGAGAACCAAAGCGAATATCAACGTTCGTTGTCCACAGTTGACAAGAACGGCGCGCGACACTTGCAATTAGCCATCCAGCTCCACGTGGGAGGCTTCGAGACGCAGTTGGAGTACGATTTCGTGCTCATGCCCGTGGCTTTGGAGCGTGTAGACGTCCTGACGTCCCAAGTGCGCGACTTGAGTGAAGAACTCGAGCGTTTGCAGACGCAGATCGATGAAATCGAAGACGAGAAGCGCAGCAAACTGGACAAAGACCTCGTCAAGATGAAGCAGGCGATCCAAGCCATCACTGACAAGCAAGAGGCTCGACGCGAGCTGGCGTACGTGCAGCTGATGGCGTCGAACTCGGCGAATCAGAGCCAAACACTCAAGTGGACCATCTCGTCGGAAGGATACTCGCACTTCTCGCTCAGTTCAAAGGGCGATGCCGTGATCTGTGGCTCAGCTGGCTTGTTCATGATCATGATACACCTGCAGCACGATTCATCGAATCAAGGTACGGTCTTCGCTCTCAACATGAACGGCACGAGTGTGGAGAAGTATTCGAGTTACAATCGGAGTGGATACGCCAATACGTCGTCGTACACGACGGTACGGAGCATGAGTAAAGGAGACAAGCTCAGTATCGTGTACCGAGGCAACAACACGGCGTACGACGGCAGCTCCATGACGATTGTGGAGCTACGTCGTGACTAAGTCCCCATTACATGCCTTGTACGTAGATATTAGGTTTCAACGTACTGCATCGTTCCCATCCATCGCCATTTGTCACTTCTTTCTTCGATAGTTTCTTGTCAATCCGCTAATCACTTTGTCTCTTTCATAAAATACTTGCTCAGCGTCACCTTCGTTTGACTCCAGTTCGCAATCAGCTCTCTGCATCGCACAATGAGCTACCAAGCCGACGGACAAGTTGCATTTGAGGAGAAGGAGAAGCTATTCCGCTATCGAGTGCGTGTAGGTAACGAAGCTCTGACCATTTGGCTCGAAGACTGCGTCATCAAGGCGCAATGGTACGTTCAAAGAAGCCAGACAACTGCTTGTCACTCCCATAACAATGCTAACAGTAAATTGGCGGTGCAGGCAAACCACGGAGCTCACGACCAAGGACTTTGTCACGGAAGACAACAATATCCCACGCTCAGATCTCGTGGGGTACGCACAGGTGTGTCATAAGCCACGTACAGATGATAGTTTGCCTTTGTATCACCCTTTATGGTCCACCACAGCGCTTTGCCAACGCTCTGAGTGCTCTGGACACGGACAACCAGAGTGAGTATCATCGTTCGCTATCTCCCTTGGACAAAGAAGGATCCCGTCGCTTGGAAATTGCCATCCAGCTTCATGTAGGAGGGTACGAGACCAAGTGGGAGTACGAGTTCCTCCTGATGCCAATAGCTTTAGAGCGCGTGGACGTGTTGGCGTCACAAGTGCGTGACTTGAGTGAAGAGCTGGAGCGAGTCAAGAAGAATGACGAGAGTGGCAGGAACGAAGCTACGGCTTCGGCCACTTTTGTGACCACGGGAGCTTGTGTTTGCAACGAGTTTCACAAGTGGAGGTACCCCTCAACTCCATCCTCTGTGTTCCGGTTGGATCCCGGCAACGCATTCATCGAAGTCACTCGCAGTGGGCAGTTTATGATTGCATCGAGTTTCCATCATAGCTCGTCGAATAATGGGACGTGCTACGAGCTGACGGTAAACGGCAAAGTTGTGGACACAGTAACCAGCTATGGTGCCTCCTCCGGTACCATTCAGATACCTTCCCAGACGATGGTCTACTCGTTCAACAAGGGGGACAGACTGCAAGTCCAGTACCGCGGGAAAAACAGTTCGTACGCTGGAAGGCTCACGTTCGTCGAGCTGTGACTCAACTGTCGGTAAGTGTGCGCTGAGATTCGTTTCTATTCCGTCTTGGCAACTCGATCCGTTGCACATGGCGTGATGTCGGCACCAGATCATGTCATTCATCATTTCATATTTCATATATTTGGACGTCAGCTACTCTTTTCGTGGTACCTCTTTGGTTTGTTTCCAGACGAATTCGAACGTGAACGGCTCGAGTGGAGAGGAGCTACAATGTTGTACCGAGGCAACAACACGGTGTGCGACGGTAGTTCCATGGCGATGGTGGAGCTGCATCACGACTGATCGAGTCTGGAATGCATGTCCCACACGTAAACGTCAGATTCCAATTGCCCAACTCGTCGTGCGACGCTTCTTTCTTCTGTGGTTCTTGCGGATCCACCAATCACTCGTGTGTGTTGATAAATGAGCAGAACCTCGCGGCCATTGCTTCTGTCAGAAACGCATTTTGCTCTTCAGATCGTACAATGAGCTTTGACGCCGTCGGTCAAGTCGCCTTTTTCGAGAAGGATCGGCTCTATCGCTATCGCGTGCGAGTGAATAATGGGACACTGACGATTTGACTCGAATCTCGCGTCAGCAAGTCGCAATGGTATGTTTCAAGCAATACAAGAACAGCGCGGCACATCCACTAAGGTGTTGGTTTAATCTATAGGCAAACCATGGAGCTCACGACCAAGCACTTTGTCAACGAAAACAATGTCATCCCGCACACGGATCTTGTGGGTTACGCGCGGGTGAGTTGCAAGATGTGGTGTCTTTCGTGTATGGCCTTCGGTGACGTAGGTTGCTCCTTCATAGCGCTTTGCCAACATCTTCAACGTTCCCACCACCGAGGACAAGACCGAGTACATTCGTACACTCTACTCCCCAGCAGAGACGGCTCGCGCCGTTTGGCCTTGGCCATCAAGCTTCACATTGGAGGCTTCGAGACGAAGTGGGAGTACGACTTTCTCCTCATGCCGATTGCTCTCGAACGCGTAGACTGGATCGACTCAAGACGAAGCAGCAGGAGAAAGACAAGAAGGACGAGTTGATTTCGGCAACGTTTGCGACGACCGGCGAGTGTAGTCAAACCGCTTTTCTCAAGTGGCTGTTCCAGTCAACTCCGTGCTCAACTCTCTGGATCACCAACTTCAACGCCACCATCGGATTCGCTCGGAGCGGCCAATTCATCATTGCAGCCAGTTTTCATCACGCGTCGTCGAGCCATGGGGTCTGTTACGAGGTCTGGGTGAACGACAGCGTCATCGACTCGGTCTCAAACTACTTCGGGGCCACCATCCAGACCCCGTCTCAGACAGTGGTGCACACTTTCAAGAAGGGAGACAAGCTCCAAGTGAGGTACTGTGGCGGCGGCACTTCCTACATAGGAAGACTCTCGATCATTGAGCTGCGATACAAGTAAACTGTAGTCGGCGACCAATCTTGAACGTTTTCACGGTGTAATCGCCCATTCAATGACCCAATAAACAGTCTTTCCCATCGCACTTCTTTCGAAAGAACCAGGATGTCTAAGAGACCAGTGTCTGTTGGTTCACCAATCGATTGCTCGCCACGTTAAAATTCTTCAACTGTCTGTGGCTTTGCGAGGCAATGGTAGCCTCAGTTCTCTTTTTTCTTGTTGACACCGCACAGCCAGCCCCAACGATGAGCTTTGACGCTGGAGATCTTGTTACGTTTGAGGAGGAGGCGTCAACCTCATTTCGCTGCCGTGTACGTGTATGGCAAGACGCCCTCACCGTTTGGCTCGAAGATCTCCAGACCAAAGCGCAATGGTACGTCTTTGGAGGTGACTAATATTCGCGGAATGCCTTTGAATCATTTGTTGTGCGTCGTAGGCAAACCCTGGGCTCAAGACAAAGGACTTTGTCGTGGAAGACAACATGATCCCACGTGCTGACCTCGTCGGCTACGCTCAGGTAAAGTATTGACGTCATGGATATGACTTATGGAAAGTATGATTGACTATGATTGACTGTGCTGCATGTAGCGCTTTGCCAACTGTCTGAGTATCCTCGGTGCTGAAAACCAGAGCGAATACCGTCGCTCGTTGTCAGCAACTGACAAAGACGGCTCAAAACACTTGCACTTGGCCATTGGCCTCCACGTCGGTGGAATACGACTTCCTGTTGATGCCAATCGCCCTGGAACGTGTGGACGTCTTGGCTGCTCAGGTTCGCGACATTGGCGATGATGTGGGCCAGATGCAGAAGCAGATCGGCAACCTTGAGGAGGAGAAGACGACCATCGTGACCAAGGAGCTCCCACAACTACAAGAGACACAGTTCAAGGTCTCGTTCGCGAGCAAGAAGCTCGATGAGAGCTGGCGTACGTGCATCTGGAGCTCACGACGACGGCAACAGAGTCTCAGACACTATTATGGAGGATTGACGCAGGTGGTTCACACCATTTGTCGTTGTACTCTGATAACGAGACACTCGAGTTTGCGGTGAGTGGGCTTTTCACGATCACGGCCCATTTCCAGCACAACTCTTCGACGCATAGCACTTGCTTCGAGTTGCAAGTGAACGGATAGGTCGCGAGAAGTGTTAGCAGCTTCAACACCTCAGGACATGGCCACACGTCGTCGCTCACGATGGTGCGCGGCTTCACCAAAGGGGATAAGCTCAGCGTGGTGTATCGCGGCAACAATTCTGCGTACGGCGGAAGCTCCATGACAATTGTCGAGCTCCTTCGCGACTAGTCATTGTCTTAGGTTGCTCGACATCTGGCAACATGTCTGTGGAATTCATTCGCTTGGTTGGTGGGTACGTCAATGATGGATGACCCAGTGTCTCCTTGTGCATATGGCATAGTTTGCTTACTCTGTGAGCCATGAGCTACGACAACAGCGGCCAGGTTAAGGGTGACCGACAGACTTTCGCTACCGTGTGCGTGAGTGGAAGGAAAGACTTAAAACCGACGTTTCATCAAGTGCTCAATGACTTGGTGACTTGGATTGAGTCGTGTAGGCAAGCGGTTGAGCTCCAGACCGACGACTTTGTCACACAAGGTAGTGCAATCCCTCATGTAGACCTGACTAATTACACAATGATTTGTGCGTCGTAGGCAAACTGTCGAGCTCAAGATCGCCGACTTTGTCGTTGAAGACAACTCAATTCCTCGCGCTAACCTCGTCAACTACGCTCAGGTGGGCTCTCTTGCGTTGGATAACGGTGGTTTACGATGTCTGAGTCACATTTTCCTGCTCAACTAGCGCTTCGCCAACTGTCTGGAGGTCGCTACTACCTCCGACCAAAACGAGTATCGACGCTCGTTGACTCCATCCGAGAAGGATGGCTCGCGGCACTAGCACCTCGCCATTCAGCTCCACGTTGGTGGGTTTGACCCCCAACTCGAGTACGCCTTTCTGCTCATGCCTATTGCCTTGGAACGTGTCGACATCTTGGCTGCTCAAGTTCGAGACCTCGACGACATGATCAAGGGCCTGATGGCGCAAATGGCGTCGGCGAAAGTAACAGCTGATGGTGATGGCCTTGCTCGGATCCTCAACAAGATCGAGACCATCGAAACCAAGGAGAAGGAGAAACGAGAGCTAACATACGCCCAACTTGTGACCACGGGGTCTGCCTCCGCGAACCACTTGACGTGGTCTTTGGCGTCACCGACAGCAAGTTCGCCCTTCACTATGATTATGAGCAGTTCTATGGCAATGCTGGAAGTTAGTGGGCTCTTCTTGATCACAGTTCACTTTCCCTCCAAGCGCGGCGAAGTCTTTGAGATCAAAGTGAACGACGTGGTTGTGCAGACTCTCGCCAATGGCGAAGGTGACAAATACGACGATTCGCTAGCCTTCGGGCGCCCAAAGAAGCTTCGCGCGTCTACAACGCTGACTATGACCGAACGTTGTCGCTGACCACAGTTCGCGTTTTCACCAAGGGGGATAAACTCACTGTTGTGTATCGCGGTACTGGCTCTGAGTATGCAGGCAGCACGATGACGGTTGTCGAACTTCGTCGTGGCTAAACGGACACGAACAGCGTTGTTGCATTAAATGCATGTTATGAAAGACCATCCCTGCTGTCTTACGTTAACCAATGAGCCTATTGCAAGTGCACGAGCTCCAAGTAGCTCCCCTTCTCGTAAACCGAGCCACTGCCTCGATACACGACACTCAGACGTGTGGTGTTCGTCATCGCCAGTGTCTTGGTCGCCGTCGACGTGATCCCCTCGGCATATGGCCCACACGAGTACCCATACGCCTGCGCCACCACGTTGTCATCGACCATCACGTCGTACGCGAGATGTGAGCGGCAATTGGAGTGTCGGAGCGCCACATTGACCTGGTAGACACCAGGATTTCGCACTTGGATGTGTCCGCCCGCCTTGAGATACGCGTTATCATTGCAGAGTTCGCTGGTCCACTCGACCTTTTGACTCGTAAGGCGAGAGCCGCCTCGAGTGTACAGGGTATAGATGGCCACAGAGGGCTCTGCTGGTGCTGGCGGCATTCCAAGCAGCGCCAAGATGAGAACCACAGCCAGCACGAGGGACGCGATCCACGAGAGCCACGAGTCTGAGTCGGTGGTCAGCGACTTGTCCGGAACGTCGCGCAAATCGCGAAGCTGCGCCTTCAACTCGTCCAGATCGCGCTGAAGAGCGGCAGTCTGGACGAGCTGTGCGTCCTGCGGCTCGAGCCGCGTCTCGTGCATGATGAAGCGATACGTCACGTGGCGGATGCGCTCGCTGACGAGCAGAGTGAGCTGCAACTCACGTGAGTGAGGCGCCAGCACGCGCCAAGTCATCTGATGCCGTGCGGACACACAATAGAGACCCTCTTCCAGGCATTTCTGCGTCATATGAAGCAGGTTAGCGAGTCATGCGTAGCAAAAGACGCTATGGTCACGTACGACAAGTGCGTGTTGCACCACATGTAGAGGGAGCACGGTGATCCGGCCCTCTACACTGCCCAGGACGCTCACTGCGTCGCCCACAAAGCCCCTGCAACGGCATAATCAGCCACAAAGAGCACTATTGTACATGGTAATAAACGCACGTACCACGCAGTCATGGTCTCCGTCTCGACGATAATAACGTGAAAGCCATCGCGACGCGAGCGCACGAGCCAGAAAAAGCGCCGCTTGTCGTCGCCCTGGAAGCTTGTCCAGCCCACAAGAGGCGGTTCGCCACCTTCCTCTTGATCCATACGAAGCTCCGTCATGGCCGTTGAGCCTCTGTGGCGCTTTCTCGTAAAGAAATCGCCGCGTCGCCCATGGCCAGCCTTCCCTTCGTTCACTTCATGCAAAGAGCTCCAATTGGGATTTAGAAATGTAGGTTACGATAGATACGGTATTCCAGGTTACTCGTTTCTATCGTAAATTGCATAAAAACATCAATCTTTGCGAAAACGAAAAGTCAAAAGTCAAGAAAACGAATCGAGCCGATTACTACTCGAGAAAGCGCTTCGTGTGCTGGATCTGCGTGTGCAGCGCTCGTTGCATGCCGCGATACGCGTAGCCAAACCACCACTGAGTCTTTTGCATCCAGAGAACAACACGAGTACTCAGGGTCTTGCTGGTTTCCACGAGTCGGTCCCCAATGACTATGATACTGGGGACTTCGCGCTCTCGAAGCAACTGCCGAATCTCATAAAGCTCTAGTTCCAGGTCCTGGATCTTGGCTTTGAGTATCTCCGTCTCACTAACTTCCACGGGCTCGAGGATGAACAGGTACTCGGGGTTCCAGATGACACCGGCGACGTCAAAGCGCAACTCGAGATCTAGACGCAGCCGCGTCTTGTCGATTGGAATGAGGTCTGCTTGGCACTCGTGCTTGTTGGTCGTCGCTTTCGTCGATAGTTTGCCCAACGCGACGACCACGTACTCCATAACGAGGTCTTCTGGGATCCCTGCGCCTTTGACGGCAAAGTCGTCGGTCGACGCGATCTCGCACGCCCATTGCTGCTTGGTTGCGTGGTTTTCGATCCAAATGCGCTTGGGCGTGACGTGGTAGTTGAAACGCTGCGTCAGCAGCGCAGGGAACGTGACCTGACGGCCCTTTGCCTCAGTCATTCTCGCCTTGGTCGGACTCATGATCGAGAGTTCAAAGTGGTCAGGCCAAGAAGGTAGGATCTCCATACACATCAGCCCGTTGAACGTCGCGTCTCAAACGAATGGGACGAGGAATTGACCAAACAAGCAATTCATTTCTCCACTTATTACTCTTGTAAATATAAATCATGAAATTGAACATTGACGGGCGCTTTCGGTCCTTACGAGACACTCTCGGCGTCCTTGTCTTCCTTGATGTCCTTGTCCTTGGACGGACATGGCAGCAATCGACTCGAGAGCTCACGCCAACGTGGAAGACCGATCAAGCGTTCACCTTCCTTGAGCAACTTCAGCAGCGTGAAGCATCGTGGGTGGCCCTGGACTTCAAAGTTCTGTCGGAAGAGATCTGAGTAGTCGCTCACCCCACCAAGACACTCATCCTTGTGTACACAGAGTACCATTTCCATCTGGTCGCGAGCGCCGTCTTCCGTGTAGCCGTTGATCCTGGCGGCTTCGTACATGGCGATGGTCCAGTGGCGCATCTTGAGGTCCTCTTCGCTTGGTCCGCGAGTGATGGTAGGCAGGCGTCTGTTACTGCCGCTACTGATGGCTGGCTGGTCTTGCTGACCCATGAACGTCGCGGACGTCTTCGTGTTGGACAACTTGCAGTTGGTGTACATGTTGCTCAGTGCACCGCTGAATTCGTACGAGTAGCTGTACGGTCCGAGGTCCTTGGCATCGACGTACTCAGCAAAGGTCGATGGAAGGTCTTTGAAGAACGGATAGAGCGTGTTCTGGGGGTCGTTACGCACGTGGACCCACTTGCCCGAGAAGTTGATTGTCTTCATCGTAATAGCGTCGCTGCCTTTGAACAACCCAGCTTTATCACGTCGCGGACAATTGGCAAAGAAGCGAGGGTCCTTGTGCTTCTCGTCGAGCGTCAGACCCGTGTCATCGCCCATTTGGCATTTAAAGTAGATGGTCTGCAACGCGTCGATGAGTGAGTGGTGGGTGAAGAAGAGCGGGTCCGTTGGTGACTGGAGATACGCCAGTGCGCCACCCATTGCACTGTGAACCATGTCTACACGCCACAGTATAAGCCTCTATGAACCATACCAACGCATATCAAGTGGATAGGAACGTACTGTGCACGCCGCCTTCGACGGCATTGGCGAAGTTGACCCAGTCCGAGTATGTGAACACTTGCTGGTAGACGCTCGTGAAGAACGCGCTGGACGGGTATGACTTTAGACGGGCTGGGCCCCGCACGATGCACTTGGCACAGCCGTCAGTGTTGTTCCCACAGAAACTGCCGCACATGGCACCCGTGACACAGACACCGCTGGTCGCGCGCTTGACAGTCACGTTGTAGACCTTCAGGTCCTTCATAACGCCGACCGTGGACCCACCGAAGGCCTGGACAATTGGCGAGCAGTCTTCAATGTTCGAGCATTTCTTGGCCGCGGCACGTGCGGAACACGTCAAATGGTCCCAAAAAGGCAACGTCACGCATTGGTACTTGTCACCGAGGCTTCGAAGCATGTTCTCATAGCCCAAAAGGAACATGCGGTGCCAGTACATGAACATGCAAGAGCCATGGGCTTCCCGCTCCGAGGCAAACTCGACGTGGAGCTCGATGAACTTGATATGGTAGCCCTTGGTCATAGCGAGTGAGACGGCTTCGATGTATGTTGCCTTTTCGTCATTCGAGTAGGACTCCCAAGACTTGCGCACCCGAGGCTTGTCACATTCCGTACCGACGGGATCTTGTGCATCAACGCTAAACACGCTCAGCGAGAGGCTAAGCAGTGCCAAGAACACCAGCAAGATCGTCTTGGACCCACGCATGACTGGAGAGCTTCGCTGTCGACGAGGAAGATGCCGAGTGCTCACTCAGGACGAATGGATGCAGGCGTCCAGAGGAGGAAGCCTCGCGTGCGTGGCTTTTACAAAGATCGCGGCCGGTTGAGCGAAGCATGGAAGGAAAAAGACGACGCTTTAGCCCGAGAATGAGTCGAGCGACGAGTGAGCAGACGCCATACAGAGAGAGTGAGCGCGGCCAGATCACCAGAAGCCAAAGCGTCGCGAAGCGGTGCGAGAGTGCAGGTCGTATCTAGTAGAGCGATGGTCGTTCTAGATCGACTTCAACTTGGTGAGATGGATGACACACCGGGAAGCTTCAAGCTAGGGTAATGAAGCAGTTGTGTTGTTCACAAACGCGCTCGATGCTCAGTACCAACCGCTCAATGCCTAGCTAGTTTTGTCTCCATTGCAAGCCCTTGAATGTGTCGGCGCTATCGAGTGTTGTCAAGGACGAGCCCATAGAGCTCAACTGACAGTGCCACGCAATTTCACTCAAGTGTACCAGCGATTATAGTATAATCAGCAGTACAAATGCACCAAATCATGGCTTCAACAGACTCAAAATAAATGCTTTGACGGAACCTGTTATAACATATATTGGGGTGTTTAGTTATTCCGGCCACTGCTTCATACCTCTATTTAGAACTGTATAAATCGATTCAATATCAAATACGTTTATATTGTATTATAGAGAATATGTGAAGAGTGGGCTTCAGCAGTCTGTGGAACCAACAAGCATGTATTGGCCCCTGAAAAGACTTCAGTCATACAAAGGACGCTCTATTGATTACTCTGTACCTTCGTTCGATACAGATATTCATAGAATGGGCGA
The DNA here is from genome assembly GCA_020085045.1 of Pythium oligandrum. Taxonomy (NCBI): domain Eukaryota; phylum Oomycota; class Peronosporomycetes; order Pythiales; family Pythiaceae; genus Pythium; species Pythium oligandrum. The sequence goes on along the minus strand of JAHRIK010000001.1, from coordinate 844,126 downwards.
AGAGAAACAGCTCACATGTCTTCAAAGTCGTCCGAGTCCCTGAATGATCGATCTTTCGATGGGCATGGCAGCAAACGACGCGAAATCTCGCGCCACCGTGGGATACCGATGATTTTTTCGCCTTGCCGCAATAACTTGAGCAGCGTGAAGCAACGTGGATGGCCTTCAACACCGAAATTCTTACGGAAGAGGTCGGTATAGTCCTCAACACCACCGAGGCATTCGTCCTTGTGTACACACAAGATCAGCTCCATCTGATCCCGTGCACCGTCTTCCGTGAAGCCGTTAATCCTTGCGGACTCGTACATTGCGATGGCCCAGTGACGCGTCTTGAGATCAGCCTCGGTTGGCCCTAACGTTACCGTCTTGAGTCGATCAACACCAGCCTCGTCATTATTCGGCTTCGGGTCTTCGTCATCGCCCATAAACATCGCAGCCTTCACTTCGGTCGCGTCTTTGCAGTTGCTGTACATGTTGCTCAACTCTCCGCTGAACTGGTAAGAGTAACTGTATGGCCCGAGATCCTTGGCATCAACATACTCGCCGAAGGTGGCTGGGAGGTCCTTGAAGAAAGGATACAAGGCGTTATTTGGCGCTGTGCGTACGTGAACCCAGTTCTTGAAGGAGAAGTCGCGCGTTCGCATCGTGATATTGGCCGAGCTGTTGAAACCGCCCTTGTCTCGACGAGCACAGTTGGTAAAGAAGCGCTGGTCCGAGCCCTTCTCGTTAAGAGTAAGACTAGTGTCGTTGCCCATTTGGCATTTGAAGTAGATCGTCTGTAGTGCGTCGATAAATGCGTGATGCGTGTAGAATAATGGGTCGATAGGGGACTGGAAGTAGGCCATCGTGCCACCTAGCGCGCTATGGACCGTGTCTACACGGAAAGAGGCAGAAACGTGAGTCGCATGTGCTATTGTAACGAACAAACGAATGATAAACTTACTGTGCACGCCGTTTTCGATGGCAGTGGCGAAGTTTTTCCAGTCAGAGTACGTAAACATTTGCTTGTAAACGCTCGTGAAGGAGGCTTCAGCTGGGTAATATGTCTTGTAAGCGGTTCCTCGGACGATGCAGTTGGCACAGCCTGTGTTATTCCCGCAGAAGCTGCCGCACATTGCACCTGTGACGCAGTAAGCACCGCTGGACCGTGGAATGGTGATGTTGTACACCTTCAAGCTGACAGAACGTCCGCTCCTGGTCCCGCCAAAGTCCCGCAGAATCGGAGAGCAACTCTCCATATACGTGCATGTACCAGCTGAGCGACGTGCTGTGGCAGTCAAATGGTCCCACACAGGCAGCGTCACGCACTTGTACTTGTCCCCAAGACTGCGAAGCATGTTCTCGTAGCCCAAGAGAAACATGCGATGCCAGTACATGAACACACAGGTGCGGTGTGCCTCCATTTCCGAGAAGTATTCAACGTGGAGCTCCACAAACTTCTGGTGGTAGCCCTTGGTCATGGCGAGCTTGATAACTTCGATGTACGTGGTCTTCTCATCTGCCGTGTATGCTTCCCAGGCCTTTCGGATACGAGGCTGGGTACAGGCCGTACCAGCTGGGACCTGCGCGTGCACATTTTGAAAGCTGAAAGTCGCACACAAAAGCACTAGCAGCGCTAAGAGCTTCGAGTTGCCCATGAGACGACGAGGTAGTGCTGACGATGACGCAAATCGCGAAATGGACCAGGAAAACTGGGTCTCTTCGAAAGATCGCGACTGGCCTTTGGCGGAAATGTCGAAGGAAAGCGACGCTTGGAAACGCGTGACCTGGCTCCCATGGCGTGAACAGACGCAAGGTGTTGGCTGTGAAGCCTGGAAGCGATCGCCAGAAGAGCTCGTCGCCAAGAGCCGCCCATGAAGCGTCACACGGATCTTCTTCCAGATACATTATTATCATTCTACAAATTTATCTGTTGTCAAAATTCAAGTCAAACTTGAATTTTGATTCATCGAATTGTTGTGTGTGGCAGGATATCATAAATAAAGGTCTATGGTGGGAGTGTCCATTCAAATGCATGTGTGAATGCATGCATGCCGCCTCTCGTCCGTTTGCCTCCTTCCCTCGCTGGCGTTCTTCTTCTCTCCGTCTTCTTTCTCTCTTCCTCCCTATCTCTCGTACTGTTTGGTTGGATCATGGATCCTCATCCATTATAGCAGTCGCCTCATCATGCTTACAAGCGTTGTCACGAAGTCGACCGATGGTATACGCGTCTTGAGCCTTCGACGGGAAATTGATGCATTTCCTGAGCAAGGTGCGCTCTGGTCGACTCTGAATGCGGTTGCCAAACGCCTCGACGTTGTTGCCAGTGGTCCTCCGTTCGCAGTGCATCACAATCTCGGTGCTGTCGTTGGAAAAGAGGGTAAAATCGACGTGGAAGTGTGCATTCCAGTCAGCGGTCCCGCCGATATCGCAGTTGATGCAAGTATGGACGGCGTGCAAGTTTACCAACTACCTGGACAGTCGCGAGTGGCGTCGATTACGCTCGAAGGATCGTGTATGGGTCTACCTCAAGCGTATACGGCGCTCTTTGAATGGATCAAGGAACACAAGGAAGAGATCATAGGTCCAACACGTGAGATCTACTCGACGATGTACACGGCTGACCCCATGAGTGACGAGTACCGATGTGAAATTCAAGCTCCACTCGCTTCATAACATGAAAATTAGGTAGAAACAATGCATTCTGCTACTTTCTGGTGTTTCGGACGAAATGCACGAGTACTAACTGCGATGGACTGCTGGATGAGTAGATACGAGCTTAGTGGAGCTTGCTTTCTGGATGACCTTGGCTTGAGGACGCTGGAGATGACGTCGCAGAGTTGTTTTCTTGTGTGGGTGATGGTAAATGACGTGTACACGCCACCAATAAACCGGCCTAGCGGATCTGGTGCATCACTAGGGAGCTGCCGCTCTCGGCAATATTAGTGCCTTTGTAGATCACGAGTAGCTCGTCGCCCATCACGAGATGAAGCACGTGGTTGAGCGGAGAGGAATTACGATGACCCGACGGATTGCTATCCGTGCACGAAGCCACCACACGTTGGTTCTGCTGGAGCTCGAAAGCCAAACCGTTGTTGGAATTCTGGTTCTGAACCACGAGGTTGATCACGTAGACGCCACTCTGGAGGATTCGAATATTTCCGTTGGAGAGGAACTGAATGTGCTCCGGTTCGCTTAGGAAACTTCCCCAGGTCGTCATCGAGTCACGCTCCCATACCAGTGCACGTCCAGTGACGGTGTGATGACGCGTCAAGGCACGCACAAACGTTAACTTTGGGACGATAGGTTGCGTGCTGATGCTTCTAAAGCCAAAGCCTTGGCTTGATGTGTTCGATGTGCTCAAGGACTGGAGCTTTGACTCAAGAGCCTGGATCTTCGCTTCTTGGTCACGCAGTCTCGACTGGAGCAAGGTCATGGGATCGAGGTCCACCTTCTTGAGGATGAACGAGTACTGCAGCGTCCACGTAGTGCGGAAGACTTGGTTCACAACGCAAAGCTGGAGCTCCCAATCGTCCGTGTCATGAGGAAGGAGGTCGCGAATTGGATCGACTGGTGCGACGATGACGGAATTGAGACACGTCTCAAAGCACTGCAGGGCACAACAAAGTTAGTCATAAAAATACACTTGCGAGTACCACGTAGTAAAGTCATTACCGAGGCGTAGTCTTCAATGGAGGCCTGTGGGATCGTGTTTTTCTCGTTCACAAAATCCTTCAACTTCAGCTTGTCTGATTCCCTGCACAAGACAACAAATTAGAGACGGCAAAAAGCCACGGAAAGCTACTTCAAACGTACCACTGGTGCTTTGTTTCTCGATCCTCCAGCCAGAACTGCACGGTCTTGCCATCCTCGACCGTCAGCTCGTACCGGTACTGTGCATTCTTGCGCGATGGGAAGAACACGACGTTCGGTTCGCGGTAGCACATCATGTAGAGAGTCGAGTCGGGAGACCCTGCTGTGACTGGTGTTGCGGTTGGAGTAGCCGCAGACACAGGCTGGGTAGGGAAAACGAAGCCAGATGCCCCCGACTGAGTCACTGGTTGCGCAAAGAGAGATGGTGCTGGAGTACCCGACGTAGCTCCTCCAAAGAGACTTGACACAGGCACTGCCGCTGGAGCAGCTGACGTTGGTGCAAAGTATGCACGTCCGAACAAACTTGGCCGCGGTGCGTCCTGAGGGAATCCAGCTCCTCGGTCGCCACCAAACGTTGGAGCGGGGGCTGCAGGAGGCGTCGGGAAGCATCCAAACCGGTACCCTGATGTTGCTCCCGGAGGATTACTGGTGCCAAAAACTCCCGATTGCGTTGGTTTGGGCGGCTCAGGAGGCGAGAACGAGAAGCCCTTTGGGATCTCCGTGCCTGGAGGAAAGGCCTTCAACGCAGCCGATTCTAATTGGCACAGCGTGGGTGCCTGTGTGCCAAACGAGAAGCCTTTCGCTGCTTCGGTCGTCGTAGTCTTGGCCGGCTGTGCACCGAAGGAGAAACTTGATGACGAGTTCGTCTCGGGGGCGACGACGTTGGTTGTCAGCGGAAGGCCAAATGAGAAGCCACTCTTGGCTGGCTTGCTCTCCGTCCCAGAGGCTGCGGCCTTGGCAAAGGACACGCCAAAGCCACTTCCCGTGGCTGTCTCCGTCTTGGCTGCTGCGGTGGCTGTGGCTGCTTTTGTCTCGGGTTTCTTCCCTCCAACCGGGGGCGGGGGTGGCATCTTGTCGGTCGCCGGCGGCATCGGCGCGTACGGCGCCGTCTTGAACCCGTGGAACTGGTAGTTGGCAAAGCCCATGCCTGACAGTTGCGTGGACGCGGATGCCTTGGGCTGTGCCGCCGTGGTCTCTGGTTTAGTAGCTGTAGTCGACGCCTTGTCGCCGTCGTTTCCAGCGTCGATCTGGGGCGGTGGCGTGGGCTTGGAGGCCGTGTCTGGTGGTCCGGCGCTTGGCGCAGACGATGGGGCGCTCGGTTTCGTCGTCATATTCGTCGCAGAGCCCGTCGCCGACGCAGATAAAGAGGAAAAGTGGAAACTCATTGCGGCTCGACGCTTCTTTGGTTGGGTTGACGAGTCAATGCGTTGGGTACATATGGGTCAAAGATTAAACCTTGCCTTCACTAGGTTTCATAGAAGAACGCATACCATTGGCTAAAAATGTGTTGCCGTACTTATCAAGGATATGCTAAGTACGCGAATGCGAACTTAACGGAGCTGGTACATGCAACGAGCTCCCCGATGTGCATCGATTGTTGCCAGTGTAAACAACGGCAAGCTCGTCCTCCAGTCCCAATGCCAGCACGCGATGCAATGGCATGGAAGCAACATGCCCGTCTCCTACGTTGAGTGTTGTTAACGCCACACTCTTTTGATTGTGGTGTAGTTGGATCGCAGCACCGCTAGAATTGTTGATGACGTGAACGACCACATGAGTCGCGTAGACGCCGGGTTTGCTCACTGTTATCTTGCCGTTCGGAGCGAAGTAGACCGGCCAGGGCTGGCCAGCGTTGACGTCTCCGCTCTCGTGCTTCCAGACGAGTTTCTGGCCGTTGCCTCGGCACTCGGTCGTGATGCCTTGTACATACACGGGCTCACTCGATCTGTGAGGAATATGTTTCATCGCCTTAATCTCACTCTCGAGTGTCTTGATGTGTTCGGCTTGGTCACGAAGCTTTGCTGACAGCACATCAATAGGCTCGAGAGCAATTTGGTTCAGAATGAACGAATACGTATGCGTCCAGGTGGAAGTAAAGACCTTGACCTTGAGTGTGAGCCGCAACTCCCAGTCGTCCGATTCGTGAGGAACAAGATCACGTGCGAAGTCGCTCGACTCGGTGTGCTCGCCTTGAGACAGCTCTGGAAGCACTGTTTATTCAATTCCTTTACGTTAGAAACACGTTACGTTGGGTATAGTCATCAGTCAAGGCGTACCGAAACATAGTCGAGAAAGCCAGCTTGAGAAATGACTGTATCTGATGTGGTGAACTCCGCCACAGAAAGCTCGGCGGATTCCCTACGTCATATCATTCAGTATTGTCACCGTTCGGGGTATGGAGTTGATGCACGGTGTGAGCAGGACCCGTACCACTGTTGCTTTGAGATGCAGTCTTCAAATCAAAAATGGATTTTGTCTTCTTTGGTGGTCACTTGATAACGATTGCTTGCAGAGCGCGACGGAAACTTCACATTGCCGTCCATGTTTGACTACTTGGATGGGTGATTCTTCTGACCGAAGGGGATGGGCGTGTTGAAGACGGAATTCGAGAAGTAAACGTGTTCTTCAAAACGCAAATCAACCGAAGCTGATAAGAGCAGAGGACATGATCGCCATTACTTCGTCCAAACGAGGACACGCAGGATTTATTTTACACCCTAACAATCTGCTCAGACAATGAGGACATTTGTATTGGATATTTAATCTTTGACAACCTATGAGATACGTAGTAGGCCCACAACTCGAGTAAATGTTACTAGTGGATACGATACACCGTCAGGTAGCTCGGTTGTTCAGCCAGGATTTCACCTCCATACTCGACAGCAAGCTTGTCTTTGGCCTCTAAGCGCATCACGTAAGTGAGAGGACTTGGAACGAAACAATTAGAGTCGTACTGGTTGCCGGCCTTGATACGCACCACTTTTACTCCATTCACCACGAGACTTACATCGGCACCATTGGAGCGTCCGTTAATAATACCTTGAATTGCGTAGACTCCACGATATTTCACGTAAATGATGCCGTTTGGCTTGAAAATGACTGGACTGTTGATGTCGTCGCCACTTTGACTCTCCCACTCGAGATTCCCAGGGCGTGATGTCATTCTTGTCGCAACACCTTGCTCATACATGGGTGGAACAGAGAGAAAGTCGTCAAGAACATATGTCAGGGCACTAACTTCATCTTCCAGTTCCTTGATCTGGTCAGCTTGATCACGTACCTTTGACGACAGCACATCAATCGGCTCGAGAGAGATTTGCTTGAGAAGGAATGAGTACGTCAAAGCCCAAACGGACACGAACACTTTGATCTTCAGCGTCAAGCGCAGCTCCCAGTCGTCTGTTCCATGTGGAATCAATTGTCGAACACATTCAGTCGACTCCCCGATCTTCGCCGTGGGGCTCGGTTTTGGCATTGACTCGATCGGCTCTTCTAGCAAGCTTGTTCTGGGGCAGCTTTGGAAACACTGTTGTATCATGGCGGCTCCTCAATATGTATGAACATAACGATGCGATGCAAACCCATGACTTACCGATACATAGTCATCGAAGGCAGCTTGAGGGATCATGGTTTCTGTTGTGGTAAATTGTTGTAACTCAAGCTTCTCCGATTCCCTGCGCCAAAGAGATTTGCATCAACAAACACCAGAGATCACAGTATGAAGAGTGCCGGTACCATTGTTGCTTGGATGTTGAATCTTCGAGCCAAAAGTGCACCTTGTCTTCTTTCGCTGTCACTCTGTAGCGGTAGCTCACTGTAGCAGGAGGAAACTGCACAGTCCCCTCACCACTGGGAAGGCGTGGATTTTGTTTGCATGGTTGCTGTAGTCGGTGGGGTACTACTGGGATCAGACAACATCGTGTCGTCGCCGTCGATCCGTCAAATAGACCCAAGATCTGCAAGTCTAGGAAGCTCACGCGGGCGGAGAAGATAAAAAACGTAACGATTACGATGTTGTCCAATGGGACAAAGTCATATTCTACTGGGAAACGCACGCACTGGCGGTTGGACACTAATACCATCCGTTACAAAGGACTACTATCGTCATGGTCGTTTCGCCGCCATTCTACTCATCGTTATAATCCATATATTACATGTCAACGGTTGAATTGCGAAGCAAAATAATCGTTTAATCGCGATCCAAACAGGCAGTTATTGAAGCTTGTACATGACCAACGAGCTGCCAGCAGTGGACTGATTGTTGCCCTTGTAGACGATCGCGAGCTGGTCTTCAAGTCCCAACGAGAGCACCCGATGGAGAGGTGTAGACGCCACATTATTGATGATGGCAATGGTGGTTGTGGCAACTCGTTTATCGTTCTGAAGCAGTTCTACGACTGCTCCGTTTCCTTGGTTTATAGCCTGGGCAACGACGTGGATGACGTAGACCCCAGGCTTGCTGACGGCGATCGTCCCATTCGGGTTGAAAATGATTGGTCGAGGCGTACCAAACCCGACGTCTTCTCCGTCGTATTTCCATATGAGCTTATGCCCATTTGGGCGATTTTCAATCGTCACCCCTTGCACAAACACCGGCTCGATTGGCTTCTGACCGCCTAGCTTCAATTGCTCAATCTCGTTTTCGAGCGCCTTGATGTGGTCCGCTTGGTCGCGAATCTTTGCCGAAAGTACATCAATGGGTTCGAGAGAGATTTGCTTGAGTACAAACGAATACGTGAGCGTCCAGACGGAGAGAAAGACTTTAATCTTGAGGGTGAGCCGCATCTCCCAGTCGTCCGACTCGTGAGGAGTGAGGTCGCGTGCAAATTCGCTTGAATCAGTCGCAATATTTGCGTCCAGGCAGCTGTGGAAACACTGCATAACGGTTGTACTCTGTAAGTGTCATAGCACCCATGGGTTCACATCAATCGGCACGCACCGAGACGTAGTCGAGAAATCCGGCTTGTGGAATCACGGTCTCGGGTGCGGTGAACTCTTCCATGGACAGCTTGGCCGATTCCCTACGTGGATCCTGTTAGCACCTTGATTGAAGGCAAAGAAATTGCCGTTTTTGACCGTGAGCTCATACCATTGCTGCTTTGTGCTGCAGTCTTCAAGCCAAAAATGGACCCTGCCGTCTTTGGCAGTCATTTTGTAGCGATAGTTGGCCGATCGTGATGGAAACCTCACATTGCCGTCTCCGTTCGCCGCTTGGGACCTCGGAGTATGCAGGGGCAACGTTGCTTGGGTAAAGCGGCGCCCTTTCGTCGCTGGTTGTGATACTGGAGCCGCTCCGAATGAGAAGGACATGATTTGGTACGAGGGAAATTTGTGAGTGAGTCAACTGAGGACTCAAAGTGACCACGACAAGAATGGAGGACGGCAAATCTCGGTCCTTACCTGGATCTTTTCTGTGTGACCAACTGCTTCCACGAATTGAGGACGAGGACGATTAAACTGTAATCGATTCTGCTCAATATTATGATATCAATTCGCTGATTTCCCATTTCAGAAGAGTTATGACAGCACTTGAAGATGAGCAAAGTGATACTACGGCAGGGCGGCAAACTGGAGATCTCCATTGCACGCGTCAGTATTGATAATAGAACGTAAATCTCGGACGGTTCATATTTGTACCTGAATATTTGTCCTAGGCGCTCGCCAGTATACACACATGGAACAGTGAATCACACTCAATAGATCTTGTTGATCAGTGCACGGCATGAACGCGTTCCCGACAGACTGCCCATAAATTTCATCTTGAACTCATCCTCCGGGTGCAAGTTGATCAAGAAGAAGATCGGCGTTGAGATGATGTTTCCTGGCTTACCGCTGCTTCTGAAGAGGGCACGGACACTGTCATTCACGAAAAGAGCAACCCCAGCGTTGTTATCATCGCTTTTGCCTTGCACCACGCCGTGGGTGGAATATATCCCTATTCTCTTCACGTGAATTATGCTGCTTGACTCATAGATGGTCGGACCAATATCCGTGTACTTCGACCACTGGAAATCTCCCGTGTCTGACGTAGTTGTAGCAGTAAGTAGTGTGTATAATGGTTCTTTTGGAGTGTAGAGTGCTTCGTCGAGCAAACCAGCCATCAAGTCGACGTGCGCTTCCAGTGCCTCAATTCGATCGGCTTGATCGCGGATCTTGGATGACCGAATGTCAATTGGTCCAAGCGACAATTGATTAAGTATGAACGAGTAAGTCAGTGCCCATACGGACACAAACAACTTGAAGTTGAGTGTCAATCGTAGCTCCCAGTCACCCGAGTCGTGAGGAATCAATTCTCGATCGCACTCTTTTGTCTCGCCTAGGGGCTTGAATGGATTCGTGACTCGTTCAACTTCGACCGCTTCATCTATCGACTTGGCTACGAGACAGTTTTGAAAGTTCTGCGCAACGCGCCGGTTACTTGTGTACGCATTAGAACAATTGGGCAGTTAATCGTACCGAGACGTAATCGGCAAAAGTCGCTTGAGGAATCGTGGTCTCTGACGTGGTGAAGTCCTCCAACCCCAGTCCTTTCGACTGCCTACGCACACAAGCTCATCATTTCTTGTTCGAAATATGGTCATCTAACATATATCTCACCATTGCTGCTTGGAATTGATATCTTCCAACCAGAAATGCAGTCTGTCTTCGACAGCCGACATTTTGTAGCGATACGCTGCCGTAGATGGCGGAAATTGAGTCATTCCTTCTTCATAAACACCTAGACGACCCTGGCCCTCGGCAACGCTAGCTGTAGTCTGCATCGCACTGCTTCCGAGTGAGCTGCTTGCTTTCTGATGCTTCGAAGTCCCTGTAGCCGCTTGGATGCCTCGTTCGGGCGGTAACGGACACGAGTGGCCCAATGGCAATTCTTGCATATGCGAAATAGTAACGGTTTGCTTGTGAATCGATTAATGATCAGCGCCAGCAAACACGTACTATTGCAAATTAAATGGAGTAAGAAATACTAGCGAAGCTGATAGATCAGAAGAGAGCTGTCGGAGTTGGCTGAGTTGTTCCCTCTGTAGACGACTTTGACCTCATCGCCATCTGTCAAGCTTGCGCAGTCTTCTAGCCAGAACTGTAGCCTCTCTTCTCTCGACGACACTCTAAACCGATAGGTCTCCGCACGTCTTGGGAACTTGACAAGTCCTTCTTTACTCGACTCACCTGGACGACCTGAACTTCCCGTCGATTGCATGTCGAGTGTAGAGGCCATGGCGCGTTGGGCGTTGATTAATCTCCTCGTCGAAGAAGAATGAGCGAGTGACGCCTCCCAGGAGACACACAGCTTCGAGTGTCTCTTCAAGATCCAGATCCCATTCTGACCAATGAGAGACGCTTATGTCAATCTAAATTATCCTAGCCAATCATATGCCTCCAATCTAGTTCAAGATTGTTCTATTGGCTGAAACGGTGTGGCCTAAAGAACGCACGCTGACGTATCTACCGGCTGTTAGTCTGGCCCCCACTTTTTTAGACCAGTCCACAGGCGCTGGTTCAACCTCCTAATCACACGTTCAAACAACAACTCACCCACCGCCATGTTCGAGCACGCGCTGCTCCTCTCGCTGCGTTTGTGGCGGAATCCGCCACACCACACTATCGAGACTTCAGAACAACAGTCTCAAGTTGCGGACACCGCGGATGAGACAGCAAACTGGTCCGATCTCTTTGCCTCTTCCACACGCTTACAATGTGGCTACTCCGGGGATAGATCTGAGTACGCCTCGCTAAATCAATACACAAAGTGGTCTAACTTAAAGAAATTACACATAATGTCCACTGAGTTACGTCATACGTACTAGTTTAACATTGTTAACCAGGTCGCCAAGTCTGCCGCCATCGCCTGTCGTTGATGACCAAAGCCTGGGCGACCTAAGTTCGGTGTGCCACATTGCAGGAACGCGCGACGCTCTCTATGCACGCCTCCCTGGACGTTTCCAGCCACCCTCAAGTCAATATGTGAGCCATGTGCGTGGATCCGTCCCCTGTCAATCGCCTTGGATTGTTCGCCTTATGGCAATGAGTCAGTCTTGACGTTGACATCCACGTCACGAAGGACTGGGTTCACTCACGCACGCCAATGCAGCCAAACCCGGAATCTGCGGCTGTCCATGACAGCGTGTCCAGGCCATAAATGACACCTGATCCGCTCGCTCGGTCTCTGTACCGTGGACAAAAAACAGCTGGTGACGCGCCGCTCCCACCACGACGGATGTGCTCATGCAGGCAGGCAGCTCAAGGAACTCGTCTGCTGAATGGGGAGCTGCCCTGGCTTCTTTCTTTCCTCGCTCTCAAGTGACCAGACGCTCAGTCCGATTCGAGTAATCCCGTCACGAGATGAAGAAGCTCCGAGCCGCGGCGCTGGCGCTCCTGGCGCTCGCGACGACTTCATCGGCGGCGACGCTCGATTCGGCCCCCACCATGTCGCGCCTGCGCATGTTACAGACTAATGAAGTGACCCCGACCACGACTAATCCAGTTCCTTCCACGGAAGCGGAGGCCTTGGCACCGGCACCGGCACCTGTGGCGAGTACCGTACCTGCGTCGACACTCACCCCGGCGTCGACTAGCCCGGCACCGACTCCGACTCGCGCGCCTGGATCGAATGGAGAAGCACCAGCGGTTCCTGCGTCGACGATGGCGCCTGCGTCGAGCCCGACCGAGTCGGCCCCGATCATTGATGGCATCGCGTCGCTGCCAGAAATATTGACGCCGACCACGCCCCCACCTACGACGCCCGTCGTGGAGCCTACCAAGACGCCTGAGCCAACGACCGAGACGCCATCGCCGACGCCGACGCCGACACCGACGCCCGAACCAACGACCGAGACGCCTAAGCCTACGACGACGCCCGAGCCGAGCCTGGAGGAGACAAAGATCCCTGAAGTGACGGGTGAATTCCCTACGGACAAGCCAGATACGTTCAAGCCAAAGCCAAAGCCAACGGAGACGACGCGCATTCCGACCCACAAGCCGTCGACGCCGGCCCCTATGACGCTCCCTCCCATCACCGTCACCCCGTTGACGATCAAGCCGACCTCGACGCTGGCCCCTGTGCCAACGATCAAAATGACGACCAAGCCATCAGCCACACTCCCTCCTATCACTATGACGCCGATCCCAATGGCGAGCGTAGTGACGGCGAAGCCGACGCCAAAGGCTGTTGAGGGACCTCGAGAGCCAGCCCCTGCTCCTGCCGGCGGTAAGTATGAGTCTGGTGCTTCCCCAGGATCTCCTGCGGCTGCTGAGAGTGCTCCTGCCGCTGGCTCGCCTGCTGCCAATATTGAGGGTGATCCTCAGTCGAACGCCAACAACAAGGATGGCGGTGGTCCTGGCAAGCTCGGTGAAGTGGGCTTGTCGGTGATCATCATCGGCGTCGTAGCGTCCGTCTTCGCCTCGGTGCTCTTTGTCCGTACTCGTCATCGTGCGTCGTCGCCGAAGGGGGACGATAGCGCCCGACGACGTGAACTGGACGAGTTCTTCTCGCAGAACGCCTCGACCTACCCAATGACGGCGCATCCTGGTGCTGCTAGTCCAAAGGGTGGATTCTTCGGACCAAATGCAATGACCCCAGCTACGAAGCCAGGGGACTCGGCTCCATCCAACAAGAGTCACATGGCCTCGGTCTGGATGGCTCGCCGGAACACCCAGAACAACAACAACGCCTCGCCCATGTCGCGCGCCAGCTCCGACTTTGAGTACTGCGGCACGGATTCGTTCTTGGGCCGACCGGACTCGATGGCGCTCTCGTCGTACCAGGGCGATCACTCGGCTCGTAGCATGGATGCCATGGCCTCAGGCACGTGCTCGGACTTTTCGCGTGACTCGTCCATGTTTTCCAACATGGAGGAAGAACAGCAGACGGCCGTGTTGCCTCAGCCGTTCCGGCCATTCGGTATGGCCGAGCCTCGCTCGCAGATGGTGCACATGGGCTTGGCAGCCGCCGAGTCCAGCAGCCAGAGCAGCTTGATGGACTCGCACCTTTACCCACAGAGCGAACGAGCGTCGTTCGAGTCGTACAACCCTTTGAATGACTCGTCGGCCTCGTTCGAATCGCACAACCCACTGAACGACTCGACGGCTTCGTTCAACTCCTTGAATGACTCCAAGGTCTCGTTCAAGTCGGTGAATGACTCGGAGGTGTCGTTCGACTCGTCGTATAACAGTGAAGAGTCTTTCTTCACGGACCGCTCGATGAAGCTCTCCGACATCAGCGACAGCGACAGCCTGGCCAGCAGTAGTATGACGCAGGACGACGCACGGAGTCGTCCGCTTCGAGAAGTGCAGATCTAGGCCGGTCGAGTCGTGTGTATAGTGTGAGTGTGTTGCAACATTTTCTTTGGTAGGGATATAAATTCGCTCCTCCTGATGGGGATAATGACAATCCAATTTTGAGAATTGCTACCTGGGCACGAGAAGAGTCTGCATGATGGCAGCCAGCCAAGGAAACAATGGGAACGTGTCATGACCTGGGTTGACTATCGCCGTATATTTCCACTCTGACTGGGGCTGTGCTCGATCCAGAGGGCATTTTACTGCGCCGCCGTGACGCTCTCGGCGTTCTGGGCGTTCTCTAATGCTTCTAGGATACGGTTGCGGGCGGCGAGACCCTTGACGCCGAGTTCACGCTCCGTCTTGAGACTCAGGAGGTAGTTGTCCAAGCCACCGGCCTTGTCAATGCAGCGCAACGTGTGCGTGGTGACGTTCAGGCCGACCTTTTCGTCGAGCGCTTCCGAGTACAAGTGCTTCCACTGGTGGTTCACCTTCCACGAGCGACGCGTCCTGTCATGCGAGTTACACGTCATGAGCTTGTTGCTTCCCATGCCCTCACGCGCAATACTTACTTTCGCTTGGAGAAACTCACGTTGTTGCCAAAGGCCTTGTCGCGACCGGCAAAGAGCCCACGCAACGCGCGGCCCGAGATGTGCTCGCGCTTGGCCGCGCTGCGCGTAAACGCCTCGAGAAACTGCATCGACGCCATCTTCCGACTCTACCACTCGTGCGCCACTCACCACACAGGGTAACGAGCGTAGCTGCTCGCTAAGTGCGGATCAACCTTAGGTTCGCTTGTACTCTAAGTACGCCTCTCTTAGGTACGTGTTAAGTACGTTTTGTGCATTCCGCGCCTTGAGCCGACGACTTGGACTTTCGGCGCGGAAACCGAGAACAGAGTGATGATCATATGCAGCAGAGTGATGGTCTCTGGCATTTCCGTTGGGCTGAGTGGAGGTCATGGGAGGAAGTGATGGCCAGCGCGTGCGAGTGAACGCGCGAGGTCGTCATTGTTCAACTCTCCACGTCGCGTTCACTCGTCAACTCCCCATTGACGATGCTCAACGCGACAACGGCAACTTCAACGCCGCTGCGCGTGCGGATAGCGCGGCAGCATCCGTCGACACCGGCACCGGTCGTGCGACGTCTGCCACGTCAGGCGGTCGCATGGACGCCGTCGCCCTCCCGGAAACGCGCGCGCCCGGAACTCTCCACCAAGAAGCTGTCGATGATGCGCCACCATCTGCGCGCACGACTGGATCGCAGCGATCGCATTTGGGCCGGACGCTGCGGATGCAAGAGCCCGACGTGTATGGCGGACGAGTTCATCTTCTCCGAGTCCTCCGAAGAAGAGGAAGCCGCGGCATCCTTGACGGACGAGCCCACGGAAGACTCGGATCAAGACTACGACATGGAAACGCACGAGAACGCCGTGCTCAAGCACGCACTCGCCCCCTCCGTGCCTCAAGACGACGACGACGACACGGTCCCCACGCTGATGCATCTCCTGCTGATGTTTTGATGCCCTCAACCTCCGTAGATGGGAAAGTATGTATATTATTCTTATGCCACCGTCGGTCGGTTGGCGCTATTTGTGTCGTAATGCACACATGAGGTTCTCTCAGTGTCCCAAAATTTGCGCTTCTTCCTCCTCAGGACATGGTCGTCAGTCTCCTGCTCGAGGGTTTCCACGCAAGAGTCAGCCATGCGTGGAGGCAAGCGTCTGAGTCAGAGTGTGTCGCCACGCACGGGGCATTCGAGTCCGATCCACACGCCAGGACTCCATGAAGACGCCTCGGCTTCGTATAGCGCGCTGCAGAGTCGATCGGTGGAAGGCGAAGCCGAGCCCAGCGAGTATGAAGACGCGGAAACGCGTGGGATACGCATGGACTCGGCGGAAATGAGTCAGTCGACGGACCAGGAAGTCGAGATGCGAGATGCTTCAACCCCCAGTGAGATGTCGAGGGAGCGACGACTGACGATCAAGCAACTCGAGCGATTTCGACGTGTTATGGCTCAGCGGGAACGAAAGCGACGTGGTGGCAAGTCTCCGACATGGACTGCCAAGACACATGGCGGTGGAGAGCATGACGAAGGCTTTGACAACCTCTTTGGCGACGATGGGGACTCGCCTAATGCTCCTCGAGAGCTTCGATTCATGAAATATCCATGGCACATGTGGGTGCTTGGTGCCTTGCTGGTTATCTCTGCTTCTGTGTTCGTGCAACAACAATACAGCAAGGACCTGAGTCGAGAGCGAGACGGACTCGAGAACAAGAACCAGTGGAAGTACGCCGTGGTCGCGATTGTCTACGTCGCCGCCATCCTCGTCGCGATGAATGGCCGTGTCGAGACGTTCATCATGGACAAGGACGTGGGTATACTGAGCATTCACTCGACCAAACCGTTGTGCTTGACGTCCAAGTGTCGTCGTACCCGCCAATTCGAGAAAGAACTTCGTCATATCGTCGACGTGCGTGTGGAAGCGAGCGGTGAGATCCTTAGTGGAGAAGTTGACACTCGTTCCTTCAAGGTGCACTTTGATTTCGACGACGGCACTCACACAACGGCGCTGGATGGCCGTTGCAAGAAGAAGGCGTTGGTACGTTGCCGACTCATCAAGCAGTTCCTCCTTGCAGGTGTATCAGGAGGTCCAACGACGCCTACCGCCGCCGCGGTCATCGACGGCAGTGTCCCAGTTGCAGCAGCTTTGATGGGAATCTCTGCCACCAACGTCACAGGAGGTACTCGACTGACTGCTGACGCCCTGGCTCAGCTAGAAACCCCTCCAACCCCACCATCTTCACCGGCAGAAGCACCTCAGCAACCAGCCAAACCCAGTGCAAACACCTCACGACGTGTAGTGATGGTTGCTGCAGTGCCCATGTCTTCACTGGCCCAACGTACAAACAGCTACGCTCAACAAGGCGTGACGCAACGCCAGCCCATGCACCAGGACGAGATGGCTTAGGCTGACAAGAAGACAAAACGCGAGCGATGCAGGACACATTCTTCAAAACTGCATTACTTGCTCGCATTCATCACACACTATCTACGCACTAACTACCATCCATTTCTTCTTGCATATTGAGTTTGTCGTTGCTGATGATCTCAATAAATTATCTCGCTTCTGTTTAGAGTTCGTGCGTATCGGAATCCTGGCTAATCATGGAGCTGCCACGTTGTCGCTGGCTGGCTGTGTCGTCCAGATCACTGAGGTCACTGCCGAAGCGATGGATGTTGCTGCCACCACGGGTGCTGAAGTCCAACTCACTACTGCCTGTGGAGAAGCGGGATTGCTGCTGTGAGAAACGGGAGTCGTACGATTGCGCGCTGGAGCGTGGACTGAAGTACGAGTGTCCTGTGTCGCGGTCGATGTCTTCGTGGTCTCCCTTCGGACCCGCGTAGCTCGCTTGTGTTGTGGCCGTCGTGCGATCAGACATCGTCACGGATGGCTTGGCCCACGCGTGAAGACGGTTGTTGTTGTTCTTGTGTGCAGGGGACGCGTCATGGAGCGAGCTCACGTCGTCGTCCATGCCGTCCACATCATTCTCGCCTTGCGCACGCACTTCGTATCGCACGGCCTGAACACGAGACGCACTGAGTGCATCGTTCACCCGCGAGGCGCCCAATGGAGCCTCCTGGCCGTCGTGAACCCGCTTGTTGTTGTAGAACGACTGGCTCAGTGGAGCGTGCTGTGAACTGCTCGCACCCAAGTAGGGTGCCGTGGAGGTAGGTCCAAAGGATGTCTGGTGGTACTGCGATGGAGGGTTGAGACCGAACGCCGTCGAGGCCTTGCGAGAGCGTCCAAGAGGACCCTGGGCCATCCACGAAGCTTCCGAGCTAGGATCCACGACGATGATCTCGTCACACGGCGTCAAGACGTCGAAGTTTGGATCGTTCATGTCGATGATCGAGCTCGGTCGCATCAATGGCTTGGGGCCAAGCAGCTCACTGAGTCGGCTCGAGTGAGCGGCAGCACCTGGTGTGTGGTTGTTCTGATACGCCGAGTGCTCGGGCGAGCGGTTGGCGTTGTCACTTGGCCCACGACCACGGTTGCCATTGTACTCGGACATGATCATGGCCCGGTGCGACTGGTGCGAGAAGCGGTCCTTGTCCTCGTCCTCGTCTTCGCTCATGCGGTTCCGCGACGTCTTGACGTACACAAACATGGTCATACCCAAGACCGAGCACACAATACCAGCAACGATCAAATACATGGTCGCTGGCGTCTGTGGCGCGCTCTCGGACTTGGTCGCCGCGGCCTGAGCGTCCGAGACCGACGAGCCGGCCGATTTCGACGGTGGGGCTGTCGTCACGTACGAAGCACCGCCAGTGCCCCCAGCAACAGGAGCAAGGGCAGCACCACCTGGTGCCGCCGTCACGACTGGGAGTGCAGAGGTCTCACCCATGCCGTCGGCGGCTGGCGTGTCCGCCTCGGTTGGTGCCGTGGTCGTTGGAGGAGGCGTCTTTGGTGGCTTGGTCGTCGGCTTGGGCGGCTTCGTGGTCGGCGGCGGCCTCGGAGGCGGCGTTGGTGGAGGAGTTGGAGGAGGTGTTGGTGGTGGCGTCGGTGGTGGCGTTGGTGGTGGTGTTGGTGGAGGAGTCGGTGGAGGAGTCGGTGGGGGAGTTGGTGGGGGGGTTGGTGGTGGGGTCGGTGGCTCCGTCCATGGCGTTGGGTCGGGCGTAGGCGGCGCAGTCGTCCATTCCGGCGGCGTTGGCGTCGGCTCCGAGTGACTCGATCCCGGGTCGTTGTTGTCTGCAATCGGCGCGGCTTCCGTCGGACGCGGCTTCTTCGTCCCCGTCGAGATTGGAATCGCCGTCACGGACGGCGAGGGCGTCCGCGTCGCTGGACCAACGGGCGAAGCTGCAACCGTCTGCGATGGCGCGGGCGTGACCACAGGCGCGGACTCGGTCGGACGTGGCTTGGTCGACGCGGGCTCGAGCGGCGTGGCTGCGACCGTACCTGTAGGAATCGGCGACGCGGGGGTCACGGGCTCCGCCGCCACTGTTCGCGAAGGTGTCTGCTGTGCTGGCTCGAGTGCGATCGACGGGATCTCGCCGAGCTGAGTCGGTACGCCCTGCGCTATGGGCGCTAATAGACCCACGACGCAGAGCGCGAGCGCCGTCTGGATACGACGGCGACGCATTCTGGCTAAACGGTGGACAGTACTAGACGTCTTGGTGGGGCATGCGCCGCACACGAGCGTGTAGTGAGACTGACTGACAGTTCAGTCCGCCCTGCCTCTCGTGCGAGTACTCTGTCTCTGTGTACAGTTCCGTCCATCGTTCCATACTCCACGGCATGTGGTCCCGAGCCTCAACGAGCAGCTCCGTCACGTAATCTCGTAGATGGTTCAATTGCCACGCGGACACGTGTGGGCTGTCGCCTCTCGACACATCAAAGAGGCATCATACCTCCCACTCCACGCACCGTCTCCGCGCGCGATGCCGCATCCAGCGCCACAAACGGCGCCACGCAGCTGGAAATGAAGCGCATCTCCCCATTTCCACTGAGTACGAGCGACAGCCCCGCAAGGGACATCCTCCCTCTGCTAAAGCATATGCGGCAGGAGAGGTTATTGTGGTCAAGTACCGTAATTTACCAAATGATCTGGATGGTTTCTGTCACTAAACGGTTCTTTCCTGGGTGAATGTGGTTATTTGTGTAGTTTTGAGAAAGAAGATGGTTATATTGTGAAAGAACTTTTTTAACAGTGCTCTGACTCACCCTTTGTGGCGCCCTAGGAGCTCACATGACGTCAGAATCATAGAGCCGAGTGGTTTGTTGAAGGCAGTGGGTGAGGCGCCGGCATTAGGACACGCCATGCCGTCGCATTGTATGCTTGCTGGGTTCTGAGTTGCGTGGAGTGTATGTGCACGAGGCGTACGTACCGTACCGTACTTGTGCGCGCGCAAGTGCTTTTTAGCACAGCGTCGCCGGTGAAACGGCAGCATATGGCCCTCGTCACTCTGTTATTTTTTCATGTAAGGCCCATGTGCTTTCTGTCGACCTGAACCCAACCGCACACTCGGTCGCCCTAGGGTCCCATCTGCTTTTCTGTCTGATCAATCAATTCCCCGCCCGCCCAACACGCCGGCGACTTCCTTCGAAGTGTATCGGTCTCTGGGACACTGGAGTTCTCGGAAAGTGATCGCCAACGTGCGCTAGAGAGCACAGCAGGCAGCTGGGGCCAAGGGTGCATGTATCATATCTCGTAGAATACGATATCAGATATGACCGGCATCCCTCACCGGTACGTCTCCGGTATCTTCTTATGCAGGTACAGAGGATCCACAATACTCCTTAATTGACGGAACGAAGAGATCCACTCGGCCAAAGCGACGTCGGCGCTGCGGAAGAGGAACGTCATTCGTCTCGATTGGCCCAGCTGCGAGTCTGTCCAGCTGGCCCGTCGACCGCCCAGCCACTTCTCTGCGAAAGGCGTCAGCCCGTGAGCTCGCGGAGGACCCACTCCAGCCACGCACGCACGGCCCACGCGCGTTTGACCGCCTCCGAAACCCATCATGGACCGCGCCACCGAGCTGTACGCACGCGATGTGGCGCCGCACGACGACCAGGACCACGACGACGCCATCAAGATGGCCGATGAGATGCCGCCGACGCTCGGTACGCACAGGGTTTGGCTCGTAATGCACAGGGGACTGGATGGGCTAACGTGACGTGTGGGGCATGTTAACAGAGGTGCTGCGCAAGTACGACGACGTGGAGCTGCGTCGACGCTCCGCGACGCTATTAGACTCGGCCCGTACGTGCTGCTTTGCTATGGACACCGTGAGATGGCTTGTATTAACGCGGTGGTGTGTGTATTAGTGCCGACTTCGGACCCGCGCATCCCGACGAGTATCGACCGTGCACGCCAGTCGGGCGTGAACCGCCTGCTGCGCTCCACAAACTTTGAGAGCGTGAACGTGAGCGCGCTCGCGAGTTTCACGCCGATTATGTCGGCGCCCGTGAGCACGGAGCTCTGGGAAGACCACGAACGCAACCCGTGGACGCACGTCGTGCTCAAAATGACCTCCTTCTCCGAGGACGACATCATCACGAGCTTTTGCTTTGGCGAAGACGGCGGCACCATCGGCCGCGACGCCAGCAACGACGCAGCGATCCCCGCCGACAAGCTCCTGGCCAATATCGACCACGCGCGCGTCGTGTATCGCTATGGACGCTTCTACATTACCAACAGTTCGAATGACAACGCGGGTACGTACATCCGCCTCTCGCCGTGCACGCCCTCGGACGAAGAGGAAGACAAGATGCAATGGCCGCTCGACACCGACGTGACGTTCCGTGCCGGCAAGTCGGATTTCCTCGTCACCAAGTTCAACGAAGAGGCACAGACGCTCGAGATCTCGGCCTTGTCGGGGAAACTGAATGGATCCAAGTACACGATCACAGCCAAGGGCGCAGGGATTGGCCGCTCGGCCGAGAACCTCATCCACGCAGGCGACGGCGAGCTCTCTCGAAAGCACTGCTCCATCTGGTTCGACTCGCTGACGCAGCAGTTCTATCTGATCGATCTCGGCTCGACGAATGGCACGTTCATGAAGCTCTCGGGTCCGTACCAAGAGCCGTATCGTCTGGAAATCGGCGACGATCTGCTTGTTGCACAGACGTGTTTGACGGTGAATCGTTTCGATTATGGGTCGTATGCGAGTATGGGCGCGCGCAAGCAGATGGAGGACGCTCACGTCGTTGTGCAGGACTTGCAGGTGCCAGTGCTGACGCAGCTAGGACTGCATCCACAGAGCTTCTTTGCCGTGTACGATGGCCATGGCGGCATGGAAGCCTCGCGCTTCCTCGGCGAGACACTGCATCACAGTGTGGCCATGGAGTTTTGGTCCAAGCGCAAGCTCTTGGTGCCTGACGAAGATGCCGAGACGCCCGAAGACACGGAGGAGCTGCATAGTAGAATAGAGGAATGCCTGGTGAATGCGTTCCAACGCACTGACGACGAGTTCCTCGCCACGTCCGAGCGTCCACAAGCCGGCAGTACGGCGACGACCGTCCTGATCGCGGGCAAGTACGTGTATGTGGCCAACGTCGGCGACTCGCGGACTGTGATGAGCAAACAGGGCGGTGTGGCTGTGCGTCT
The DNA here is from genome assembly GCA_020085045.1 of Pythium oligandrum. Taxonomy (NCBI): domain Eukaryota; phylum Oomycota; class Peronosporomycetes; order Pythiales; family Pythiaceae; genus Pythium; species Pythium oligandrum. The sequence goes on along the minus strand of JAHRIK010000001.1, from coordinate 822,104 downwards.
CTCGAATGACCACAAGCCGAGTCGGCCAGATGAAGCACAGCGGATACGCGATACCGGTGGTTTCGTGATCCACGGACGTATCATGGGCGAACTTGCCGTCTCGCGAGCGTTTGGTGACTCGCCTTTCAAGCAATTTGATCTCTCCGAGCCGTCTGTCAACTCGGAAGCGAGTCAGGACACCAACAGCAAGCCACGTAGCGAGTACGACTCACAGGAACTGCCGGTGAATCCGAACGACATCCTCAAGGGCCCCTTGGTCATTCCGACACCCGAGATTACACGAACCGAGCTCACAGGTGAGTCCTAGCAGTGGTATATCTGTTCTGTGTCACGTGTCTCACGAGGCATACGTGCGTGCGTTGTAGGTGAGGAGGAGTTCATTTTACTGGCAAGCGATGGCTTGTACGACGTTTTGAAGGACCAGGAGGCCGTGGATTACCTGCGACGCAAGATTATCGAGATTGGCGACGTCCAGCGTGCTGTCGAGGTACGTCAATGACGACAGGTCTGATTGATTAACGAATGGACAATTGACGAACGATGTGCTTGTAGACGATGGTCGAGCACGCGATCGTGCATCAGCGCTCGATGGACAACGTCACCGCCGTCGTGATCATGTTCCAGGAGCCGCGGATGCTCCGCAAACCGCAAGGACCTACCACCACCACTATGTAGAAGCTAGGAAAACTCACAAACACCACCATCTTGTAATGGAAATGAATCCATGTGGACTTGATGCGACACGTGTGGCTTGTTTGGTCGTGAATTCCCTCTCTCTGTGTCAAATCACATGGATATCAAGCCAGGTGATGCATGCGACGACGTCCTCATAAGCCAGCTGGAGGCGTTAATACTTGGAGGAAGAGAGCCACGCTGAGAGGGAGACCACCAGATGCACCGTGGACTTGGTAGATTCTGTCCGTCTCTTTCCTTCTCTCGCACTCGTGTCCGCTTCGCCAGTCTCAGTATTGATTATCCACCATGGCACGCAGCTCTCGATCATCCATTCTCTTGACGACGCTCGTCACACTGCTGTATGTCTCGAGCTGCCTCGCTCAAGACGCTCCTGTGACGGACGCACCGGTCGTGACCACAGCAGCTCCAAGTGCGACGCCAGTGGAGACCACAGCACCTCCTCCAGTGGAGACCACGGCCGCCCCGCCAGTCGAGACGCCAGCACCAGCTCCTGTGGAAACCAGCACTGCACCCAGCGTAGCACCAGCCACTACGGCCCCAGTGCCGACCACAGCAGCTCCTGGTGTGACCACGATCGCCCCCGTCACGACAACGGCCGAGTCCAAGGCGCCAACACCGTCAATCACGACCAAAGCCCCGACTTCTACGGACGAAGAAGCGGTTGTGACTCCAGAAGACAACGTCAAGTCGAGTCAGGGCACTGCCAACACGACCGACACGAGCGCAGCCAAGAAGAGCAAGTCGGGTCAGAACATTGGGATTGTGGTCGGCTCAGTTGTCGGTATTGCCGTCTTTGCTGGATTTTTCGTCTACGCTATGGAGCAGCGTCAGCGTCGCATGGCCTTGGAAAAGGTCGAGACGCCGCGATTCCTGGCCTCGGTCACAGAGGTCGGGCCATCGTACCAGCATCCCGACCAGCCGTACGAAGGCTTCACGTCGCCCATCGGATCGAACAATCAAGCCGCGCGTATGTACGCCAACAAGAAGCCATCGTCCATGCCGTCGCTCATCTCGTCACCGCCAGACTCGCCGCAGGTGAATGTCACGCTCGTGCAAAGCATGCCGCAGCCGCAGCTCGGGTCGACCTCGATTCCTGTGGGCACGGACGACATCGAGACGAGTCAGGGCTCGATCGACGCCACCGCCTCCTCGGGTACTACCGCCATGTTCTTTGCTCAAAGTGTCGGTGAGAACGACGCGACCGGCGACATGCGCGAGTCCGAGATCCCAGTGGACAGCTCCTTCAACATCAACATCTTCGACGCACTGGCCGAGCCTGCCGCCGAGGACTTCCGCGAGCCTTTGAAAGAGCGTGTCGACTCGATGCTGCCGCTTGAACGTCACGACATGTCGTTCCGATTCAAGACCTTTGTGAATGAGGGATCGCAGAGCATCGACATCGATTTGGCGTCCTTGAGTAGCGACGGTAGCAGTGATGAGCAAGATGTGGTGGAAGCACAGCCCGTCTCGGTGTCGTTTGCGCCTCGCGCGAGCGAACTCAGCGACCTGAACCGCTTCTCTGTGAGCTCGAGTCTCGCAGATCTCCATGACAATGGACGCTATACAGAACTCGAAGAGTACGATGTGTAGAGTAATAGAGAACAAGTAAATTTCAATAGAGAAAGCCATCGTTCTGCTCACTTGGTTTGAATCCTCAAGCCAATGGCGCTTGGATCTCGGTCACGTAACTCTCTTCGGTCGTGTCGTCCGGATTCATCGCCAGGTACACTTCACGCAATGGCCCGTTCACGCGCTCACCGTGCACGCCAAGCCATTCGAACAGTGCTGTGTACGTCGGCGGCAGTCTCGAGTACGAGCCGAGATGCGTGACACAAGCCGCACGAGGGATCACACCGAGGGTCCTGACCCGGAACTCCTTGGTATCAACGGGCACGACAGCGTCGTCGGCGATCGGGAGACAGACTTCGAGATCGACGTCGCTCTCCTTGTAGTCAGGATCAAAGTAGACCGTAAGACACGGACCAGCGATGGCGATCCCATGCGCATTCGCGAAGGCACAGACGCGATCCCAGAGTGCCGACTGCGCACGGTAGTTGGCGACAATGGCCCGCAGCGAGATGACGCGGACGGCCTCAATGGACTTGATCGTGACGGACGACGAAGGCGTTGATGGCATCGTGGCGTTGCTTCAAAGAGAGCAAAAGCGATTGTGAGTTGTCGGACAGCAAACGCCCTGAGACCGTCGCTGCGCGGAGGGATGATAGATGGATACAGTCAGAGACATACAAACTTCAAATGGAAACGGTGATGTCGCCTCACCGATGTATCTTGCGTCGTCAGAATGATGGGGGAACTGCAAGGATGACGGCAACAGTGCGCTTGAAGATCGCTTCTATGCGTCAGGACACGCGATCTGATTGGATCTTTCAAGATACTTTGTTCATTTTCAGTACGCTACCTCACAATTTCTACGAATAACGGAATAGAACAGTAGCTACTCCGTATCAAATGCTCGAGAACTCTAGTGCGCGAGGGCGTCGTCGCGGATCTGGCACGTGAGGATGTACGTGTTGATGGCGTCCGAGTACTGGCACTTGATCTCCGCTGGCTCGCCGTTCACGGCCTTGAGGAACTCACGATCTTCCGTGAGGTACATGTCGTCGCCTGGGAACGTGAGCACCTTGTCCTCTTCGCTGCCAGCCTCACGGATCTTGAGGATCGGGCAGTCCGAGTATGGCTCGAGGACGGCAATGCGAAGACCGTCCGCCATGATCTCGATCGTGGCCTCGTACGACAAGCCCTGATGGAGAGCTCCGTGGACAAGCGAGCCGACGGCACCACTCTCAAAGTACCACGTGGCGACGTGAGCACGTGGCACACGGTTCGCTGGTGGGACGACGGTCTCATCCACTGGGACCTTGGCGAGGTAGCCGACCGTGCCTGGCGTGAGGTTGGCCTTGACGCTGCGGCTGTGCACGGATGGGAGCGAGACTTCACCGACGATGAAGCGCGCCAAGTCGGCAAAGTGCGTGGCCTGCTCGACGATTGGGCCACCGCAGTGCTCCGAGTTCCACCAGAACGGACTCGCAATGTTCTGGTATGCGCAGTTGTAGCGCGCCGTGAGGCACACGACCTGCTTGCCCGCCAAGAGCTCGTGGATCTTCTGCACGAACGTGGCGTAACGGAACATGTAGCCCACGAGGACGACGAGGTTCTTCTCCTTACGGACCTGCTCGAGCTCATCCGCATACTTCTTGGCCTCAACAGGGTCGACATTCGTCAAAGGCTTCTCCACGAATACGTGCACGCCGGCGCGCAAGCACTGCAACTCGATTGGGAACTTGTAGCAGCCGTGGAACGAAGGTGGGACACCAATGAACGCAGCCGTTGGCTTGGCCAGTGGCAACATTTCCTCTGTCGACGCGTAGATCTTGCAGTTGGCCCAGAGGTGGCCGTATTCCTTGCCCGCAGCACGCTTCTCCAACTGGGCCTGGGCCTTGTCGGTCATAGGGTCGACGATGGCGACGATCTCAGCACCAAGGAGCTCAAGACGCGACGCGTGGTCCCATGGGCCTTCGACGCCACCAAAGTTGACGGAACCAGCGCCGATGAGGGCGACACGGACGTTGTTGAAAGCTGGAGCCATAGCGAACGAGAGGGGATGGAGTGAATGGGCGGTGAAGCGCAAAATGCAAAGTGAGACCTTTCCTCAAATAGAGTGTGGGGAATCAGCAGCGTATCTCCTTGGGGGACCCTTCCTTGCCTTGATGGCTATCTCTTCCCGCGCAGTTGCTTGAAATGAGAGACGGCAGAGCGGGCAGCCCATGTCATCATCCAGAACCAATGGACGCACCTGACACAAGGAGGGAGCGAGATGGCTGTCCGCTTGACCTTGAAGCTGACACGGAGCGTAATCCATAGGTGCAATCCGACTCGTAGACTATGGCGGACCACATAGAGTTGACGAAACCAGTTGAAGTTGAGGTGCTTGGACCGCAGGATCCTGAGCCGTCAAACCAGACAGTGACGTTAACACTGAAGCACATGGCCGGTTCGACAGTCCCACCCACGAGCAGTCGGTGCAGCTTCCCGCTTGAGACATCCGGTTCTTCAACAATATCATTGATTGGATTCGAATCCCAGGCTTTGGTCATCCACGGTTAATCATGAAAGGCCCCATGAGTCTGGTACATTAGCATTCCACTTGGCAATACACTGCACTTACCGACGTTGTCACCATGGGAGACTGTCACGTCGAGGAGGGATGACATGTGGGTACAGTGACTAGCTTGTTTCAATGAGACCTGACTGGATGATGTCGCCTCGCCTCACCGAGAACCAGTATTACTTTAATCAGACCACGCGTCCGATTCCTCGCCAGACTTGTAGTCGGGCGATGCCTTAGCTCGCTCTTCAGGTGCAAAGCGTCCTCGCTTGAACATGCGCTCGAACTTGGTCTTTCTGAGAAAAGCAGCTCGCGTCTTCTCCTCTTTCAGCACATCAGGGCGGAGATAGGCCTGAACGAGTCCGAGGTCTTCTGGGTCCTTTTCAACAGCCTTCTCGTGCACTGCTTCGTGGAAGCCCACTCGATAATGCTGGTGAAGATACTTGACCATAGTGAGGTCCTTGTTGCGAATGGCGCTGTCCATCGCGTTCTTTGTGCAGCCTTCAGTGCGGTTCTCGCACAGATACTTGACGACTGGGAAGAAGCCTTTCCCCGCGGCCGCGTCCATCGCTAGTGTCGTACAGCCATCTCGTCCATTCTCGCGAAGAAACTTAAGGATTCGTAGTTGACCCCCGCGTGCCGGAGCGTCGATCGTGGCGTGATAAGCGTCCTCGTCGCAGTGAGGATACAGGAACTTGACCACGTGGTGATGGCCATACTCTGCAGCCTTTTCCATCGCATGATCCGCGCCCATCTCGACGGCATCCTCACTTTTTTCTTGGAGAAACCGGATGACATCGAGAAATCCCCTCCTGGCTGCGAAGATTACTCCATCTGTCGTGCATTCCTCGTCACCATGCGCATACAGGTAGCGAAGAGACGTCAATGCACCGTGCATAGCAGTTCATCCAGCGGCTCCTGTGTCCAAGGCTCTGTCGTCATCTTCTTGAGAAGTCGTAGGACGTCGAGGTTGTCCAATGCCGCCGCAGCTTTGAAGGCCTTGTGAATGAATGCCGTGCTTGGCTCTTGCTCACACACGAGCTTGACAGGATCGTATGACCCACTCTTAACGGCAGCAGCCAGTCGAAGCCCCCAGCTGTCCCTCTTGTAGGCACGAAAATCCACATTGACCACTGCCCCCCCCCCCCCCCCCCCGCATTACAGGTAATCCCCACTTGCGCTCCTTCTTGAAATTTTTCATCTCCTTCGAGTGCTCGCGAAGATACTTGTACGCTGTCACCTGGCCGGTTTCGATCGCCTTATCGAGAGCTCTACCGCTTCCCTCCTCGGGACGTCGAACGAGAAACTTTCGCATTACATCGATATCACCTGATGCAACACAGGCTTCAAGAACATTGGCATCGACCCTCTCATATCGGTACAACAATGCCTTGCAGATCTCGAGGTGGCCATGAGCCGCTGCCTTGGCAGTCAAAGCAACGCGCCACTGAAGTCCCGTGTTCTCAAATAGCTCTCTACCAATCTCTTCGTCCCGCGTACTCCATTCATCGTTGCCATGTCGTTGCAGCTCCCACAGCCGCAAGAGCAAATCAAAATCGCCGAGTGCAACAACGTTGACTTAGCTGTGGGCCGTTTGAGGTGTGAAGTCATTCACTTTCGAGGCGACCAAATTCACCATGTCCACGTCGCCGTAGCAGGCCGCAGCTTCGATCGAGTTAAAGTAAAGCAGGTCCATTTTGGAACACATGGAGAGCAGTACTTGACGACATACCAGTGACCATTCCCTGCCGCGAGTTGGATGTAGTTAGTCGCTGATGTCTCTGTGAGTTCACACAAGCGCTTCATAGCATCGAGATGTCCCCACGCAGTCAGCTCAGCCACCACGCGAGCAATGTTTTCACACGTATTCGCTTGGAAGAGTAACTCGAGCATTTCCCAGTTGCCGATGCGAGTGGCATACAAAATCGCAGTGTCTGGATATGCCACATCGCAATGATCGACGAGAAATCGGACCACTTCGACGTGATCCTCGAGCACCGCATTGATAATCGCGTCGCTTGTGCAGCCTTCCGAGCGATTCTCGTGCAGATACTTGAGCACATCAAGTGCTCCTTTCTCGGCTGCATCGTTCATAGCCCGCTTGGTGCATCCTCGGATCGGTTCTCGTCGAGAAACTTGACCACGTCCAGGTGTCCTCCAGCAGCGGCATGGTCCATGGCATGGGTCGTGCATCCTTCCTTACGATGTGAGTGGAGATACTGAACGGCTTCCAAGCATCCGACGCCAGCAGCTCGATCCATGACTTCCACTGTCCACCCGTCAATGTCAAGTTCTTCAAAGAGACGGATCATCTCCATCATGTTTTCCGCGGTGGCAAACCGCAAAGAGTCGGCACAAATGTCGGCGCCGTAGTGTTCACACACGAACCGCACGACTGCCGTGTGGTTCCTGGTCATGGCGACGTGGATGGCATCGCGCACATCGCCATGATAACACCCTTCACGATGAAGAAACCCGACAATTTCCAAGTGTCCGTTTCGAATGGCTCCATTCATGGCTGCGGCAGTGCAGCCTTCGTCTCGAGAAGCATGAAGAAACCGTACCACGTCGAAATGTCCGTTTGCCGCAGCTCGGTCCATAGCCTTGGTCGTACAGCCTTCCTCGCTTCTCGTGGAGATACTTGACGATGTCGAGATGGCCATGGCTTGCGGCGTCGTTCATCGCTCGTACTGTACAACCTTCCTGTCGATGCGTATGCAAATACTCGACCACCGCCAGGTGGCCATTGCCTGCCGCGTTGTTCATCGCCTCCGTCGTACAGCCCTCCGTCCTCTCCGAATGCAAGTACTCCACTATCTTCAAATGACTGTTTGCCGCCGCGCCGTCCATGGCGTTCGTCGTCAGCTGAGCGTCTGGCAACGTCGTCAACGCCCATTGAAGCAACTCCTGCGTCCCATGGACTGCAATCTCGTCCAACGCCTTCCAACGTACACTAGTTCTCCACCTGGGCATGTACGTTTCGTGTACCCACTGGACAATCTCCATCTTGCACGACTTGAGCGCCGCGTCCAGTAGCCACTCATCCTGGAGCCACTCGTCTTTCTCTTTTTGTTCGCTGAGCCACTTGAGTATATTGAGGCCACCATGAGCAGCAGCCACTCGCACGGGCCTCCGGAACCCAAAGCGAGGGTGTTCACTCGAAATCCCTTGTTTATGAAGCGTGTACACCATCTGAAGCACGTGAAGGTCATCGTCCTTGATGGCCATCTCCATATACGACTCGTTCATGCGCTTGACCTCCTCCAGACACGCCAATTGCTGTGCATTTTTGTGGACGCTGTACGGATGCTTGTGCTTGGAGAGCGCATCCACGCGTACGGCGTTTTCCCTCGCTTTCTCGACGTTTTCCCGCGTGATTCCGTGCTTGATGGTGAGCGAGGGAAACACCAAGGGAATGCCGCGCTGATAGCTCGTCACGAGACGCAAGAGCGTGGGATTGCCCACCACTGCCATCGCCGCGCTCATCTCCTGCGTCGCATGCGCCTTCTTCCCGTCCGGAAGACCCTCATCCAGCGTCACCACGTCCATCCGCTTGCGCTTGGTCATGGTAGTCATACTCGTCATTGTCGCGGTCACTTGAAGAGTGGTCGGTCAACTGGATATGCCATTTTCTGATTGGATGATATCACGTTCTTTTAGGCCAATCAGATGTCCTACCGCGCAAGTTGAAGTTGACCCAACATTAGCGCAACTTAATGATGGTGCAACATACGGTTCGAGCTGAGCCCAAGCCGACAGCGACACCTGCGGACCCACGCGTCCGATTCGTTCCCAGAGTCGTAGTCGTCGGCTTCCTGAGCTCGTACGTCCGGCGCAAAGCGTCCTCTCTTGAAGAGCCGATCGAATTTGAGTCGCTTGACAAACGTCTCTCGTGCCTTTTTATCCCTCAGGGTCTCAGGAAGGAGATAATGCTGAACAAGTCCCACGTCGTCTGGGTCTTTCGTGAGCGCCTTCTCCAGTACTGCCTGGTGGAACCCCTCGCAACGATGTTCGTGGAGAAACTTGACCATAGTCAGGTCCTGGTTGCGAATGGCGCTGTCCAATGCCGCCTTGGTGCAGCCTTCCGATCGATTCTCGTGGAGATACTTGACGATGGAGAGGAATCCGTTCCTGGCGGCGTAGTCCATGGCCTTGACCGAACAACCTTCGTGTCGGTTCTCATGCAGAAACTTGACGACTCGGAGGCTGCCACTGCCCGCTGCAAAGTCCATTGCGCTGGACGTGCAGCCTTCGGTTCGGCGCGTGTGCAGGAACTTAACAATGTGCAGATGATCTTCGCTTGCCGCCACGTCCATCACACTTGGGGACCAGTCTACCTCGCACTCCTCGTGAAGAAACTTGACAATATCCAGAAGACCATCTTTCGCTACGTCGTGCGTCGTCTTCTTCGTGAAGCGTTGTTGGCTCTGAGCATGGAGAAAACGAAGACAATCCAAGGCGTCGCATCGAGCTGCTTTATTGAGCGCTTTCACCAGACTGACATTTGGCTTCTGTGCAAGAAGATACCGTACCATATCAAGATTTCCGTGTTCTGCTGCGACGTTGATGGCGCTCAGGATATTCACATCGGGTTGACTGTGCTCATACACATACGTCAACATGTCGTAGAAATGGCTACACGCAGCATCAAATAGGAGATCATCTGGGAGCTTTTGCATGCCACGAGGTCCGTGCTTCAGCAGTAAATGTTCAACAAGGTACTTGAGTGCGCCGAGGTGGCCGGCTGCTGTCACCCGCTGCACGGCCTCCTGGATAGCTTCGTCACTGTCTTCGTCCGGAAGCAGCATACGCACCATATCAATATCACCCGACTCGGCACAGAATGGGAGAACTGCGGGGTCATTCTTCACGCTTGGATAACGACGTCTTAGAAGCTCAACGATCTCAACATGACCATGCGTCGCTGCTGTTGCGAAGAGCACAACGCACCGATCCAATCCAATATACTCGAAATCCTCAAAGTCTTCATCCCAATCATCTTCTCCTTGGCGTGCGTCCCACAACAGTTCTAGAAGATCGATATTTCCGAGAGCGATCGTGTTGACGAATCCATGCGCACTGCTAGGGAAATAGCAATCCTCAACAGTCACGATTAAACTCGCCATATCAAGATCACCATACAGCGAAGCAGCATCGAGAAGCGTGGAATATAGGTCAGCATCGCGGTCATTGGGCCTACACGACCGAAGCAGGTACTTGACAACATACCAGTGGCCATATTCTGCTGCTGCCTTGCAAATGCAAGGGGACGGGAAGATCCCCGTGAGATGACTTAGTCGCTTGAGAATACCGAGATGGCCACTTGCAGCAACATGCCTCATCACAGAGCTCAAATCATCCGGCAGGTCCAGCTCGAGCAGCAGCTCTAGCATCTCCCAGTTGACCAGTCGAGCGGCACACTCGATAACATCACTTGGACAGGAGACGTCGCAGCAGTCGAGAAGAAATTTCACTACCTCGATATGACCGTTCATAACGGCATTCCTCACAGCTCTGCTAGTGCACCCTTCCGAACGATTCTCGTGAAGATACTCGAGAACATCTAGCAAACCCTTCTCAGCAGCACCGTCCATCGCGCGCTTCGTGCATCCCTCCGAACGATTCTCATGGAGAAACCTCACTACATCCAAATGACCTCCACACGCCGCAGTGTCCATGGCCCGCGTAGTACAGCCTTCCGTCCGATTCGAGTGAAGATACTGCACAGCTTCGAGGCAACCCATTTCAGCAGCACGGTCCATCGCGTGGTATGTCCAACCTTCGATCTCGAACACTTCAAACACGCAAATCAGTTCTATCATGTTCTCCGAGGTGGCATATCGCAACGAGTCAGCGCAGATGTCTTGACCATAGTGCTGACACACGAAACGGATGACATCCAGATGATTCTTCCTCATCGCGTTGTACAAGGCGATGCGAACATCGCCGAAGAAGCACTGCTGCTCGTGAAGAAACTCGACAATGTCCATGTGTCCATTTCGAATGGCACCATACATTGCATCAGCGGTGCAACCTTCAATGCGAGACGTGTGAAGAAACCGAACGACGTCAAAATGACCGTTTGCCGCAGCTCCATTCATACCCTTGGTCGTACATCCTTCGCTACAGTGCTCGTGTAGATACTTGACGACGTGGAGATGACCGTTGACCGCCGCGTCGTTCATGGCGCTCACTGTACAACCTTCCATGCGTTGGGTGTGCAAGAACTCGACCACAGCCAGATGGCCATTACCGGCTGCCTTATCCATTGCCAATGTCGTACATCCTTCGCTTCGCTCCCAGTGCAAGTACTCGAGTGTCATGAGGTGGCCATTTGCAGCTGCACCGTCCATTGCGTCAGTCGTCAACTGGGTATCTTCGAAGGTAGCCAACGCCCACTGTAGCAATTCCAGTGCACCTTTGGACGCGATCTCATTCAGCGCCTTCCAACGCACGACACTCGGTTTCTTTCCGTCGTATACCCCGTAAACCCACTGAACAATCTCCAGCTTGTATGACTTGAGCGCCGCGTCCAGCAGCCATTTGTCCTTGAGCCATTCGGCACCCTCTTCGAGTTCCTTCAACCACTGCAGCATCTCCAGCCGCCCGTACGTCGCAGCGACTCGCATGGGCCTCCGAAACCCAAAGCGAGGGTGTTCACTCGAAATGCCTTGCTTATGAAGCGCGTACACTAACTTGAGCACACGGAGATCGTTGTCTTTGATGGCCATCTCCATATACGATACTTGCATGCGCCTGAGCTCTTCTAACGCCTTCTCTTGACACGGTAATTTACAAATATCATAGGGTGTAGCATACTGCGCTAGACCGCCATGCCTCATGGCCTCCTGTCTCGCCTTTGTGACGTTCGCGGGTGTAATCCCGTGCTTCTTGGCCAACTCTGGAAACAGGACAGGGATACCGCTCTGGAAGCTCCCCACATAACGCAACAGCGCCGGATTCAACAGCACATCCACCTCCGCCTTTGTCTGTTCCGTCTGACTAACCTTCTTCTTGGTATGAAGACCTTCATCCCGCGCCTTGGCGACCACGCGCTCGCGCTTGGACATACTCGTATCCTTGAGTATCTGTTCACGAATGAGTGAGGAGCTCCAGTTCAACGATTGGTAGATAATACCTGACTATTAGCCAATAGAATGTCGCTTGGTCATGTTGAAGCTATGGGCAACATACACAAGTATCAGCAACATAAGTACTGACTCTTTCTCGTTTCGACTCGTAGATTCACGATTCAGCCACGTACACCGACTTCTTTGCGTCCTACAGACCATTAATTCGTCCAGAAATCCGATTTTTCCGGAATCGTAGTCGTCGTCGGTCGTGTTGGCTCGGAGTGCTGGATCGAAGCGTCCTCGTTTCATAAGACGCTCGGCCTTCTTCTTCTTGACAAAGAACATGCGCTTCCTCTCGTATTTGTAGGGCTCCGCGAGTAGATATCGCTGGACCAAACTCTCGTCTTCTGGATCCTTCTTGATGGCCTTTTCAAGCACAGCCTCGTGAAAGCCCTCGGTTCGATGGTCGCTAAGAAACCTGACCTTGTCGAGGGCCTTGTTCCGGATAGCACTATCCCATGCAAGCCACCTTGCGACGCCAGCTCGTCCAGTGCTCGTCGCCACACGAGGCTTGGTCGCCGTCCGATGTATGCCTCGTGGACCCAAAGGACAACCTCCATGCTGCATGACTTGAATGCCGCGTCCAACAGCCACGGATCTTCCAGCCACTCGACCCTATCTTCGAGATTCTTGAGCCAATTCAACACTTCCAATCGACGTACGTCGCAGCCACCCGCATGGGCCTCCGGAACCCAAAGCGAGGGTGCTCATTCGAGATACCTCGTTTATGGAGCTTGTACACCATCTTGAGTACACGAAAGTCGTCGTCCTTGATCGCCATCTCCATATACGACGCCTGCATGCGCTTGAGCTGCTCCAGATACTGGGAGCGCGTCGGATCAACATTGAAAATAAAAGTCTGGCCCGGCTCCAAGAGTTTACCATGAGTCCTCGCCTCACGTCTTGCCTTCTCGATGTTCTCGGGTGTGATCCCATGCTTCTTGGCCAACGCGGGAAACACCACGGGAATGCCGCGCTGATAGCTCGTCACGAGACGCAAGAGCGAGGCATCGCCCAGCACACTCACCACCGCACTGGCCTCTTGTACGTGTTGGGTCGCCATCATGCCCTTCCTTCTCCCATTCAGTGCCCCAGCGTCTCTCGACTTGCGCTTCATTCTCCGTTGCCAATGTCGACCGAGAATCCTTGGGATCGAATCGATTCTGACTAATGATTACAACCCACCGGTGACTATTTCGATCAATCGATAGCTTTCCCGCTCAGCTTCAAGGCATTGGTCTTCGTCCATACCGTCTGTATTGCAATGAGCCGCATCCTTACTGCGTTTCCAAGGCTCGACGTGTCCTAAGGAGATCAAAGGCTTCGCACCACAATTCCTCTTTACCACTGGAACAAAACTCATCGTCTTGGAGCCTTGCGACCCTTCTCGCTACTCAGCTCTGGGACCAAGTACTGCTGCACAAGGCCCGTGTCGTCTGGATCCATCTCAAGTGCCTTATCCAGTGTGGCTTCGTGGTAGCCTTCCATACGGTTCTCATGGAGAAATTTGGCCATCGTCCGATTGCTCATACGGATCGCCCAGTCCAGGCAGGGCCTTCTTCGTGCACCCGACAGAGCATTTCTCGTGGAGATACTTGACAATCGAGACATGACCACTAGTTCCATGACGAAAACTCGACGTTGTTGAGCACAGTCGTCACTGCATTCGTCTCCTGCGTCGATGTGTCTCTCTTCCTCGCATCAAGACCGTCTTCCAGCGTCTCCCGGTCCGTCCGCTTGCGCTTCCTCGCCATCCGACTCGTCGTCTATCAATCATCAACCACTCAAATCCCATCATGTCCGATTATTGTCCAATGAATCGTCATCTACTAGAGCAACATAAAAGTCCCCGCAACATAGAGAACCTCTCTCTTTCAACCTCTGCAAGTCAAGTCAACTTCCGGTAGAGCTCTTTGCTGGACTGTGAACTGGCACAACACCTTCACTCCTCGTGTTATTCCCAGGTTCGAGCGAGGAAATCAAGCGCGTCGACCCATAGGGAATCTTCATGTGCCGAGTCGTAGCCGTCGCTATCATCGTCGTCGTCATCGCTCTTGCCCCCGCTCTTGCGCTCGTCTCGAGCGAACCGGCCTTCCTTCATCAATCGCTCGAACTTGCGCTGTGTCATCAAAGCCTTGTGAGCTCTCTCACTACTCAACTCTGGTACCAAGTACTGCTGCACGAGTCCCGTGTCGTCTGGATCCCTTTCGAACGCTTTCTACAATGCCGCATCATGGTAGCCTTCCGTGTGATTCTCGTGGAGGAACTTGGCGATCATCAGATTGCTCGTTCGGATCGCCCAGTCCAACGCCTGCTTTGTGCATCCAACTGAGGAATGCTCGTGGAGATACTGAAGAACTGAGAGTTGACAATCGGCAGCCGCACCATCCATGACGTCCGTCGTGTATTCTTCACGTCGGTTCTCGTGGAGAAACTTGACAACATGGAGATAGTCGCTCCATGCTGCTTCGCACATGGCTGTGTCTGAACATACTTCGGTGCGGCGGGTATGCAGATATCAAATGATGTGTAAGGACGCGTTCTCCGCTGCGTTATCCATGGCTGCAAACGTACAGCCTTCTGTGCGATGTTGATGCGATGGATGGCGCGTGGGACTCGCTCACTTACTTCGCTTCGCTTCTTTCACACACATCGTAAAGAGGGCTGTACTGTGGCGGCGATGGATCGAGCTGCATCATATGGTAGACTCAGTGTTGTCAAGTTTCTTCACGAGAATCGAACCGAAGGATGTACGACGAATGCCATGGATCAGGCTGCAGAAAGTGGTCAATTCCCCATCCTCAAGTACCTTCACAAGCATCGCACAGAAGGCTGCACTACGTTTGCAATGAAAAAGGTTCCAGAGGGCGGCTTCTTCCACGTTCTTAATTGGCTTCATGAGTTTCGTGACGAAGGCTGTACGACCGCAGCCATGGACGACGCTGTGTATTATTCGCACTTGACAATCATCCGGTTTCTTCATGAGCATCGGACGGAAGGGTGCACGCAAAGGGCGTTTGATTCGGCGATTCGGACGTTGAGCTTGGATATGGTCAAGTTTCTACAAGTGAATCGCAAGGAGGGGTATCACGAAGCTGTCCTCGATGAAGCCGTCCGACGCGACCCGGAAGACGAGCATTCAATCCAGCAATACCTTCTCCCGGACGAGCTGAAAGACAATCGTTCGCGCCAAGCTTTTCTGAGTAAGCGTAAGGTCCAGCGGTTGTTTCGGCGTGGTCGATTCGCTCCGGAGCGTCGTGCTGAGCAAGCCAAAGACCCGTATAACTCAGCTGATGAACATGACGAGTGGGACGAGTCGTACGACTGAGTGCTATCACTCGAGTGGAAGCAAGGGGATTGCTTCGGTTTTGGCCAAGAGCTACATGTCATTCACACGTGCTGCAAGGACCAACGGATGGTTTGATGCAAGAAAAGCTTCTCCAAGCCAATGCGACCGGATGTATTCTATCCGTCAACCGGTGGCATATTCTCTGTGGTATGGTATCATGATATATCGCATGTATCATTTGATACAGTGTTTTGTGGACTCATATCGCCGAGGCCGCAATAACTAAACTGCGCAAGTATAACAAATGACAGGTTTTAGCCGATCGACTACATGTAATAACGCCATGCAGACTGACGGACATGTCATGAGCGTCACGCTGCGGCCAAGGACGAGCACCGGGAGCACTCACGAGCCTTCCGATATGCCGTACGTATGGCGACTAGAACGAACCAGTGTGTATCTCACTGGGCAACAGGGACTCTTTTCAATATGACAGGGAAGCCTCTCGATTGGCCAGGAGACGAATCCAACGAGACGCATCATTGAACAGAATGCGCGCGAGGGAGGATGACGGCAAAGGCCAAGATGACAAGCAAGCGCAAGCGGACGGGCGTAGAAACGCTCGATGATAGTCGCAGCAACAACAAGAAGGCTCTATCCCCGCAGGAGACGGGTGCGGTGGTGACGGTGCTGGGCGATGCGACGCTCTTGCGGCTCGTGACGAGCTATCAGCGCGGCATTCCCATGTTGTTTCCCACGTAGACCAAGAAGCACGGAATTACACCGGAAAAAGTCAAGGAAGTCAGGCGTGAAGCGTTGGTGGCTGGAGGTCTGTCCCAGCCGAATTGGACGTTTAGTATTGACAGGCATTTGAGCCGGTTGCCGTATCTGGCGGACTTGAAGCGCATGAACGCTTCGTACATGGAGATGGTCATCAAGGACGACGACCTTCGAGGACTCAAGATGGTCTACAAGCTACACAAACAAGGCATCTCACGTGAACACCCTCAGTTTGGCTTCCGGAAACCTATGAGACTCGCTGCCGAGTATGGACGACTCGATATGCTCAAGTGGCTCGGTGAACAAGAAGAACGTGGTGAGTGGCTTGAGGATCGATGGCTGTTGGATGCAGCAATCAAGTCGTGCAGCCTCGATGTCGTCCAATGGGTGCACTCGGTGTACACTGGGAAAGATCAGTTCGTTCTGCTGTGCAAACCGCTTGATCTTGTTGCGCCCCAAGGAGCACTAGAGTTGCTTCAGTGGGTTCTGGCCACATTTCCTAAAGCTCAGCTTACGACGAACGCGATGGATGGTGCAGCTGCCAACGGCCATCTCGAGATGGTCAAGTATTTACACTCTGAGTGGAAAGAAGGATGTACGTCAGCCGCGAGGGACGAGGCAGCCGCCAATGGTCATTTGAGTGTGGTCCAGTTTCTACATGCTCATCGGAAAGAAGGATGCACGGTGCGAGCGATGAACAGGGCGGCCTACAAGGCCATCTGGAGGTCGTGATGTTTCTTCATGAGCATCGAGAAGAAGGTTGTACCACGCAGGCCATGGATCACGCGGCAAAGCATGGACATCTCGAGGTTGTTCAGTTCCTCCATGCGTCAAGATCGGAAGGGTGCACCGAAACAGTTATGGAGGAGGCTCTTCGTTACGGCCATGTTGATGTAATGGAGTACCTCCACAAGCGTCTGTGCTGTCAGTGCACTGGCTGTCATGGGTCACTGCTGCATTGATGGACAGGAGTTTGTCCGCTGTGAAGTATGTCTGTGAGTATTTCAATTCAGACGTCTCAGCTGAGTCACTCGAGTACGCCAAGGAGGAAGATCTCTTGGAGATGATCCAGCTTTTTGAGCAGTACAATGTTGACGGGTGGACGACCATCTTGATGGATCACGCTGCTGCGGTCGGCTGTCTTGAATCCGTGCGGTATCTGCACTCTCACCGAACGGAAGGCTGCACGACGCGTGCGATGGATGAAGCCGCGAAGGGAGGACACTTGGACGTGGTGAAATTTCTACCGAGAATCGATCCGAAGGATGTACGAAGCGAGCCATGAACGACGCTGCAGCAAATGCGCACTTGACGTTGTGAAATATTTGCACGCACATCGAAAGGAGGGCTGCACGAGACGAGCGATTGACGAAGCTGCGTTGAATGGGCACAACGAAGTGGTGAAATTTCTCCTGGATCACTTTGTCCTTGAGGTTTCCAACGACGCAATCACCAATGCGGCCAAAAGTGGCCACCGAAGTGTCCTGGAGTTATTGCTTCAAAAAATCTTTCCGGAAGATCTAACGTTGGTATTACGTGCGGCTGCTGCTGGAGGTCATGTAGCCCTCCTCAAGTATTTCTCCAACTTTGTGGACGCGATACCAGTCGACCTCATCGAAGAAGCTGTATGCAACGGCCACTGGTACATCACCAAGTTCCTCCTATCGACGACTGATCAACTTGATGCGATGAGCGATCGGTCATTTTCTAAGACGGTCGAAATCGCGTCACTTTACGGCGATATTGATATGGTGGAGCTGCTCTTATCGGCAAACTATCGTTTCAAACCAAGTAACGCCCATGGATTCATCAACACCTCCATTCTGGGGAATATTGACCTGCTCGAATTGCTCGAGAAGGCAAGGCAACAAGGTGGCGATTTGTGGGAGCGACTCATTTATGATGGCATGGATACGGAGCCCTTTGCGGGGACCAAGATGAAATGGCGTTCTGTTCAGCTCGCTGTCACTGCCTACTATGGTCACGTCGAACTTGCTCACTGGCTCTACGA
Source organism: Pythium oligandrum (assembly GCA_020085045.1). NCBI lineage: Eukaryota > Oomycota > Peronosporomycetes > Pythiales > Pythiaceae > Pythium > Pythium oligandrum. The sequence goes on along the minus strand of JAHRIK010000001.1, from coordinate 804,069 downwards.
TCGACGCTACGGGCACTTTAAATCGGCGCACTTGGCACAATGCGCAGCATCGGACGAGGTTGATATGGCTCGGACTATCCTATCTTTCGAGCCAAGCGCTCAAGTCACCAATGATGCGATTGCTGCAGCGGCTAAACGCGGCAATGTCAGACTGTTCAAGCTCCTATACCAGTTCTGGGAAGTCAAGGAATCCCGGCGACCGCTTATCGACTATGCTGCAGGTGGCGGCTCGTACGACTTGGTGAAATTCATACACGAGAATTGCCCCAAAGCGGTTTGCACATGGAGAGCCATAGACCTCGCGGTGAGATCGGATCAACTCGATATTGTGCGATACTTGCACGAGAAGAGGACGGAAGGGTGTTCAGTCAATGCAATGGGCATCGACGCGTGTAAAGATTACCTCACGACGCTTCAGTTCCTGCACACTCACCGCCACGAAGGTTGCACGACCGCTGCGATGGATTGGGCTGCAGCTCATGGGAATCTCAGTGTCGTCAAGTTTCTCCATGAGAACCGCTCTGAAGGCTGTACATCGGCCGCGATGGACGAGGCGGCAGAACGCGAATACTTCCACGTCGTGCAGTATCTCCACACGAATCGCACCGAAGGATGCACTACATCGGCTATGGATTCGGTGGCCAGACATGGGTCATTCCGCGTTCTCAACTGGTTGAATGAGAATAGAGACGAAGGTTGCTCCACCAAGGCCATGGACGGTGCTGCGTTGACTTCACAGCTGACAATTGTCAAATTTCTCTATGAGCATCGCACAGAAGGCTGTACGAAGAGGGCGTTGGATGCTGCGATCCGCAGATGCGACCTGGAATGGTCAAGTTTCTTCACAAGAACCGCCAGGAAGGATACCACGAGACCGTGCTGGACAAAGCGGTGCAATTGGATCCGGAAGACGAGAGTCTGGTCCAGCAATACCTTCGACCCGTCGAGTTGAAGGACAATTACGCGTCGAGCCTTTTTACATCAGCTTAACTTTGAGAGGCGGTTCAAACGAGGCCGCTTTGCTCCTGAGCGACGTGCGGAGCAAGCAGAAGACGAGTACGACTCGACCAATGAATCGGACGAGTGGGACGCATGCTTCTAAGCAAACGTCGAAGGAATCGCAAGGTTTCACGTCTCAAGCACACATTCTCTTGGCGTTGGGCCACGAGCTTTTCGTCTTGTCAACACTCACCATCCTTCATTGAGCTTTTTAATATAGTATCATTATATATTGTGTCTATCAATTTACAAAGTACTTCCAAAGCGGTTTGCATTAGGGCCGCAATAACTAAACTCCGTGAGGATAACAAATGGCAGGTTTATGCCACTCGACTCCATATAAAAACGCCGCCATGAGCGACACACGTCGGCCGATTGACAAGCCAGCACGAGCCGACGGTAGTAATGCGGTCAGATAGGAACAGGAGACCTGGTGCTTTTACTGGACGACTACAATGGCCTACGCCAACCAGAGTGGTGCTGATTACCATGGGCGGGAAGGTTCTCGATTGGCTCATTCACGAACCTTACAAGTCTCATCATTGGCCAAAATGCACTCAAACGACAAGTGAGACCGTGGCGAACCCAACAGGACGAGTATGAGCAAGCGCAAGCGGACGGACGTGGAGGTGATGAATGAGGGTCTTAGCGACAGAAAGAAGGCTCTGCCGACGCAGGAGACGAATGCAGTGGCGGCAGTGCTGGTCGATGCGATGCTTTTGCGTCTCGTGACGAGCTATCAGCGCGGCATTCCCGTGTTGTTTCCAATGTTGGCCATCAAGCACGGGATCACACCAGAGAACGTGAAGGCGGCGAGAGAGAGCGCGAGGGAGAGTGGAGGACTGACATCTGAAGGCTGTTCGGTGGACTTCGTTCTTGGAGAGGCTGAGATGGGCCATCTCGAGCAGCTCAAGCGCATGCAAGCGTCGTACATGGAGATGGCGATCAAGGACGACGATCTCCACGTACTTAAGCTAGTGTATGCGATCCACAAGCAAGGTATCTCGAGCGAACACCCTCGCTTTGGCTTTCGGAAGCCCATGCGAGTGGCTGCTGCTCATGGTCGCCTCGATATACTCAAGTGGCTCAGCGAACAAGAGGAAAACGACGAGTGGTTTGAGGATCGGTGGTTGCTGGACGCCGCGTTCAAGTCGTTTGACATTGATGTGGTGCGTTGGGTCCACGAGGTGTACTCTGGAGTGCTTGATAGTGTCGTGCGCTGGAAGGCCTTGGATGAGATCGCAGGACACGGCGCATTGGAGCTGTTGCAGTGGGCGTTGACCACGTTTCCAGACGCACAGCTCACGACCAACGCCATGGACGGCGCAGCTGCGAATGGTCATCTCGAGATGGTCAAGTACTTGCACTCTGGACGGAAGGAGGGGTGTACAACGGCGGCGATGAACGAGGCCGCAGGCAATGGTCACTTGAGTGTGGTGGAGTTCCTACATACGCATCGGAACGAAGGGTGCACAGTGCGCGCCATGAACTCGGCGGCTGGCAATGGTCACTTGGACGTCGTCAAGTTTCTTCACGAGAACCGAGAGGAAGGCTGTACGAACATGGCGATGGACGAAGCGGCAACCAATGGCCATCTTGAAGTCATTCGCTTTCTGCATACTTCGAGAACGGAAGGATGCACGGAGAGAGGCATGGATTGGGCCATCCGCAATGGCCATTTGGACATCGTCAGGTATCTTCACGAGCATCAGTGTTGTCTTGGGGACTACACCACGGGGTTACAGATCGCATTGATACGAAGGCACCTATCTGTTGTGCGGTTTGTATGTGAGCATTTTCATACAGACATTTCCGCTGCCGCGCTACAAGGAGCCAAATCCGAAGACCTTCTAGAGATGATTCACGTGTTTGAGGGGTTCAACGTCGATGGCTGGACAACGGACGTGATGGATCACGCTGCCTCTGTAGGTAGCCTCGAAGCGCTCGAGTATCTTTATTCCCATCGCACTGAAGGATGTACTACCAAGGCAATGGACAATGCTGCCTCGCAAGGACATCTGGATGTGGTCAAATTTCTTCATGAAAATCGATCGGAAGGCTGTTCCAAGCGAGCTATGAATGGCGCGGCTGCGAACGGATCACTTGGTGTGGTCAAGTACTTGCACGAGCATCGCACTGAAGGTTGTACCAGCCACGTTATCATCGGAGCTGTTCAGGGTGGCCATTTCGAGGTTGTAAAGTTTCTATTGGAACACTGCGACGTCTCCGTCCCAGACAATGCCGTTCTCTGTGCAGCCGAGATCGGTCACTGGGAGCTGCTGGAATTGCTGTTCCAGGTCCAGTTCCCCGTCCATTTTATTCAGATTATGACTCTGCTAGCAGAAGGAGGCCATCTCGATTCCCTCAAGAAGATTTTCGCAAACACGCCAGTCAACGAGTCAGTTCTTGGCAAGTGCCTCATCGAAGCTGCTTGCAATGGGCACTGGTACGAAGCAAAATTCCTACTTGCAGAGATTCGACGCGTTCAAGGATCAAGTCACAGCACAGGCAGCTACTACTGGTTCTCCGCTGCCCTCGAAGGCGCGGCACTCTGTGGCGATATCGACATGGCGGAGCTTCTCATATCGACCAAGCATCAGTTTTGGCCTAGCCAGCCCCATGGATTTATCAACACTACCATCTTGGGGAATCTTGATCTACTCGAAATGCTTGAGAAAGCGAGAAGAGGAGACGTCCGCTGGAACAATGAGGTCAATGACGACATAGGCGAAGATACCTTCGAAGACTCTGATCTTCACTGGCGATCCGTTCAGGATGGTGTGGCAGCTGCGCAGGGTAACCTCGAGATTCTGATGTGGCTTCACCAGCAATCCTTCACTTTCGCTCGCCCAAGTCTTTTGGATTATGGCGCGGCGTCTGGTGAACTTGATGTGATTCGTTACATACTCGAGGCGGGTCGATACATTGTCGTCACAAGTGATTCGATTGAGAACGCGACGCAGCACAGCCAACTACATGTTCTCAAGTACCTCTACGAGCGGTGGAAGGACGGACCGTGCGAGGTACCGTTGCTCGATGTTGCCGCAGAGAGTGCATCACTTGATGTCGTGAAGTTTGTGCATGAGCAGTGTCCGGAAGAAACGTGCACAGCTAGCGCGATGACCTTTGCGGCGAGTCGCGGCCAGCTCGACATCGTCCGCTTCCTGCATCAACACAGGTCAGAAGGGTGTACTGTCAAGACGATGGACGCTGCAGCGGGTCATAACCAGCTCACAGTGCTCCGCTTTCTGCACTCGCATCGACACGAAGGCTGCACGACTGCTGCGATGAACGTGGCTGCTAGCGTAGGGCATCTCAACATCGTCAAGTTTCTCCACGAGAATCGGAAAGAGGGCTGCACGACGGATGCGATGGACCAAGCAGCTTTAAACGGTCATCTTGCCACGGTCCGTTATCTCCACCAGCACCGTACCGAAGGCTGCACCGAAGACGCGATGAAAGACGCGGCAGCAAGGGGCCATTTCCACGTCATCAAGTTCCTCCACGAGTTTCGAAGTGAAGGATGTACGACTGCTGCATTGGTATGTGCTGCGTCGAATCGCCACCTCACTATCGCTCGGTTTCTCCACGACAACCGCACAGAGGGCTGCACGAAGGATGCCTTGGACTGGGCCATTCGGACCAAGAACCTGAGTATGGTCAAGTTTCTCTACGAAAATCGAAGTGAGGGATACCACGAAGCAGTTATAGAGGAGGCGTGCAAGCGCGACCCCGACGACATTGGTTTAGTGCAGCAGTATCTCCGTCCAAAGGAGCTCAAGACGAAGAAATCGAGGCAGTTGTTCTTGGAGAAATGCAAGTTCGAGCGAGCATTCAAACGCGGTCGCTTTGCGCCTGAGCGTCGTGCTGACGAGTCTGATGACGGCTACGACTCGGAGGAAGAGTCGGACGAGTGGCGGTTTGCCTAGGCTTTGTGAGGGTTAAATAGCGTGCATCTAGTAGTGTTTTAGACTCGCGTCGTGTCGTTTTCACAGAGGAAAGTCCAACTCGCGATCGCGTGGGTGGCGTGTTTGGGTGTCACGTCAATCACGGTCTCTTGTCGCTGATTGGCTAGTTAACGGATTCGATTACGCCGATCATATCAGGAGTGATGGTCTACCTCAGTTTACATTTTACAAGATAAATAAGAAGAGTGATGGTGATTTTGCAACGTGGTTTACGCGCACATGATAAAGAGTGATGATGGATTATGCGCAGAATGCAGGTTTGCTTCAACAAGTGCTGATGAGCTCACTTTCTGTGGAGCTCCTCGCGCGGTTGCCAGGCTCACAATCCAATTTACTCGCCACGGAAGCAACCAGCAGTTCATCCAGACGACTTCTCAGTATCTCAGAGATGGCCGAGTCTAAGGAACACTTTATACAGATCGAGTCGCCCAAGGCCGGCAAGTACGCGTCCACGGCGCCCCAGCTCACGCTCCAGTGGAACAATCTCGTGCTCAAGGCCAGTGTCAAGAACCCGCAGACCAAGCAGGTTGATGAAAAGGTTATCCTGAACGATGTGAGCGGTTATGCCAAACCAGGTGAGCTGCTGGTGATCATGGGACCATCAGGAGCGGGCAAGTCCTCGCTCTTGGACTGTATCTCGGGCCGCAAGTCGGGTGTGGAAGGCAGTATTACGGTGAACGGGGCACCGTGGAGCAAGCAGCTCAAGCGTTTGACGTCGTATGTGATGCAAGACGATGTCTTCTACTCGACGCTCACGGTGCGCGAACACTTGCTGTACCAAGCGCATCTCCGTATGGGCAAGACGCACACGGTTGAGGAGTACACTCAGCGAGTGGAGACGGTGATGGAGGAGCTTGGCTTGAACAAGAGCCGCAACACGATGATTGGGGGTGATGCGCTTCGAGGTATCTCAGGTGGTGAGCGCAAGCGTCTGTCGTTCGCGACTGAGATCCTCACCAACCCATCGCTCTTGTTTGTTGACGAACCGACGTCGGGTCTTGACAGCTTTATGGCCGAGACGGTGGTGCTTCAGCTCCAGCAGATTGCGCGCGACGGACGTACGGTAGTTGCGACGATCCATCAGCCATCATCGGAGGTTTTCGCGCTCTTTGATCAGCTCTACTTGCTTTCGGATGGTGCGACAGCGTACCATGGCAAAGCTTCAGGATCCGTCGACTACTTTGGATCGCTCGGATTTCAGTGTCCTCCTTTCCTCAACCCATCCGACTACTTTATGCGTCAGCTTGTGGTTCTCGACAAGGAGACGGATCAAGCTGGCGTCGACCGAGTCGAACGTCTCAAGCTGGAGTGGAAGAAGCATCGTGAAGACCCGTCGAGCAACAACCGCCAGCGTCTCGAGAGCATCGAGGCGGTGCTCGGTGGCTCGAATGCGCTTGAATACTCTTCCTCTCATCTCAACGTGGTTAATCAGATGATCACTCTTGCCAAGCGAGACTTGGTTCGCAGTGTGCGCGACCCGTTCATCTTCCACGCCAACGTTTTCCAGTCCATCTTCATCGCACTCATTGTCGGTCTCATCTTTCTACAGCTCGATCTCAACCAAAAGGGTGTGCAGAACTTCGCTGGCGCTTACTTCTTCATCACGCTCAACCAGCTCTTTGGTTCGGCCAACCCAGCCTTTGTCACTATCCCATTGGAGATCCCAATCATCCAGCGTGAGTACAACGGCGGTCTGTACAACCTCGTTGGATGGTTTGTGGCCAAGAACCTGAGCGAACTGCCGTTCCAACTCTTCTTCCCGGTCCTTTTCTTCGTGCCAGTCTATTTCCTCATCGGCATTGGCGGTGGTGCGGACGTCTTCTTCCCAATGCTTGTGATCCTCATGCTCGTCAACAGTTGCGGTGTCGGCATCGGCTACTTCGTATCGTGCGTTGCTCGTCGCGTGGATACGGCGCCGATCGTTGGTCTCATGCTCTTGTTGCCGTTCGTGCTCTTCGGTGGACTCTTCCTCAATGTGGACGACACACCTGACTATTTTGTCTGGATCCAGTACATTTCGCCAGTCAAGTATGGCAACGAGGCGATGATGTCCATCTTCTGGCGTCAGATCGACTCCATCTCATGTGATTCCGCCGTGGAGAAGTGTGCTGCACTCACTGGAGCCGACGTACTGCACAGCTACAGCATGGAAGACTGCTCTGTGGTCGAGAACGCTTTCATTCTGCTGGCCATCAACATTGCCTTCCGCGTCTTGGGCTTCCTTGTGCTGTATGTCCACTTCCGCCAGACGGCCAAGTAACGCGACACGCGAGTTCCTGTAGATTGGCGGACTTGGGAACTGATTTGCGAGTATGATTACATTTTTACATCCGAATACATGACGAGTTCTCATTATCCAAAGAGTTTCGCTGATGAAAGAAAGAGCCGAAGCTCGAATTTGACAGGAAATAAGAGTAGTCTACGCTTTTGTATCCAGATTAATTAACGTACACAATGACTAGTGCGACGTTGCTGCGTTGGCGGTGGGAGGCTCCTCCTCAAATCCAACGAAGTCGATCGCTTGCACTTTGAGGACTCATCAACCTGTTCCCATATTCCCAAGTATGATAAATGACAGGTTCAGTGCCATCAAACTTCCACTAATGACGTCGCGGATGGCGAGGCAGATTATCGAATGTAAGGCTGAGGGTAGCGGTGCAGTCACACTTGAACTCAGGAAAGCACACGCACGAGTTTTCGATACGCTGTAGGGCGTCTAGAACCAGGATTAGTGGTAGGTATGAGTGTTGCCACGGCTTCTAGAAGGCACACAGTTCATCGACTAGAAAAAGAATCGGAGATGGACGGCCCTCTGATGGCTCAAATCATTTTGTTTGCCGATGCATATTACGACTCTCAGTGGCCTACGCCAAGAGAGTATGCGGCCCTGCCAGGAAGGCCCTAGTATGTGGAGTGACCATCACTCACTTCAACTTGGGCGGGAAGTCTTGCGATTGGATGTTAATACAAAACCGAACCTCTTTTCATTGGTTGAAATCAAGTTCTGGAAGAATGCCACACCACGTCAGACGCCGACAACGACGATGGCGATGAAGCGCATGCGGACGGACGCCATGGCGCTGGATGAGGGGCCTGACAGCAAGAAAAGGGATCTAACGATGCAGGAGACGAGTGTGGTGGTGAGTGTGCTGGGCGATGCGACGCTCTTGCGTCTCGTGACGAGCTATCAGCGCGGCATTCCGGTGCTTTCCCCGCGTTGGCCGAGAAGCACGGAATCACACCAGAGAAGATGACACGGGCACGAAACTACGCCTTGAGGTGAGGAGGGCTGTAACAGAAAGGAGAATCGTTTGAAATAGATTCCCTGGCTGAGAATACGAAGATGTTGGACGAACTCAGACGCATGCAATCCTCGTATATGGAGATGGCGATCAAGGACGACGACCTCCGCGTGCTCAAGATGGTGTACACGCTCCACAAGGGAGGAATCTCAAAGGAGCATCCTCGCTTTGGCTTTCGGAGGCCGATGCGGATGCGGATGGCGGCAGCGTGTGGCCGGCTGGAGACGCTCAAATGGCTCGAGGAGCTCGAGGAAAGAGCGAATGGCTCCAAGACCCATGGTTACTCGACGACGCTATCAAGTCGTGTCACCTTGACGTTGCCCAGTGGGTGCACTTGTCGTACAGGGGAGAAGCAGCGGGCACCGTGACGACGAAAAGTCTTCACAAGGCTGCGTCGGAAGGCGCCATCGATCTATTGCAATGGGCATTGACGACGTTCCCAGACGCTCAGCTCACTACCGACGCGATGGACGGCGCAGCTGCTAACGGCCACCTCGAGACAGATCAGTATCTGCACTCAGAGCGGAACGAAGGCTGTACAACGGCAGCGATGGACAAGGCAGCAGGCAATGGACATTTGGCGGTGGTCGAGTATCTTCACACTCATCGTCAGGAAGGATGCACGGTGCGAGCCATGAACAACGCAGCAGGTAATGGTCATCTCCATGTCATCAAGTTTCTCGCTGGGAATCGTGAAGAAGGCTGTACAGACAAGGCTATGAAAGAAGCAGCGGCTGGTGGTCATCTTGACGTTATTCGGTATTTACCCGAGTCGAGAAGCGCAGACTTCACGGACGAAGCGATGGACCGGGCTATCCGCAACGGCCATCTTGATTTTCGCCAAGTATCTCTACGAGCAACAGTGCCATGATGGCGACTACGTCTTCTCGGTGAGGAGCGCCTTGGGTTGGCGGCATCTCTCTCTTGTACGGTTCGCCTGTGAGCATTTTCATACAAATCTTTCCGCCGCCGAACTAGAAGGAGGCAGTTCCGAAGATGTTTTAGAGACGATTCACGTATTCGAGCAATTCAACGTGGATGGGTGGACGCCGAAGGTGATGGATCATGCAGCCGATATCGGAAACCTCGAGGCTGTCAGGTATCTTCATTCACATCGGACAGAGTGGTGCACCACCAAGGCCATGGACAACGCTGCCTCGAATGGACATCTGGAAGTAGTCAAGTTTCTTCACGAAAATCGGTCCGAAGGTTGCACGAAACTGGCCATGAACGGTGCGGCAGAGAAGGGTGCTCTTGATGTGGTCAAATACTTGCACGAGCATCGTAGTGAAGCTTGTACAGGGGTCGCATTCGAACGAGCTGCTTTGAACGGCCATATCGACGTCGTGAGGTTCCTGCTCGATCACTGTGATGTCTCGGTACCACCGAACACAGCTTTGTGTGCAGCTCGAGGGGGTCATTGGGAATTGCTGCGAGTGCTGCTTCAGGTTCAATTTCCCAAGAGTCTCACTCGAATCGTGTCCGAGTTCGCGTATGGTGGTCATGTGGCTCATCTCAAGAGAGTCCTGGATCTGGAAGAAGGTAGCGAATCAACATTGCGAACGTGTCTCACCGAAGCTGTTGGAAATGGCCACTGGTATGTTGTCAAATTTCTATTGGGTGTACTTCGACGTATAGAATCACCGAGTTACACGAATGGAAGCTATTGGTTCTCTGGGCTCGTCCAGACTGCAGCTATGTATGGCGATATCGATACGGTGGAGCTGCTCCTATCGATAAAGCGTCGCTTTGTGGCTCGACAAGCCCACGGATTCATCAATTCCACCATCTTGGGTAGTTTTGAGCTTCTCGAGATGCTCGAGAACGCAAGAAAGAAGCAGAACCGATGGGACGAAGAGCCTAGCGACAGGATGGACGACGAGTTTTTCGAGGACACTGGACTCGACTGGCGTTTCGTTCAAATGGCTGTGGCGGGCGCGTATGGTCACATTGAGATTCTCACATCCTGCACGGAGGTAGCTTGCAGCCGAAGATCGCCGTGTACTACGCGGCATCGAACCAGATTGACGCAATTCACTGCTTGTACAAGATGTATTCCTTCTTTGCTGTGAGGGGCAGCGCGATCGTGGCGGCTGCTCGACATGGCCACTTGAGCGTCCTCAAGTATCTTCATAAGAAACGACAAAGACGACCATGTAAAGTACCGTTGCTCGATATTGCGGCGGAGGGAGGCTCTCTTGATGCCGTCAAGTTCATCCACGAGCATTGCCCCATAGAAAGGTGCACCACCGAGGCCATGGATGCTGCTGCGCAAAACGGTCATCTCGATATCGTCCGCTTCTTGCATCAGAAGCGATCCGAGGGATGCACTGTCAAGGCGATGGATGAAGCTTCAGACGAATTCACAGTGCTCCGCTTTCTGCACACACACCGACGCGAAGGCTGCACTACCGCTGCGATGGATGCCGCTACTATTCGCGGGAACCTCAAAGTTGTCAAGTTTCTTCACGAGAATCGAAAGGAAGGATGTACGACGAATGCGATGGACCATGCAGCGATGAACGGTTATCTCTCCACCTTTCGATATCTTCACGAACATCGCACTGAAGGCTGTTCGAAGAGAGCAATGCGATTGGCGATAGAGATAGGCAATTTTCTTGTTGTCAAGTTCTTGCACCAGTTTCGGACGGAAGGCTGCACAGCGGCAGCACTGGACACTGCTGTTTTGTGCGGACACCTCACCATTGCTCGATTTCTTAGTGAGGATCGCACTGAGGGTTGTACGAAACACGGTTTCGATTGGGCTATTCGGTCGGGCGACTTGGATATGGTCCGGTTTCTCCACGAGAATCGTCATGAAGGATATCACGAGGCAGTTCTTGAAAAGGCGATCGCGCGGGATCCCGAAGACACTTACCTGGTTCAGCAGCTCCTTCGTCCGAACGAACTGAAGGACACGCTATCGCGGCGGAGGTTTCTGGAAAAGCTCAAGTTCGAGCGAGTCTTCAAAGAGGGTCGATTTGCTCCCAAGCGACGTGCAGAGCAAGCCGAAGACGCGTATGATTCAGCGAACGAGTCTGAGGAGTGGGGTGCCGAGTTGGAATAGGTCTTGGCGACGTCGATTATCCCTGAAGCTCCCGTTCAGTGGTCGAAACGATCGTAGCAACGTGCACACTCAGAGCACTAGTCACTTAGTAATGCAACTTTTGTGTGTATTTGACGTCTTTGTGCTAGATATGAAGCCAACGGCACGGCATGACCAGGCCACTTACTCTTCTGTCGCTTTGTTTTACGCCAGGATGGCCTTGAGACCGTTCTTGACCGCGATACTCACGTCTTTATGCACGGCCCGGACGGTGATACGATAGGCGTTGGTTGTTGTGTTGCCCTCGACACGCACGAGACAACCGACCGAGATCTTGTCACCTGTTGGAGCTGTCGCGCCCGTACGGAACGTCCCAGCGATGGTAATGGAGTTGCCCGCTGTGTCGATGCCCTGTAAGTCACCAGAATCGTCAGTATAACCATCATGTTCTCGATCAAGACACCCGAACACTCACATCTGCCTGCGCCATCTTGATGTTCTCCGTGAGCCACTTCTTGTTCTGCGTCATATCCATCTTCTGGGTGCTCGTGACCACCTCCTGTTGCTCGCGTTCTTGTCCTTCGAGCGCATTCCACCGCTTCATAAAGTCTTCACCACTTAGTTTGACCGGTTCCATGAATACCACGGCTTGGCAAGGCAACGCAAGAGGGTACAAATAGTTGGCTCCACCTCGCGAGAACGAGACCTTGAGTGCTGGGGCGGCGACGAACGGCGCCATGCTCTCGATCATGATCTGCTGCTTGACTTGTTGCTTGCCAGCGACTTGATTTGGCACGTCTTCGGCCTGAAGACGGAAAGCCGCCGCGGGATTTGGTTCAATCTGGAGTCGGAAGTTGGAAAGCGTGTCGTTGGTCTTGTTGCCAATGAAGAGACCGATGCGACCCTGAGAGCCGCGGTATTCATGCTTGACGCCGATTTGGATGATGTCGTTCTCGAACAACACGCCCTGTGGGTTCAAGAGAAGGTTCTTGGTCCACTCACGAAGCTGGGGCTCCATGGACGCGTCGAGTCCGTGTACACCACCAGGAGCTGGAGGAGGACCGCCACCAAAGACATCAGCCAGGTCCGAGACTGGGTTGGCACTACGAATAGCATCAGTGCTACTACCGTACCCACCACCAACGGCCTTGCTCTTGTCCGGGGAATCCAGCGACAGTAAGTCGACGTCCTTGTCTTCCTGTTCGTCGTCCTTGGCGTCGCCTCCAGCACTCGAAGAGGACGCAGCTGCAGCGTCTTCGCCCTGTGTAGCCTTTTGTTGGTTGCGTAGACGCACAATAAGCGCCGACTCGCGGTTTTCTGGGAAAATGGGCATGGGCTCGAGCACTTTCTTCATCAGATCGTCTCCGACTTGGTTCAGCGACAAGTACTCACACGCACGCTGCTGGATTTCCAAGTCCACACTCGTCATGCACTTCTTGAAGACATCCAGGATGCGTGGCTGCAGTTCTTCGTACAGATTCTCCATCTTGACAAACGCCGTGAGTAACAGACACTTGGTGGGCACCGACGAGAGCAAGTAGTGCTTGTGGAGCACTTCAAACTGCTTGGTGCTGTTCATTTCCGGCTCTTCACAGATCCAATAGCCGAATTCACCGAGCACGTACGCACCAAACTTGGCCGTGGTCTCGTCCACATGCTTGGGTTCGAGGGCGCGGAACATGACCTCGGCCGTGTACTTTTGCAGGTCTTCTTTGTTGGTCACGATCTGCACGACACGATGCCAGACGTCGTCGGGCACTTGCGAGCCGGCGATGGTGATCAATTGAAGCACCGTATCCACATACCAACGCAGGTTCTTGGCGTATTTCTCGGCGAGAATCGCGGCCTTGAGCACGATTTCTTCACGAATCGGTCCTTCCGCAATGGTCAAGTAGTTGACCAGCTCCCCGACGATCTCAAGCGCGTTGTCCGTGTCACAAATGGAGAAGAGTAAGTCCAGCGCGCGACGACGCACCGAGTTGTCGGCGTCCTTGAGCGAGAAGAGTACCGTGCTCTTGTGTTCCTTGATCGCGGTCGCGTCTCCTTCCAACCGCACGAGACGATACATGGAATCCAGGCCAATGTATCGGATGTTGGGCTCCGAGACCGAGATAAAACGCGCGAGGATCTGCACGGCGAGGTCTTTGAGCTTGGGGTCTCCCTTCTTGCCCTGTGCGATCACGAGGTTCACCGTTTCGATCAACACCGCGTACGCAGCGTTGTACTTGGCGCCTTTCCCCGGCGTCGGACGCGAGAGCACGCGTCGTAGGACGTCGTTAAGTTTCTCACTCAGCGTCTGGTCTTCAATGGTTCCAAACTGCTGCAACAGGCGCAGCAATTTGACCTGGAGCCACGGTGCCGGCGTGTTGTAGTACATGTAGTCGCGTGGACACGCCTTGTGCACGACCAGCTGCGCCAAGCGCGTGATACAGACGTCAATGAGCGAGCGGAAGTGCGTCGGATGCAGCGACAGCGCCGTCTGCAACAGACTCGCCGCGGACGTGACGACGCCGAGATGCGTCTCGGACATGAGCGTGTGCAGCCGCGGCTCCAAGTCCTCGAGCGGAATCAACTCGGGGTTGGGCGGCAGCATGCGACGCGCACAGAGCGCCGCCTTCTTGCGGACGTGCGCAATGCCGTTGGAACTCATGAGCAGCCGCACGACGTCCGGGGACAAGGCCTCGCTGAACTCGGTGCCGCCCAAGTTGGCCACACAGCACAGGGCGAGGCACTGGTTGCAGGCCTCGGGCGACTTGAGGTCGTTGCGGATGCAGTTGATCACGAGCGTCATGAGTTCGTCCGAGCTCTTGAGCAGAATGGAGCAGCCGAGGTACCCGAGGCATTTCTCCGAGTATTTTGTGCCCGAGACCAAGTTGATGACCTGCATGTGGCCAAAGTCGATCTCGTACCCGAGCATGTAGATGTAGATGAGCTTCCACGCGTATTTCTTCTTGTCGTACGAGTTGAGCGCCTGCGTCTGCGTGAACTTTTGGCGGATCTTGACCAGCTCCTTGTCCACGCGCTGCTGCTCTTCCTCGCGCGAGGACGCGGCGCGTAGGTCGCTGATAAAGTTGTTGAGCCCGCGCGCACTGAACATGGCCATGGTGACGATGCGAGTGCTCGGCTTCTAGCGCGCGTGGCGAGGTCGGAAGGGTGGCGCTGCAAGTGTGAGAGCGCAGAGAAGACGATGGAAGCGCGTAGGGACGCTGGCCGAGCGATCCAGAGGCACTGGGAGCTCGAGTTCTTCCATCTCGAGAGACCGTTGCAACGGGTCATGAAGGGACACCATACAAACTTCAAGATCGTCACACGGTCGTTATGGAACCTCTGGTAGACGATATGACGGTGCTAGTATGCAATACGGGAGGTAGAATAGAAGATATGGACTAAAGTCTATTTCAGTTATTAAGCGACCTATTTTTTTCAAAATTGTGTGTGAACATTTGATTTTTGGCGCAAATGTGAACTCATGTCGAAACTTTATCATCTCCTTGATCGACTGCAAGTTGAATGAGCTCAAACGACGTGTTTGATTAGGAGTTACACTCAAACAAATCTAGTCATCCATATCGAGCGGCACATCATCAGCCAGCTCAAGGTACCTGCGCTCTACTTTCACACAATGATCGACATATCTCTGCCACGCTTCTGAGTCAAATGAGTCAAGAGCGGCGTGCGATAGCCTCTCGACCTCCGACAGAGAGAAGTCGGTGTTGTGCTTTGCCACGTAGCTTTTGACGTAGCTCCACACCATCTCGATAGGGTTCAACTCTGGGTGGCCGACAGGGAGGAAGAGAACGTCGCAGTCGAACTCACGTGCAGTGACAGCAACCTCGTATTCTGGCTTTGGTTTGTTCTCTTTGCAGAGCTGCCCGAGCTCTGGCTTCGTCATCGTCATATACTCGTCCACGGTACGCATGCCATTGTGCACAACACCGTGTGCGACAAGCCACTCCGCCAACTGGGCTTTTCTGAACGTTGACTTGGCAGGCTTTGTTTGTTCAGTCAACGTCGTGTGGTAGGTAGCACGATCGATCACGATAACTGAGCGCGAAGGTACCGCAGGGAGTACTTTGCGTCGCATCCAGTCGAGAAAGACGGACGAGTTCATCTCGGTGTGATAATCAGAGTCCTTCAAAGCCTTGCTGCCTCTGAAAATGAGCTTGGCGCCGTCGACAAACCCATCACGCCCTCCGATATGACAGACAATCGACCTCTCGCCCTTCCCCTGTGGCACCGCTCGACCTCCCTGGCCCTCATCGTCCAACCACATGTTGGCTGGCGTCATGTTCTTGTTCACCCACGTCTCATCTTGGTAGAAAATAGGGCGACCTTCAGCTCGATACTCCTGCACCTTCTTGATGTACGCGACGCGTTGAGCCGCAATTGACACGTTCTCCTTCAGATTCTGGTAGTACGTGCGCCGTTTGCCGTACGTGTAATGCATTGTGTCCGTCAGAAACCGATACAGAGTAGATCGGCTCCACTTCCACCCCGATGTGCGCGTGACGCGCTTGTCTTGCAGTGTCTTGAGCAGCGTGTCGAGCGTGACGTGTTGCTTGGCAGCGTACATGTCAAAGATCGCATCACGAACATCCCCAGCAAAGGAGGGAGGGACCTCCATTGCGCGGTCGCGCTCTTCCTCGTCGTAGAAAGGTTCGCCACTCTCTAGCTTTTTTCTGATCTGCATAACGGTTTGGCGGCTGATATCAAAGCACTCGGCTGTACGATCGACAGGCCGCGAGAGGTTCCGGCGCGAGTTGTCACTTGCCTCCCGTTCAAAATACGTTCTACAGTCATTGATTGCGACCGCTGTATCGTGCGAGATCATGCGAAAGCGGCGCTTGCGCTTGGGGGGTCCTGTTCCGCCGCTGCTGCTGGTCATTTTCTCTCCGCCGGTTCTCGGGCTTGGCTGGGGCGATTTCTGTGCTCTGAGCTCCTGTCTAAACCCTATTATTCACGCTTTTCAGCAAATCAAATAGCGTAGCTGAACTCGCAGTATTTTGACCAATAGGACTTCTTCTACTCAGTGACTCGATTTCAGCTAAAACTGGGTCGCTTATTATCTGAAATAGACTTTAGTTCGTATTTATGGAACAATAAACATGGGCATCTATTACGATATGGAAAAAATTGGCGAGAGATGGCAGCTTACTTGGCCTGCTTCTTCTGCTTCTTCGCCTTTGGTGCGCTCTCCTTCTCCTTCTTGGCCTCCTTCTTGGCTTCCTTCTTTGGTTCCTCCTTCTTGGCCTTCTTGGCTTCCTTCTTTGGCTCCTTGTCGGCCTTCTTGGCCACCTTCTTTGGCTCTTCCTTCTTGGCCTTCTTGGCCACTGGCTCGGCCACCGGCACGGCCTCGGCCTTCTTCTTCTTGCTTGGCTTCTCGGCCTCGGGCGCCTTCTCCTTGGCAGCTGTGTTCTTCTTCTGCTTCTTGGCCGACGCCTTCTCCTCCGTCTTGGCCGACTCGACTTCCTCGAGCTTGCGCTTGAGCAGCACCTTCTTGCTGTCGACTGGCGGGAGCTTGGCCAATTCCGAGAGCGCGTTGTAGATTGGCAATGCGACCGACTCGTTCGTCTTGATACTGATCGACTGGATGCCGTGCCAGCCCTTGACAATGTGCGCCGCGCAGTTGTTCATGCCGACGATAATGTTCTCGACAATCTCCTCGACGCTCAAGCCAAAGTGCGCGATCTTGACGTTGGTACACGCGCCCGCGCTCGTGTGCATGACGGTGCGGTGGAAGACGGCGCGCACGGCGTTCGAGACGTCCTTGCGCGACACCCGCACGGCCACGGGCTGCTTCTTCTTGACGAAGAACTTGGTACCCAATGGGGTCTTAAGGTACGGCAAGATGCGGTCGTCGGCCAAGAACATCTCGTACGCGCCGGCGAGCGTGCGCTTGTCCTCAAAGCGCGAAAAGTTCTTACGGAGCTTCTTGACGGTCATGACCTTGGCGAGACCGGCGACCGGGTCCTCGGCCAACGCCTTCTTGATGCGGTCCTTGTCCGTGTCCTTGACGACCAAGCACATCTCGGCGTCGCTCTCGTACAGCGAGTGCGGCACATCGATCTGAATGGGCTTGAGCGAGCTCTTGGGCGGGATGGTCTTGCGCGTGATGATGCACGAGACGTACTCGGTGGCGCTCACGAGCTCCTTCTTGGTCTGTCCGGCCTTCTGCTTCTCCAGGAACGTCTGCAGCGCCACGACGGCCTTGCGCACCTGCGCCTCCTCCAGTGGGTTTCGCAGCCCCTTCTTCAGCTCCATGCTTGTCTCTCGCTCTTCTTCGCGCTCTGTCAAGCAACGCTTTACGCCATTGACATCGAGCAGCTCCGCCACCAACCAACGGCCCAATAGGCCAATGACACGCTCTGATTGGTGGAAATTCGGTTCCTCTCTTCTGATTCGTTAAAATTATCATCTATTCTGATTCGCTGAAAAGAAATCCTGTATCAACCAATCGGATCAAATCTGAACATGCTTCGCTCTGATTGGTCCACACCGATGAGTGTACCCACTTCGGATTGGTGGAAAAACGTGCGGTGCGTGGATACTCGGACCTGATTCCACGCCATCCCTCTCTAACCTGATAACTCAAACTCACTTCCCCTCTGCTGCATGATGATCCATCATCAACCAAGCAAAACCTGCCATCACGTTAGACCGCAGATCGCGTTTGGAAGTGAAAGATGCAGGTCAAAGTGGTCAAGGTGAGCCGCAAGGGCACCAAGGACTATGGGCTCGTGCCCGTGGCGGACAAGGCCACGGTCGCCGATCTCAAGGTCGCCTTCGAGAAAGCTGGCCGCGTCTCGCGCTACCGCCAGGGCTTCAAGTTCACGGATGCCGATGGCAAGCTCGTGGTACGTTGGCGTTCTTTCCTCGCGTTTTTCCGGTGGAAAAAGAAGCTCATTAGCGTGTTTGGTGGGGGGTTGTAGTCGCTTGGCGATGACAGCAAGACGTTGGCGTCGTACGGCGTCAAGGACGGTGCCGAGCTCCAGTTCAAGGACTTTGGCCCGCAGATTGGCTACCGTACCGTGTTCGTCGCCGAGTACTTGGGTCCGTTGCTCTTTGTGCTCTTCTACGCCACGCGTCCTGCGTTCTTGTATGGCAAGGAGGCTGCGAGCAAGCCATTCAACCAAACGGCGTTGATTGGCGTGTACGCCTGGACGGCGCACTTCCTCAAGCGTGAACTCGAGACCTTCTTCGTGCACCGCTTCAGTCGCCCAACCATGCCTTTGCAGAACCTGTTCAAGAACTGCACGTACTACTGGTCGTTTGGTGCTGTCATTGGCTACCCATTGTGCCACCCAGCCTACGTGGCGCCAACGTCCGAGCTCCAGGTGCAGATTGGTCTCGGCATCTTTGTCGTCTCCGAGATTCTCAACTTCCTCGTCCACGTGCAGTTGCGTAACTTGCGTCCAGCTGAGGGTTCGCAGGAGCGTCCGATTCCAAAGGGCCCACTCTTTGCGCTTGTCTCGTGCCCAAACTACACGTTTGAGGTGCTTGGCTGGATTGGCTTCTCCATCTTCACGCAGATCTTCTTTGGCTACGTCTTCACCGTCATCGGTTTCTTGCAGATGACCGACTGGGCCCTCAAGAAGCACCGCATCTACATCAAGAGCTACGGCGACGCCTACAAGAAGCTCCGTCGTAAGGCCATCGTGCCTTTCGTCATCTAAGCGATTGCGGGTGTTGAACGAAGGCAAGTCTCTCGATGACAACGTAGCTTTCGAATGTTTCTATGTGAATGGAACTCGGATTTATCGGATGTTGATGCGTTCTTGACTGAAATATGACGACTGTGCTAGATTTCCAGTCACGGAAGAAATGATAGAAGTTGTTCTAGAATCTGCGTCATTATTATGATCAGTGTGGATTTTCCATCGTAGAGGATATGATTCATCGACCGACTCTAACAAGAATGCGCGTATGCAGCCCTCGTCCATGGTGACGGCATCGCTCGATCAGAGCATTTTGCTAGTCTCATCAAGTTCATCGAGTCAAACTTCGTCAAAATGAGCGTGATGGACGATAACGTTGTGAGTGGAAACGTGATGCGAAGATCGCTGCGGGCTTCCAATGGAGAAGAAGTGGGTTCAAATGCTCGACTAAACGCTACAGGCTCCCTGGGAGCCTCCACGAAACCTCCAGGTCCACTATCAGTCATCACGCCGGCACCGCTGGCTTCATCTTCATTGTCCACGGGCTCATCGCATACGTCGTTGGATCTGTCGTTTGAAGAGATCGGTCACAATGGCTCACACGTGAATGCCCCCGTTGTCGCCCCGAATCTCGGCTCCATCACTAGCGACGACATCCAGAAAAGCACGAGTATGTCCTCGGATGTGGTCAATATCGGCTTCACGCTCCGTATACCCGTCTCCACGCTGATCCTGGCGAGTGGCGGCATCGTCATCCTCCTGCTCCTCCTCGTCGTCGCCGTCTGCCTCTGCCGGATCAACCACCGATACAAGACCCTCAAGACGCCGGTAAACAACGACAGCATCTACGTCTTGGAGCACAACCAGCCTCCACCACAGACACAGCCATCAAGCCTAAGCCTCGGACTTGGTCACTTATGGAGTGGCCTGCGATGGTCTGAGCCCAGCCAAACAAGTCGAGATTCCAAGGTGGTCAAGATCGGTCGCGTGCGGAGTGAAGGTCAGTGGGTCTAACGAACTTACTTTGGTCTAACCAACCGAGCATCATCATGCGTCGGATGATGATCCGTACTGTGGTGGTCCTTCAACCATCAACCATCAGTAATGGGTCCGGTCGTCGATCGTCGTTCGCCACCATCACCTCGGTCTATCACGTTAGACTCGACGTCGACTGACTCGGCTCCCTGTACTAATCCTAGGACCATCTCACTCGATGTGGAGCCACGGATGGGGGCTTCATGGTCTCCTCATGCGCGCTCATGGTCTCCATGGCTCTCTGCCTCCCGTCGTAGGCGAGAGGTTCAGCGCCACCACTTGGGGATCAGCGCCATTCACATGTCACGCAGGAATGTGGGAGAAGCCGGGTCATGTCGCAATATCAATATATTTTGATGGAATACAGATAATCGTATGGGCATAAGATATTGGATTAGGTGATATTGCCGGACCAGCCACGCACCGAGCCTTCAAGAACGCACCAGCTTGTTTCTGGCGTGTTGGCCACGTCGATCTGACTCGGAGGCCGCACCCCAATGCCCATCTCACGCACGCTCATGGCCACTTGCTCGGTCTCTTAATCCTCAGTTCCATCGACGCTCATCAGTCGATACAAGTACGTGTTGGTGATGACGCGGCGACGCCGACCGAGTGTGCTGGCCCTCGTGGCCTTCGTGGCAGCCGCGGCCATGGTCTCCGTTCATGGCGAGGGGTCTCAGCCCATGGACGTGGACGTCGTGGCCAAGCTCAGTCTCCCATCGCTCGATGGATCGACGGCGAACGAGCCTGTGGATCCAGAGCCAACGACCGCCGCCGAACCGGAGCCAACAGGAGCGCCATCGACCACGCCGGAACCAACTGGAGCGGAACCGACTTCGCCCGAGCCAACTGGAGCCGAGCCATCCAAGCCGAGTGGAGGAGACGACGCGAATGCGAGTACTGCGGGCTCAGATGATGATGTGGAAGTGCCGACGCTCGAGCCAGTGTCTCCCGACTCGGGCTCGGGCTCTATCGCCGCCGAGGTGACGAGTCCCGAGCCTTCGACGACACCGCCGACTCCTTCGCCAACGCCCACGCCGACCGTGACGCCGTCGTCTTCGCCTTCTCCAACGCCGACGACGGCCAAGCCAACGCCAGTGCCAAAGGCGAGTGCCTCGCTCGAGAGTATGACGGAGCCCCCAACGACGGCGCCGGGTTCGACCGCGTCGCCGGACATCGGCAACGGCGACCTCCAGCCGATCAACGGCGGCGGTAGCAGTAACACCGTCCATAGTCTGAACAGCAAGTCCGGCTCTGACTCGTCGCTCACGTGGACGATCTCCGGTATGCTTGTCGTAGGCTCTGTTGTCGCCGTGGTGGTCGGTGCGCTCTTCCTCGCGCGCCGCAAGCGACGTCGTCTTAGTGAGAAAGCGGATGAAGATGCGGCCGCGATGTCTCGTGCGGCTGCGTCAAGACAACATCAAGGCTCCAGTGGCGGAGCTCCTCATGTGTACGCACCGGCGACCCACCAAGGCTCGAGTGCTGCGTCAGCCACCCCGTACGCTCATGCGCTGCCGCCTCGCCCTGCTTCCCCTCAGAACGCTCCTCCTCCAGTGCGCGAGTCGAGTTTCAATGAGCTCAACGACTCGGGTATCTCGTCGCTCATGACTGGGAACAACTACGACGAAAGCAACCGCAGCAACTCGTACGCGGACTACGACGAGAGCAACCGCAGCAATTCGTATGGCGACTACCACCAAGACTCGCTGGACAGCTATGGCAGCAACTTTAGCATCGACATCAACACGAACGAGGACCCGTATCGCCCCAACTCGTCCCTTTATGAAGATTTCGACGATCGCTCCAGTACGGCGAGCTCGCAAGCCAACATCTAGAGTGGCCGGCATGAGTGGCATCTTTTTGGCATGTTTGGTATGAAAACGTTTGGTCTACTTAGTGACAATACAACCGCTCGCTGGGTGATTGCGAGCGCGACTTCAACTGTCCAACACCTCACCAACCAGCATTTCCATGCAGCTCCTAGTCAAACAGCTCTCCTCGTCGTCTATTGTAGTGCAGGGATGACACAGAGCTTCTGACTTTTGAAATCGTGGTCAACCTGGGTTCAGTATGTACACCACATCAATCAAATTATATCAGTGCATTATTGGTGATGTTCTGTTATCTACGTTGCATATTTTACTTATTTAGGTTAGTTTATGGTTTGATGTTGACAATCCAACGGTGTCCACGCCACCAAGCGATGGCAATGACGTGGCGAGGCGGTCAGAGCGTCCGGCAACGCGCCACGGGGCGTGACTCACGTACTTTTCGCGACATGCTTGCCCAGCGTTATCAGCGGCGTCGTTTGCACTCGGTCAATCGTCATTCGGCACTTAGCAGAGACCAAGATGTCGTTGTCATGCTCCCGAGGCCGTCGCCGCCGTACGCTGGCTCTGATTGCCATTGCGCTGGTGGTGGCGACGCAAAGTGCGAGTGCTAATGCAGCTGCCAATACGCTGATCACAAGAGACACGGGCGAATTGCACAGAGAATTGGTGGTCACAGGGGAAGAGGAGACATCGATTGATCTAGAGAGCGCCATTCTGGGCATCACGCCGCGTGAGAAAGCGAGCTTGAAGGAAGTCAAAGCGACAAAGCCCGCAATTGAGACGGTGGACGACACGGAGACGACGTCAGCAGCCGAAACGGAGGAGCCAACGACGAAGAAGACACGAACTAGAGCGCCCAAGGTGCGCGAGGGCTCGCCGTACACACCGAAACCAGAGACAACAGAGTCGTTCATGTCCTCTTCTTCCGTACTGTCGTCAACGCCGTCGTCAAAGACCATGGAGGAAGACGAAACGCCAGCTCCATCGCCATCCAAGACCAGAAAGCCAGCGAAAACACGAGCCACTGAGACTTCGTCATCGAATGAGATGGAAAGCACGAAGAAGCCTAAGAAGAATTCAGGTGCGACAGATGCAGAAGATACCTCGTCGACTTCGGAGCCCGTGACGATAAAGCCACTGCGAGCCAAGAGATCCAGAGATAACGAACTCACGTCGACTGACTCAACGTCTTCATCATCACTGAGCTCAGAGACGCCCTCATTGACTGACACGGCGCCACTCAAGCCGAAGAAAAAGACACCGACGCCAACGACTGAGGGCTCTTCTTCGTCTGATGCATCCATATCGACGACAAGTGAACCTGGAAAGCAGTCGGCACCAAAGAAAACGTCGTCCTCCTCAACAGTGACGTCACCTGAAGCCACGACGTCCGTCGCTGATGCATCAGCATCCAATGACACATCTAGTGTATCACTCGACGGCCTCGCTCAGTCGTCTCAGGACGGCAACGCCCAAGTCTCCGCACCGAATCTCGACAAGGAAGCCTCTGTGACCAATGTCGGTGCTCTGAACGACGCAAATTCAAGGGCATCTGGCAGCAAGATGGGTGCAGGAATGACTGCGGTACTAGCGCTCGGTGGTGTGGCCGTTGTCGCGATCGGCGCTGTGGTTTACCTCCGTACTTGCAAGCTAGAGGACGTGAACGCGTTGGGAAAGAAAGGCGACTACGGAGGCAGCAACTATTACGCACAGAATCACCGTGGTGGCAGCAGAGGCAGCAGAGGAAGTGGCGGTAGTGGAGGCTGTGGCAGTGGCAGTGGAGCGCATGACTTCCCTCACGCCAATGTGCCACAGCACTTGATTCCCCAGAATCGACCAAGGCAGCCTTCCAACAACATCGTCGTAGATCTGCGACGGAGTAGCCTCGCAACGCCACGGGAAGAGCCCGTGATCTGTCCTATCGTGATTGACGACGACGACGAGTACGTGTACGACGACGATGGTTCGGTGGTTGAAGAGGATTTCCGTCGTGCTGGCCCACAAGCTTCGCCTGGGACGCCTCGAGAGAGCAGTCTCGACAGTGGATTCAGTGATGACGACGACTTTGAACTGGAAGATCAGTCGTTCCATCAACCGCCAGGCAACAGACAAAAGAGCAGGCGTGCAACCATGGAAGCTACACTGTAGTGTCCATTACGAGTTATTAGCGACTGCTACGTGACGTCGGTGTGAGTAGATGCCGACGATCGCGAAGGAAGAGCGAGCTATGTGCACAGTGAATAGGCAGATTAACGATAGCATCAACTAGTTTACCACACAGATCACGTACAATTGACGCGCGATCGATGAATCCTGGGGTGTCGTACTCAGAGCAAGCTGGTAGTGCTGCTTTGCGCGATCGTATTGGCCTTGATCACTCAGGAAACGCGCAAACTCGCAGCAGATTCGCGCCATCAAAGCTTTCTCGGCAGGACATGGCTGGTGTTTTCGCTGCTGGAGCCCACGGACCAGTGTTTCGTAGCTTTTCATGGCAGCTTGCGTCTCTTTAAGCTGATTCAAGACACCTGCGAGCGTCAAGCGAACGAAAAGGTCACTTGGAGCCATCCTAATGACGTCTTGAAGGAGCTGTTTAGCCTGTCGTAGCGTCTTTTCGTTGAATTCCTCTTTCTGAGCGCGTTCGCAGAGCAGTGTTGCGTAGTCCCCGAGTACAACAGGGCCTTGAGGGGTTTGTTTCATTGCCTGCTGATAAAACGCCTCCGCTTTCGCGATATCCTGGCGTTTATGATGTAGGAAATGCGCGTACGTCGTGAGCACCAACACAGAGTTTGGTGCTAGTCGATGTGCCCGCTTGAGCATTGATTCTGCTTGCTCTGGTTGCTCACAACGCCGATAGAGAAAGCTGGCGTAATATGTGAGATTGGCAACGTGGTCGCCATCCACGGCGAGTGCTTGCTTGTACGTGCGATTGACTTCGAGCACGCTGCGAGCGGCTTGTTCGAGAAAACGCGCTTTAATGCCGAGTTTATCCGCTCGAGTCGGCGGATATTGCGTGAAAAGCGGCATCGCAGCTGTTCGAGCTGTCTGATTGTGAGTATTTCCATCGTGCAATGCCACACGACCGCTCTGAATGCGAAATGAAGCGGCAGAACGTAGCTCTGCGTGGAGTTGCTGGCGTTGAGGAGTGTCCAAGGCCTGCCACGTCTCGTGAAAGCGATTCGCGGGGAGAGACTGACAACGAACGAGCACTGGTGTCTCATTAGATGGTGTTGGTGAGCTCATCGATCGCCATGAGGATGAAGACGATCGAATAGATACACACAGCTCCGCCTCCAGCTGCTGAATCCTCGAAAGCAGCTCCTTTTCGTCAATAATGCCTTCCTCCGTCTGGTTGCTTTCTGGAGTCATGATGGCGAGCGCATCCTTGGTGTGATGAATTTGCCGGCGAAGCTGGTCTTGGCGCTTGCTGATCCATTGTATCACATCCGCTTGGACGAATTCGCTCGGCTGCTCCGTGATAATCGACGTGGTGACCAGCTCGCGGCCATAGTACGACCGTTCGAGTCGCTGTCGCTCCTTTTCCAGTCGAGCCATCGACTCGGAGAGCGATTCCAGACTAGTTGAGAAGCCATTCGCCTCCATACGGTGGGTAAGAAGCTCGCAACGTCTTGCTCGGCGCGTGTGGAGCTCCTTCCGTAGCTCTATCAGCTCATATTCGAACTGCTGTCTGGTTGGGTCTGAGCTGAGTGTCTCAGTCGACGGCTGAGACTCCTTGGCCGACAGTCGGAGTGCTGGGATTGACGGTGAAGCTTTGGATTTCGGGTCTTGGACTTTGGCAGATGAAAATGCACTGGGTAAATCAAAGTATAGAAACTCACCCGCACTCGAATACGTTGATGACGATGTGGAAGCCGTGCTTCGCGCAGACAGAGAAGGTAAATCGTCCTCTATCGGCTCAGAGACGACTGACCTGTCCGTCTGGATCTCATTCACGAGTCTCTGAATCAAAGCGTGGCGTCGTGCGTCGCCCTTGAGTCCTGGCGTGTGCGTCGAGAGCTGGCGCTGCTCAAGTAGCGTACGAAGCTCAGTTAGCGAGAGATGCTGGAACGACGCGGTCGATTGCGCTGTTCCATTCTCGGGTGCTGATGGAGTTGGCGCCTTGAAAGCAACGAAAGCAGATGTTGAATGACCTTGTTGAGCCGCCTCGAGTCGCTGTTGCAACGCCGCACGTCGCGCTTCGCCTCGCAAATCGCCCGTAGACGTGGAGATCCCCAGGGCAGTTAGTGCATCACGTAGCGCGCTCAACGACGACATGAGGGACAGCAAAGAGGTGTTGTTCAAAATAGACAATACACTGCGTTTCTAGCAATCAAGGCAGTCACACGAGTTCTCCCACGCGTCAGATTCGTTCCCGGGATCGAACCCTTCTTCGTCTTGAAGCGCTCGCTGTTCCTGGGAAAAGCGTCCAGTGTGGCACATGCGCTCGTATTTCCTCTGGATCTGTAGAGATCTTCGCGCTTTTTCGCTATTAGCAAGATCAGGCACCAAGCAGCGAAGCACGAGACCCCAATCGTCAGGCTCGTTGTCCAATCCCTTCTCCACGACGGCTTCATGGTACCCGTCCGTACGATTTTCGTGGAGAAACTTGACCATCGTCAAGTGTCCCATGCGAATCGCTGTGTCCATCGCGCGCTTAGTACACCCCTCTTTGCGGTTCTCATGGAGGAATGTGACAACGGAGAGTCGATTATTCCATGCTGCATTGTCCATTGCGTCCGTTGTGCAGCCCTCCGTGCGATTCTCGTGGAGGAACTTGACGATCTTGAGACTTCCCCATCGCGCTGCCTCATGCATCGCTTCAACCGTGCAGCCCTCCGCGCGGTTGTTGTGTAAATACTGGATGATCTGGAAACGTCCCAACTCTGCGGCACCATCCATGGTTGCTGTTGTGCACCCCTCAGTGCGATTCTCGTGGAGGAACTGGACAATGTGAAGGAGTCCATTCTTCGCAGCCTCGTCCATTGCAGTCGTCGTCGCGCCTTCCTTACAGTGCTTGTGCAAGAACTGAAGCACTGACAAGTGCCCGTTCGATGCGGCGCTATCCATCGCGTTCGTTGTGCCTTCGGTTCGGTGCTGATGCAGGAAGCGCACAATGTCGATGTCTCCCTTCGCAGCTGCAGCGTCCATGGCTTTGACCGTACAGTTCTCCCTCTTTCGGTGCTCGTGAACAAACTTGAGAATATCTAATGTCCCGCGCGACGCAGCAGTGTCAATAAGAGGAACGCGACACGTCGGACGGACTCTTTGCTTGTTAAGATACTTGAGATGCTCAGCTTGTGATAGACAACCGCTCGTTCTAACGCTTCCCATCGAACCATCATCTTCGCTTTCTCACACAAGAAGGTGACGAGTTGAAGATCGCCAGAGAGGACGGCTTCAATGAGAATGAACGGTTGGAACTCGCTCTCGTACGTGTGAAAGAACCACTGCACGATCTCCAAGTGCCCTGCTGCCGCTGCTGCAGTGATCTGCGCGACTCGCCATCCAGGGTCTCCGAAAATGTGGTGATCGTTCCGTTCTTTGGAGTTTGAATCTTGCAGTCCATCTCCTTCGAGTCCACGTCCACGTACGTTCCTGTCGAACGATCCCACGTCCTACCTCCGCCATCAGCGACGACGCACTCGGTATCGAGTGTCTCTATTAGATCGAGATCCCCCCAGGGTGGCCGCATTGATCAATCCGTGCGCACAGACCAATCGTTCGAGCTCCCGGGTGAGCAGCAATTGCACAGTGTCGATGTCGCCAATGCGCGCGGCTCCTTCCAGTGCGCTTGCCACCGCAAAGTCTGCACTCTCTTCATCGGCCAGATGAGAAAGGAGAAACTTGACCGCAGACCAGTGACCGTTCTTCGCAGCCTCAATGAGTCCAGCTTTATGGCGACGAGACCGTGAAAGTACTTGAGCATTGCCACGTGGCCTTCACCGGCAATCAAACAAAAGAGCTTGCTGATTTTATCAGGCGGACAGAGTCGCAGCAAGAGACTGAACACCTCCACGTTGCCAGCGAGAGCTGCATTCGACACGGCCTTCGATGTAACTGGGGGATCATAATGGTCCAGCACGAATCGAATCGAGTTAAGACGGCTGTTCAGAGCCGCTTTCTCGATCGCAGCACTGGTGCAACCTTCATCCCGATGCTCTTGAAGGAACTGCACCACGTCGAGTGCACCATTCTCAGCTGCTCCGTCCATCGCGTCTTTCGAACAGCCTTCTGATCGATGTTCATGGAGGAACTTTACGACATCGAGATGTCCATTGGCAGCCGCTTTGTCCATTGCCTTGGTGGTGCATCCTTCCGATCGACGTTCATGCAGATATCGGACCGCAACCAGACAGCCGATCGCTGCTGCGTGGTCCATCACCTTTGTCGTCCATCCATCGATTCCGCACGCATCAAAGAGTCGGACCAAGTCGAAGAGTGTGTCAACATCCGCCGACGTCAAGGAATCGCCTTTGAGGTTTGCCTTGTGTCGAGCACAAATGAATGTAACAGCTGCAACATGACCACACGAGATGGCGTAACCAATAGACATGCCGCATTCGTCATTCTTGCCGTATTGATCATGGAGGAACTGGAGGACAGGGATGTGGCCGCCGCGTAAAGCCGCATCAAGTGCTGATCCCGAACAGCTCTCTGGATAATACTCGAGAAGGAAGCGAACCACGTCAACATGCCCGCCTTCTGCCGCGCCATCCATCGCCTTCGTCGTGCAACCTTCTTTCCGAGCGGTGTGAAGGAACTTGACGATCTCCAGATGGCCATGGCTTGCTGCTTCGTCCATTGCGCGCACAGTACATCCTTCTTGTCGATTCTTGTGTAGGAACTCGACTACTCGCCAGTGGCCATTGGCAGCAGCCTTGTCCATCGCCGCCGTAGTGCACTCGGCGCCTTGGGCATGAAGAAATTCGACAGTCTTGAGATGCCAGTTTGCCGCAGCGCCGTCCATCGCGTCGGTCGTCAACTGGACTTCCGGGAATGTCGCCAAAACCCACTGGAGCAGTTCCAATTTGCCTCGTTCCGCGGCTTCATCCAGCCTCTTCCAGCGCACTACGAGCGTTTCATCGCCTTCGTACGCCTCGTGCACCCGCTAGACAATCGCGAGGTCGTACGACTCGAGGGCGGAGCTGAGAAGCCAGGGATCCTCGAGCCAGTCGTCCCATTCCTTGCGCCCCTTGAGCCATTGAAGCATTGCCAGTCGGCCATGTGCAGCCGCGTGACGCACGGGGTTCCGAAATCGAAGACGGGGATGGACACCAGCGTAGTTGCGTCTGCTTGTGAGCTTGTATAGCATCTGGAGAATGCGCAGATCACCAAGTTCAATTGCCATTTCCATGTACGACGCGTTCGCGCGTTTCAGCTGCTTCAAGATCGGTAGCTCGGACGGAAACCGATAGAACCGTCCTCTCGAGATATGTTTACTCCCTGCCAAACCAGCGTGGTCTCTTGCCTTCTTCCGCGCCTCTTTCCTCGCGTCCGGTGTCATGCCGTAGGTCTCTTCAAGCTCACGAAGTGCCACGGGCACGCCACGCTGGAACGCCGTCACGCAGCGCAAGAGCGTGGCGTTGCCTAGCACAGCCATCAACACATTGCTCTGCTGAGTAGTTATCTCCCTCTCCTTGTCAGCAGGACGCCCCGGAAGCGCGTCATCGACCGTCCGCATGCGCTTCGTACTCGCCATTTTGCCTTTGGCGCTCTGACGGCCGCCTTCAATGAAGACGAGTGTTTTGGTTTTAGCCAATTAGATGCTGTTGTGCTAGTTTAATAGCCAATCAGATATGATATGAGTGCTGGTCACACGCCATCTTATGATAGACAACATCAATTGGTAGAAATAATCTAAAATTCTTTATTTTAAGCCAATAGTATGCGTTGTATTGACGTGACCATCCCGTTGTGCTTCAACGTTGCCCAAGTTCGTCCTTGAATTGCTTGAGAGCACTTTTGGATTGGATACTGATGGAGGAAGAAGGATTTGTTTCGTTTTCAAACGACCAGAGCGTCGTCTATCGATATGCAGTGGTCGTGAATCACGACAGATTGACAATCTGCTTGGAGAGTCGGACTACGAAGACGCAATGGTAATGAGTTCCTTCTCCAGCCAAACTCCACTTGGTTCCTTGTGCTGATCCTCTGGTGGGTAGGCGGACGGCACATTTGTCAATTGGAAGCTTTGCACGTGAAGGTACAAAGATCCCTGGGGCCACTATCAATCAATACGCAACGGTAAGGATCATAGAATCGGTTGGGACAGCTCAGAGTTTCACATTGGCCATAGGCGTTTGCTACGTGTCTAGGCGATGGAAACAGAGAACGGTTCCTCTCCAAGCCAGGACATGGCCAGACAGGAAGACTTGTCCTTGTTGTGCCAATGAGTTGGTCTGGTTTTACGAGCAGACTCCATTATGCGTTTGAGCTTCACTTGGTCCCATCGGACAAGTTTGACGCAGTCATTGAACACATTGAAGACCTCGAAGGAGAGTTGCGCGCCCTGAAAGCCATCGTGAACGAGCGTTCGCGGACAGATTCTCATCTTGCACATGCAGAGCTCAAGTCATCCAGCATCGCATCGCCTGGCACGACACTTCGATGGACAATGGTCAATTGCACCAAAGCCTGCCTGCACTTCGACGGGGAGGGCGTAAATATGAAGCAGCCTGGAGTATTCCTAATCCAAGTTCAACTCCTACGAGAAGAGCCATCAAGCCTTCCAGACATTGGCCTTCAAGTGAATGCAATCTCCATCCACCACCAGGCTGCAACGTTGTTTGCAGTGAAGAATCCCGATAACACCAAGAAACGCCTCGAGTCGCTCTTATCTGCCACTCAACGGCTGAAAGTGGGTGACAAAGTGAGTGTGGTGAACGTTGGAGAGGAAGCAGCTCTTGCTGGCAGTCGACTGATGATCGTCCAGCTTCGTTGATGCGTCATTTGCACCGTAAATTGATGCAAATTACGCGACTTTGTTTTTACATGTTTTCGTCCTTTGCACATGGAATCGACGTATCAGACTTCGTTAGGCCATACTTCTATTCGCGAACAACCATCTCGTCGACTTTGTCGCGCTCTTCTTCAGCTTCAAGCACTACTCCAAGCGCACCCATCCGTTTCACATCAGTCTCATCAACGGATGGCTTCAAGCAACTGCGGCTCAGATTCAGTCGTCTCTAAAAATTACCTGCATGTGAAATCCTTTCGTGTTTTCTGGGAGTTCTACCGTAGAAACCAAGTCGAATGATGGCCGTTTAACACCCGACCTGCCATCATTCTCTGGAAGAATCTTTTATGATTCTGCCCCCTGTCTTGCTACATGTACCTGAGCGAAAGCACGAATACTCTGGCTCACCATCAACTCACACGTAGATAGCCCTGGGGACCACCCATCTCTTCCTCTTGCACTCGATCCAACAACAACAGGGGCCGTCATCGCCTTTGATGATGCGCCTGGGGATTTTGCCGTGTTGTTCGCCTGAGATGGTAAACTCTTCTTTTTCAGCCAATCAGAACGCATTATTGTGGTCGTATATTATCCAATCAAGACTCGGCGAACACGCGGAATGTTCGCGTTGTCTCAGACCTTCTCTCTGATTGACTATAAATGCGCTGATTTGACCATAAACTTCTATATTCTAGCCAATCAGGTCGTGATTATGCCCTCGCTTGAGTAGGTGCGAGAGAGTGATGGTCGTACGCGAGACCCTTCCCATCACCACTGACGCTTCCTGGAAGACGATGGAAACCCAAGCTCATTGCGTCTTTTGCCACAGAGCCAGCACGACGTACGCCTCTGGACCATGTCCACCAAGTCCCTTACGCTCGACAATGCGCAGGAGCCGCAGCATTTCATCCAGATCGAGACGCCCAAGGTCGGAGGAAGCAAGTACGCCACCAACGCACCCAAACTCACGCTCCAGTGGCATAACCTCACGCTCAAGGCCAGTGTCAAGAACCCACAGACCAAGCAAGTCGAAGAAA
The DNA here is from genome assembly GCA_020085045.1 of Pythium oligandrum. Taxonomy (NCBI): domain Eukaryota; phylum Oomycota; class Peronosporomycetes; order Pythiales; family Pythiaceae; genus Pythium; species Pythium oligandrum. Next base: position 772,242 of record JAHRIK010000001.1, on the reverse strand, counting down.
AGGTCATCTTGAATGATGTGAGCGGCTATGCCAAGCCAGGCGAGCTGCTCGTGATCATGGGTCCGTCTGGTGCGGGCAAGTCGTCTCTTTTGGATTGCATTTCCGGAAGAAAGTCGGGAGTGGAAGGAAGTATTACGGTGAACGGCGCGCCGTGGAGCAAGCAGCTGAAACGCTTGACGTCGTATGTGATGCAAGACGATTTGTTCTATGCTACGATCACTGTACGTGAACATTTGATGTTCCAGGCACGCCTTCGCATGGGGAACACCCACTCTGTCAAGCAGTATACGGAACGCGTCGACACAGTGATGGAGGAACTAGGCTTGTCCAAGTGTCGTGATACTCTGATCGGCGGCGGAGCGCTGCGTGGTATCTCTGGTGGTGAACGCAAACGTCTGTCGTTCGCGACTGAGATTCTCACCAACCCATCGCTGCTTTTTGTCGATGAGCCAACTTCGGGTCTTGACAGCTTCATGGCCGAGACGGTGGTGCTCCAGCTCCAGCAGATCGCTCGCGATGGTCGCACGGTCGTTGCAACGATCCATCAGCCATCGTCTGAACTCTTTGCTCTGTTCGACAAGCTCCTTCTGGTGGCCGACGGCTCGATCGTCTACCACGGCAAGGCGTCTGACTCTGTCGAGTACTTCGGATCTCTCGGCCATCAATGCCCGCCGTTCCTCAACCCGTCCGATTACTTCATGCGCCAGCTCGTGGTGATGGACAAAGCCACCGACAAGGCTGGAGTTGAACGCGTCGAGCGTCTAAAGACCGAGTGGAAGAAGCATGAGGGCGATATCGTGGCTGGCAACCTTCCTCATAGCGAGAGTTCGGGTTTCTTTCCGGATAGCAGCGAAGATGATTCGTCATACGAAACGTCTCGGATTGGCGTTCCAGGGCAGATGCTCGTGCTCACACAGCGCAACTTTCTCCGCATCGTGCGTGACCCGATTGCTTTCCGAGCGAATGCGTTCACCTCGTTGTTCGTCGCGTTGATCGTCGGTCTCATTTATTTGCAGCTCGATCTCAATCAGAAGGGTATCCAGAACTTTGCCGGTGCTTTCTTCTTCATCGTTGTCAACCAGACGTTCAGTGCCGCCAACCCAGCCTTCCTTACGGTGCCACTTGAGATCCCAATCATCCAGCGTGAGTACAACACGGGGTTGTATCGACTGTTCGCTTGGTACATTTCCAAGAACCTCAGTGAGTTGCCATCTCAGGTGCTCATGCCCGTCATCTTCTTCGTGCCAACCTACTTCCTCGTCGGAATCGGTGGTGGTTTTGACGTCTTCATTGCCATGCAAGCCGTCATCATCCTCATCAACAGCGCAGCTGTCGGTCTTGGCTACATGGTGTCGTGTCTCTCACGTCGCGTGGACATTGCTCCTATCATCGGCGTCATGATCATTCTTCCATTCATGCTATTTGGTGGTCTACTTATCAACTCGGACGATACGCCAGACTACTTCATCTGGATCCAGTACATTTCGCCCATCAAGTACGCTAACGAGGCTCTGATGAAGATCTTCTGGGGCCAAATCGACAGCATTTCGTGTAACTCAGCCATTGAGAACTGCTCCGCGTTGACTGGCAAGGATGTTCTTCGCAACTACAGTATGGAGAGCCGCTCGGCGTTCGGCAACGCCATGATTCTACTGGCCATCAACGTCTCGTTCCGTATCTTGGGCTTCGTCGCCCTTCTCATCAACTTCAAGAGCAAGGCCACGTAGACCACCCATTTACTTTGAGTCCGTATCCTATATAATTCACGTCCAATACTGCGTACGATTGCGTCTACTTATGAGTTGTGATGATTTGCTGACCTCTGAATCCATTAAACGGGTCCAGGACCACGACACATTGCTAATAGAGCACCAGTCTCTGTGGAATGCCAACGAAACATCTCACAACACACAACTAAACACTTGCGCTCAACCAGACAATCAACGTCTCAAGATCGTCGTCATCAAGGAGCTCCGTGTCGTAAACTGTATCTTTTTAGCCAATCAGAGACGCTCAAAAGGCCAGTCGAGCAAATGATCATGCACTCGATACCCAATCAGACCTTTGATTGGGTATAAATAAAGCAAATTTGGCCAATCCGTGACCGACTGACTAGGTCGACCTTGAAGCTGAATGTGAGTGTAGGTCGTTGCTCCTCCCAGTCCTCAGCGACATCGACAAAGCTCATTCTGCCTTTTGCCACACAGCCAACAAGTCTCACAAGCACAAAAAGATGTCCACGCAGCCACTTAACATCGAACATATGCAGGAGCCGCAGCATTTCATCCAGATCGAGACGCCCAAGGTCGGAGGAAGCAAGTACGCCACCAACGCACCCAAACTCACGCTCCAGTGGCATAACCTCACGCTCAAGGCCAGTGTCAAGAACCCACAGACCAAGCAAGTCGAAGAAAAGGTCATCTTGAATGATGTGAGCGGCTATGCCAAGCCAGGCGAGCTGCTCGTGATCATGGGTCCGTCTGGTGCGGGCAAGTCGTCTCTTTTGGATTGCATTTCCGGAAGAAAGTCGGGAGTGGAAGGAAGTATTACGGTGAACGGCGCGCCGTGGAGCAAGCAGCTGAAACGCTTGACGTCGTATGTGATGCAAGACGATTTGTTCTATGCTACGATTACTGTGCGTGAGCATTTGATGTTTCAAGCGCAGCTCCGGATGGGCAAGACGCACACCGTGGAGGAGTACACTCAGCGTGTGGAGACAGTGATGGAAGAGCTCGGTTTGAACAAGAGCCGCGATACGTTGATCGGCAATGAATCGATTCGTGGTATCTCTGGCGGAGAGCGCAAGCGTCTGTCGTTTGCGACTGAGATTCTCACCAACCCATCGTTGCTTTTCGTGGATGAGCCAACTTCAGGTTTGGACAGCTTCATGGCCGAGACGGTGGTGCTCCAACTTCAACAGATCGCTCGCGATGGCCGCACTGTGATCGCGACCATCCACCAGCCGTCGTCGGAGATCTTCACGCTTTTCGACAAGCTTTACCTGGTGTCGGATGGCTCGGCCGCTTATCACGGCAAAGCTTCGGAATCAGTCCAGTATTTTGCTTCTCTTGGCTACCAGTGTCCATCGTTCATGAATCCGTCGGACTACTTTATGCGTCAACTCGTGGTGATGGACAAGGCTACGGATCAGGCAGGCGTGGAGCGCATTGAGCGTCTCAAGCTCGAGTGGAAGAAGCGCAGCCACGAGGCTGTTGGTCAAATCGTTCCTCAAAGTGAAATCGTCGCCAGTAAAAATGACGATACGGATTACGACGGTTCTCGACTCGGTATGGCTGGGCAGATGCTCGTACTCGCCCGTCGCAACGTCCTTCGCTTCTACCGCGACCCTATGGCGCTACGCATCAGTGCATTTGTCTCGGTGTTCATTGCCTTGATCGTCGGACTCATCTTTCTGCAACTCGATCGCAACCAGAAGGGTATCCAGAACTTCGCTGGCGCTTTCTTCTTCATTACGGTCAACGAGTTGTTCAATGCTGCGAACCCAGCCTTTCTCTCAGTGCCACTTGAGATTCCAATCATTGAACGCGAGTACAACACAGGATTGTACCGATTGCTTTCGTGGTACATCTCCAAGAACATTAGCGAGTTGCCAACTCAGATCATTCTACCGGTGCTTTTCTTCGTGCCGACCTACTTCCTCATCGGAATTGGAGGTGGTTTCGATGTCTTCATTGCCATGCAAGCGATTCTCATTCTCATCAACAGCTGTGCTATCGGTCTTGGCTACATGGTGTCGTGTCTCACTCGTCGTGTGGATATTGCACCGATCGTCGGTACGATGGTCACTCTTCCTTTCATTCTCTTCGGTGGTCTCCTCATCAACTCCGATACGACCCCAGATTACTTTATCTGGGTCCAGTACATCTCGCCCGTCAAGTACGGTAACGAGGCGTTGATGAAGATCTTCTGGGGACAGATTGACAGCATTTCGTGCGATGCCGCTATCGAAAACTGCTCGGCGTTGACAGGCGCCGACGTGCTTCGCAACTACAGCATGGAGAGTCGCTCGGCTCTTGGCAACGCCATGATCCTTCTTGCGATCAACTTTGCCTTCCGTGTCATCGGCTTCGTCGCGCTCTACCGCCACTTCAACCAGAAGAAGAACTAAGCAGTAGTCACAAGTAGGCTCACTGACGATAACCAGAGCAATGCACAACAGATGTATAGAATGCATGATGTCCGTCTAACAAAGCTGCGTTTGTGACTATAACAGATTGCTGCAACCGAAATACCAATTATTATTGCACACTGAAGGACAACTATCCTGTTGTGCCTTGCTCAAATCTAGTGGTTGAGGCCCTCCACCTTAGCTAAGACAAGTCGAGATCAATCAAAAGTCGGCCATGGTAAGTTTTACTCTCCAACCGCTTCGACCCAACAACGAGAGCTCATCATCAAATGGTTGGATTGGTAGCCCAAGGTCGTAAACTCAGTGGTTTTAACCAATCCGTGAACAATTGTATCTACCAATCAGATCACTCTAAAATCGAGATTGTGCGCAGTGTCAACATCTTCCATTTTATTGGCTATAAATGCATTAAATGGTCACTCAAGAGCCAATCAGAAGAGATTGATTATGTCGCTTTTGAAGCGACATCAGAATGTTGGTCGATCATTTGACTTGGTCCTTCAACGGGATCATTGTGTCTTTTGCCGCACAGCCAACAAGCCTTTCGAGCTAGCAACAGTTTCACAAGTCGCTCACCATCGACAACATGTCGGACTCGCAGCATTTCATCCAGATCGAGACGCCCAAACTCGGAGGAAGCAAGTACGCCACCAACGCACCCAAGCTCACGCTCCAGTGGCATAACCTCACACTCAAGGCCAGTGTCAAGAACCCACAGACCAAGCAAGTCGAAGAAAAGGTCATCTTGAATGATGTGAGCGGCTATGCCAAGCCAGGCGAGCTGCTCGTGATCATGGGTCCGTCTGGTGCGGGCAAGTCGTCTCTTTTGGATTGCATTTCCGGAAGAAAGTCGGGAGTGGAAGGAAGTATTACGGTGAACGGCGCGCCGTGGAGCAAGCAGCTGAAACGCTTGACGTCGTATGTGATGCAAGACGATTTGTTCTATGCTACGATTACTGTGCGTGAGCATTTGATGTTTCAAGCGCAGCTCCGGATGGGCAAGACGCACACCGTGGAGGAGTACACTCAGCGTGTGGAGACAGTGATGGAAGAGCTCGGTTTGAACAAGTGTCGTGACACCTTGATTGGCGGTGACACGATTCGTGGTCTCTCTGGTGGTGAGCGCAAGCGTCTATCCTTCGCGACGGAGATTCTCACCAACCCATCGCTGCTTTTTGTCGATGAGCCAACTTCGGGTCTTGACAGCTTCATGGCCGAGACGGTGGTGCTCCAGCTCCAGCAGATCGCTCGCGATGGCCGCACTGTGATCGCGACCATCCATCAGCCATCGTCAGAACTCTTCACGCTTTTCGACAAGCTCTACTTGGTGTCGGATGGCTCGGCAGTATATCACGGTAAAGCTGCTGAGTCCGTCGAATACTTTGGATCTCTTGGTCACCAGTGCCCTTCGTTCATGAATCCATCGGACTACTTCATGCGCCAACTCGTGGTGATGGACAAGGCAACGGACCAAGTCGGTGTGAAGCGCATTGAGCGTCTCAAACTCGAGTGGAAGAAAAACCAGATAAGCATTTCGGATGGAGTCACCCCTGGGGAGAATATCGTCGGCATTGCATCCGATGATGCGGTGTATGAATCATCTCGCCTTGGTGCACTCGGCCAGATTCTTACGATTACTCGACGCAATTTGCTGTGTCTCGCTCGTGATCCTATGGCACTTCGCATCAATGCTTTCAGTGCCATCTTTCTTGCTGTGATTGTCGGGCTTATCTTCTTGCAACTCGATCTCAACCAGAAGGGCATCCAGAACTTTGCTGGTGCAATTTACTTCATCGTGGTCAACGAGACATTTGCTGCTGCCAATCCAGCGTTCCTTGCGGTGCCACTTGAGATCCCAATTGTCGAGCGCGAGTACAACACCGGGCTTTACCGATTGCTTTCGTGGTACATTTCCCGAAACATCAGCGACTTGCCAACGCAGATTCTCCTGCCAGTGCTTTTCTTCGTGCCAAGCTACTTCTTGATTGGTTTCGGGGGCGGCTTCGATGTGTATATCGCCATGCAAGCGATCCTCATCCTCACCAACAGTTGTGCTGTCGGCCTCGGATACATGGTCTCGTGCTTGACTCGTCGCGTGGACATCGCTCCGCTCGTCGGCCTCATGCTCATCATCCCGTTCTTCCTCTTCGGTGGCTTGCTTCTCAACTTTGACGACATCCCAAAGTACTTCATCTGGATTCAGTACACCTCGCCGATCATGTACGGCAACGTGGCGATGATGAAGATCTTCTGGGGTCAGATCGATAGCATCCCATGCGACTCAGCTATCGAAAACTGTTCGGCGTTGACTGGGGCTGATGTGCTTCGTAACTTTAGTATGGATAGCCGCTCGGCTCTCAGCGACGCAATGATCATGGTTGCCATCAACGTTGCCTTCCGTCTCATTGGCTTCATCGCACTCTACCGCCACTTCAACCAGAAGAAGAACTAGGCTTAAAAGTTGACGAAACGCGTCAAGTACCTGCGTATACTCCATTTTATACATCTCCAATGCATTGCTTTGTTTACATCTAGGGTACAGTTGGGTTACACCATGCGTACATTCGTAACCCTTCCATGGAGTTCCAACAATCGACCATCATCGTGCCTTTTTCTGCACCATGATGTCATAGTCCAGCCAATCAGAGTGCGGCAAAGTGCTGACAACACTCCTATCACGAATGATGGTCTTTGTATTAACTAATCAGAAGGTCGGATTATTTGGTTAACTGACCAATCAGAAAAGTGATTATTACGTCTCTTCAACGGAACTCATGGGTGACGAGGGTCCGACTTGTCTTGACTCGACTCCAACATCCGACCGCTTCCGAGTCCTCACAATCCAAATCTCCGCAAGCAGCACAAGTCTCCACCATGGCCAGTCCCAGACACAACGACCAGCCCTTCACCCAGATCGAGACCCCTAAGGTCGGAGGAAGCAAGTTCGAGTCCACCGCACCCAAGCTCACGCTCCAGTGGAACAACCTCACGCTCAAGGCAACTGTGAAAACCCAGAGCGCAAACAAGATGAAGAGAAGGTCATCTTGAATGATGTGAGCGGCTATGCCAAGCCAGGCGAGTTGCTCGTGATCATGGGACCGTCTGGTGCAGGCAAGTCGTCGCTGTTGGACTGTATCTCCGGTCATAAGGCCGGTGTGGAAGGAAGTATTACGGTGAATGGCGCACCGTGGAGCAAGCAGCTGAAGCGCCTTGCATCATACGTCATGCAGGACGATCTGTTCATCGCTACGATCACGGTCCGCGAACATCTGTTGTTTCAAACGCAACTCCGGATGGGTAAGAACACTCTTTGGAAGAATACACTGAGCGAGTCGACACCGTGCTGGAGGAGTTGGGTTTAACCAAATGTCGCGACACGTTGATTGGTGGCGAAGCTCTTCGTGGTACCTCTGGTGGTGAACGCAAGCGTTTGTCGTTCGCGACTGAGATCCTCACGAATCCTTCGTTGTTGTTTGTTAACGAACCAACCTCGGGTTTGGACAGCTTCATGGCAGAGACGGTTGTTCTTCAGCTCCAGCAGTTGGCTCATGATGGTCGCACGGTCATTGCAACGATCCACCAGCCATCGTCCGAGATCTTCGCGCTTTTCGACAAGCTGTATCTGTTGACAGATGGCTCGACTGCGTTCCACGGCAAGGCGTCCGACTCTGTCGACTATTTTGCTTCTCTCGGCCATCAGTGTCCGTCCTTCATGAACCCTTCCGACTACTTCATGCGTCAGCTCGTGGTGATGGACAAGGCTACGGATCAAGCTGGTGTTGAGCGTACTGAGCGATTGAAGCTCCAGTGGAAGAAGCGAGAGCACGTGGTCTCGGCTGGGGGCAATTCTCGAAGTCAGAGCCCCAGCGCTATTAGCAACGAAGAAGCGGCGGCCTACGAGACTTCTCGCCTCGGTGTGTTTGACCAGATGCTCGTGCTCACCCGTCGTAACTTTGTTCGCATCGTGCGCGATCCCATCGCCTTCCAGGCGAATGCATTCACCTCGTTGTTCGTCGCTTTGATCGTCGGTCTCATCTGCCTGCAACTCGATCTCAACCAGAAGGGTATCCAGAACTTTCCTGGTGCTTTCTTCTTCATCGTTGTCAACCAGACGTTTAGTGCCGCCAACTCTGCTTTCCTCACGATGCCACTGGAGATCCCTATTGTTGAGCGCGAGTACAATGGTGGACTTTACCGCTTATTTGCGTGGTATTTCGTCAAGAACATGAGCGAGCTGCCAACTCAAGTGCTCATGCCCGTCATCTTCTTCGTACCAACGTACTTCCTCGTCGGCATTGGGGGCGGTTTTGATGTCTTTATTGCCATGCAAGCCATCATCATCCTCATCAACAGTTGTTCCGTCGGTCTTGGCTACGTGGTCTCCGGTATCTCACGTCGGGTGGAAATTGCTCCCATTATTGGCGTCATGATCATCCTTCCGTTCATGCTCTTCGGTGGTCTTCTCATCAACTCGGAAGACACGCCGGACTACTTCGTCTGGATCCAGTACATCTCGCCGATCAAGTACTAGAACGAGGCGTTGATGCAGGTCTTCTGGGGACAAATCGACAGTATCCCATGCAACTCAGCGATCGAAAACTGCTTAGCTTTGACCGGCGCTGACGTACTTCGTAACTTTAGCATGGACAGTCGCTCCGCGTTCGCCAGCGCGATGATCCTTATCACCATCAACGTGGCCTTCCGCATTTTGGGCTTCGCCTTCCTCTTCCTCAACTTTAAAGGCCGAGGGAACTAAACATACAGGATACAACCTAGCCGATCCAACAGTATTCATTCAATATATTTCCTAATATTTGATAAATCTCTCGTCAAGCTCCCGACGTTTTGCTATGGCGGTCGTCAGGCTCAACCGCATTTGCGCTCTTGCCATCGATACGTTGAAGTTCACAATGGGCCACCCAACTGCTCCATTGGGGACCAACCAAGCCGACGTATAGTACACTTCGGTCACAGCTAGCTCACCCAAGGCACCCACCTCTCTTAGTGGTTTCGGACTCTTTACCGTATCCAAGCGTAGCCATGCGGTGATCGGTCGTCGGACCCAAGGCATAATCTCCGTCGCGCATTGGGTCGATGACGCACCGTCCGTCACGTCGTCACGTCGTGAGTCGGAGCTCTCATGAGTGTACAGTCCCAGGTACAAAACCCGACGATTGACGACCATAATCGGGCTTTTTTATACTCCCATCCGACATTTTTCAGCCAATCATAGCATCGATTATGACTCGTCAAATGAGCAACGCATTCTGACGATTGGCTGAAAGAGAGATGACCGAGTATCTTTTCAACCAATCCAAGCGCTGATTATTCCTTCCCTTCAACACCCATGATGACGATTCGCTCATGGCTGCCCTCGCCTCCTGTGGAGCGGATTGAAGTGCTCTGAGGTGCTCACAATCCAACTTTCCACCAGGAAATCAAGTCTTCAACATGGCCAGCGCTCAAGATCCATCCGAAAACGGTCAGCACTTCATCCAGATCGAAACGCCCACAACCGGCGGGACGACCAAGTTTGCGAGCTCGGTGCCCAAGCTCACACTGCAGTGGCACAACCTTGTGCTCAAGGCCAACATCAAGAACCCGCAGACCAAGCAGGTCGAAGAGAAGGTTATCCTCAACGATGTGAGTGGGTACGCCAAGCCAGGCGAGTTTGTCGTCATCATGGGTCCGTCGGGAGCTGGCAAGTCGTCGCTCATGGACTGCATCTCTGGTCGCAAGCCTGGTGTAGAGGGAAGCATCACTGTGAATGGAGAGCCGTGGAGCAAGAAGCTCAAGCATGTGGCGTCCTATGTGATGCAGGATGAATTGTTCTGTCAGACCATCACGGTCCGTGAACATCTCATGCTCCAAGCACATCTTCGTATGGGCAAGAAGTACGCCGAGGAAGAGTACAGTGAGCGCGTCGAGACGGTGATGGAAGAGCTTGGTCTGACCAAGTGTCGTGACACCTTGATTGGCGGTGACACGATTCGTGGTCTCTCTGGTGGTGAGCGCAAGCGTCTCTCCTTTGCGACCGAGATCCTTACGAACCCATCGGTCTTGTTCGTCGACGAGCCAACATCGGGTCTTGATAGTTTCATGGCCGAGACGGTGGTGCTATTGCTCCAGCAGCTTGCTCGTGAGGGTCGCACTGTGATCGCCACGGTTCACCAGCCGTCGTCGGAGGTCTTTGCGTTGTTTGGCAAGCTGTACTTGCTCTCCGACGGTGCGACCGTCTACCACGGCAAGGCATCCGAGTCGGTCGAATACTTCGCGTCAGTTGGCCACCAATGCCCACCATACCTCAACCCGTCAGACTACTACATGCGTCAGCTCGTCGTTCTTGACAAAGAGTCCGACAAGGCTGGTGTGGAACGTGTGGAGCGACTCAAGTTGGCGTGGAAGAAGCGCCAGCAAGACACTCTGACCGGTGACCTTGCGCGGACCAACAGTGTTGCTCTCCTCGACGGCAAGGACGACGACTCGGAGTTCGAGAACACTCGCATTGGCATCTTTGGCCAGATTGCGGTCCTCATCAAGCGCGACTTCCTTCGAACGGTGCGAGATCCGATGGCCTTCAAGTCGAACCTCTTCGTCTCGATCTTCCTCTCCATCATCGTCGGTCTCATCTACCTCCAGCTCGACCTCAACCAGACGGGTATTCAGAACTTTGCTGGTGCAACCTTTTTCCTGGCGACGTGGCAGACTTTCGGCGCAGCTAACCGAGCGTTGCTCTCGGTGCCACTTGAGCTCCCAATCATTCAGCGCGAGTACTCGGGTGGTTTGTACAAATTGATTTCTTGGTACTTGGCCAAGAACATCAGCGAGTTGCCGATGCAGGTACTCCTCCCAGTCATCTTCTTCATCCCAACGTACTTCTTGACTGGCTTTGGCGGTGGCTTCGATGTATACATCAGCATGCAGGCGGTCCTTATCCTTATCGACAGTGCCGCGGTGGGTCTCGGATACATGGTTTCGTGCCTTACTCGCCGAATTGACATTGCGCCAATTATCGGCACGATGGTGATTCTTCCGTTCATGCTCTTTTCGGGGCTTCTCATCAACTCGGCTGACACGCCTGACTACTTCGTCTGGATCCAGTACTTGTCGCCAATCAACTACGGTAACGAGGCGTTCATGAAGATCTTCTGGGGCCAAGTTGACTCCATCGCCTGCGACTCCGCCGTCGAAAACTGCTCAGCGTTGACTGGCAAGGACGTGCTCCGCAACTACCGCATGGAATCACGCTCGGCGCTCGGCTCGGCCTTGCTGATCCTCGCTGTCAACATCGGCTTCCGTGTTGTCGGTTTTGTCGCCCTTTACTTCGGTCTCAAGAAGAAGTCGACGTAAGAAACTTGACCAAGAATCGCCCGACTACCGAATCTCGTCGGTTCTCTCCATTTATCTGATACTTTGAATAATCTATATCGATTTTGTTGAGAAATAAGTCACCTGCGATCGAGTTTCTGCATCAAACTCCAACAGATAAAGTCCTGCTGGGCTCCAAAGTCTACTCGATCGCTGTGGTTTGAGCTTGCTTTGGGTCGGACGGATGGGGTCATAATCACCGCCACGCCAGGCGCGTTGCCCCTTACAAAGGCGGTCATAATCGGTCCTTTTTCTACACATTAATGTCCTGTTATAGCCAATCAGAGAGCCGATTATGACCACGATTGCTATCTGTGATTGGCTATTATCACCAGTTTACTTTCTATTTTGACCAATCGGTAGCTGATTATTACGCTTCAAGGCAAGTTGACATGAGCTCAAGGGCGGCCGCGCCTTGGTCGCGCACGCGTGGGGTTTCCCATCATAATCCGAATTGCCTCGCGCAGCACAAGCCACTCAAGCACTCGCGACACTCTCACGATGGCCAGCCAGCAACTCCCGTCGGAAACGGACCAGCATTTCATCCAGATCGAGACACCCAAGGCCACGATCGACTCGACGACCATCCCATTGACCGTCCAATGGCAGAACGTCACGCTCAAGACCAACGTCAAGAACTCGGAGACCAAGCAGGTCGAAGAGAAGATCATCTTGGATGGCGTCAGCGGCTGTGCCAAGCCAGGCGAGTTCGTCGTCATCATGGGCCCATCGGGTGCTGGCAAGTCGTCGCTCTTGGACTGCATCTCGGGGCGAAAGACGGACGTCGAAGGCAGTATTACGGTGAATGGTGCGCCGTGGAACAAGCAACTCAAGCGTTTGACGTCGTATGTCATGCAAGACGACTTGTTCTTCGCCACGATCACTGTGCGCGAGCACCTCATGATCCAGGCGCGTCTCCGTATGGGCAAGACGCACACCGTGGAAGAGTACACTGCTCGAGTCGACACGGTGATTGAAGAGCTTGGCTTGACCAAGTGCCGGAACACACTCATTGGTAACGAGACAATCCGAGGTATCTCTGGTGGTGAACGCAAGCGTCTGTCGTTCGCGACTGACGTCCTCACCAATCCTTCGTTGCTGTTTGTGGATGAACCAACGTCTGGGCTGGATAGCTTCATGGCCGAAACTGTGGTGCTCCAGCTTCAGCAGCTGGCTCGTGATGGCCGCACTGTCATTGCGACGATCCACCAGCCATCGTCCGAGATCTTCGCGCTTTTTGACAAGCTCTACTTGCTTGCCGATGGTTCGACTGTCTTCAACGGACGTGCGACGGACTCGGTCGACTACTTTGCGTCTTGCGGCCACCAATGCCCGTCGTTCATGAATCCAACTGACTTCTACATGCGCCAGCTCGTGGTGCTTGACAAGGAGACCGATCAAGTTGGTGTAGAGCGAGTGGAGCGTTTGAAACTTGCCTGGAAGAAGCGTGAGCAGCAAACTAACGAAGCCCTGGAAGTGAGCCCTCTTCTCGAAGTCGCGGATGCCCCACTTGCCAGTTCTCGCATTGACTTTTTCGGCCAGTTGGCAGTGCTCACCAAGCGAGATTTCTTGCGCGTCCTTCGTGATCCACTGGTGTTCAAGGCGAACGCCTTTACGTCCCTCTTCCTCGCTCTCATTGTGGGTCTCATCTACCTTCAGCTCGATGTGAGCCAGAAGGGAATCCAGAACTTCGCTGGTGTCTTCTTCTTCATGGCCATGTACCAGACGTTTTCTTCCGCCAGTCGAGCCAACTTGTCCGTACCTTTAGAAATTCCTCTGATCAAGCGCGAGTACAGTGGGGGCTTGTATCGTCTCTTTGCATGGTACCTCGCCAAGAACATTAGTGAGCTCCCGATCCAGATCGTCTTGCCGACGATCTTCTTCATCCCAGCGTACTTCCTCATCGGCATTGGCGGGGGCTTTGACGTCTTTATTGCCATGCTAGCGATCTTGCTTGACCGACAGCTGCGGTGCCGGCCTTGGGTACTTGGTCTCGTGTATCGCGCGTCGTGTCGAACTTGCTCCGATCATCGCACTGATGGTCTTGCTCCCATTCACGCTTTTCTCGGGCTTGCTCATCAACTCGGACGACACACCTGCATACTTTGTCTGGATTCAGTACTTGTCCCCAATCCAGTACAGCAACGAAGCCTTTATGAAGATCTTCTGGGGCCAGATCAACTCGATTCCTTGCGACGAAGGCAACGAGAACTGCCTCGCACGCACTGGCGCCGACGTATTGCTCAACTACAGCATGGAGAAGCGCTCGGCCTTTGGCAACGCCATGACCCTGCTCGGCATCAACCTCGGCTTCCGTCTCGTGGGCTTCATTATCCTCTACATCGCCCTCAAGCGCAAGAGCTCGTGAACAGAGCACTTCATATTGCGCTCTTCCAGCACAATCACGTTAAAAACCGTCGTTACAAATTTTGCTTAGATAACCCATCTCAATACATGACTATTGCCCGTAGCTCAAACGTGGTGTCTATTGTCAGTGTTTTTACCCGTATAACTAAATCCCTGTCATAACGGATATCGGAATACCTCTGAGACTGCATTCACATGGTGGGGGCGGGCAGTTTGTGTGGGGGCGGCAACCCATAAGGACGGAAACGCTCGCAGGAGAAACCACGCGCGCGAGACGCGTCAGTGCGACAAGAGGACGCCGAGATGGCCACCACGGGCGCGGGGGCTGCATTGGCCGCCGCCGCCTCTATCAATCAAGGTACGGCTCGTTGCAATTGGCTCGGTAGAAGCCGAGAAACCGCGCTCTCTCGACCGCTGTTTCTTCCATACTCGCGTGGATTGGCGGCTAATGGGCGTTTGTATGGACAGAGCAACTGCTGCATGAGCTGGAGCAGAAGCACCTGAAGCTCAAGGCCGACTTTGTTGTCTTGGAGAGCGAGCGCGATGTCATTGTGCAGCAGAAGAACGCCTCGGGTACGTGACTGCGTTGAACAGGAGCCCAGGGAACGCGAATCTAATGGTACGAGCGTGTGTACAGCGGCGGAGATTCAGCAGCTGCAGGCGACGATCGCAGAACGCGACGTCGCGGCGTTGAAAGCGAGCGAGGAGCTGTTGCAGTTGCGCACGGAGCGCGACCAACTTGCTTTCCAGACCAAGACGGTGTCGGCGTTGGCAGAGCGACGACTGACGGAGATCGAGGACCTGCAGACGACGGTGAAAGACCAGAGCAAGCAGCTTGTCGAGGCGCAGCGCAAGGAAGTCGAGGCGTTGCAGCGCGCGGCGGAACATGAGACGCAGGTCGAGCCATTGCGACACTCGGTGCAGCGTTTGAACAAGGAGATGGAGACGCAGAAGCAGCACGTGGAGTGGATGGAGAAGCAGCTGACGGAGAAAACCAAGATCATTCAGGAGCTCCGGGAATCGCTTTCGAAGAACGCCCATGACGGGGAAGAGTCGAAGCTGCAGCACGAAGAAGAAGCTGCTTCGCTCCGACGACAGCTCGAGAGCGCGCGCCAGGTCAGCAAGAAGCTCGAGTCGTCGCTGGTGCAGACCAAGGAACAGGTCAAGGAGGTCCAGGCCGCGAAGGTGCACGACGAAGATCGTTTCCAGAACGAATTGAATGCGCAGCGTCGTCTGGCTGAGCTGTACAAGGACTCCGCTGACGATGCGAACGCTCGCGTCGCTGAGCTGCAAGAGCTGTGCGATTCGCTTCGACGATCGTTGGCCGAGTCGAACGACGCCCTGAACCACGAAGCGGAGCGAACGTCTGAACGTGTCGAGCACTTGTTCCGTGAACAAGCTGACGCTGCCGAGCAGCGAATTGCTGCGCTCCAGGAGGAGTTGAAAGAGGCCCACCAGCGAATCGAAGAAATGCAGAAGAAGAAGATGTTCACTTTACAGGAAGGTTCAACGGTTGCTGAGTTGTCCTCTGCCGCAGCGGAGGCTCACCTTGCGTCACAGGGTCTCACACCGAAGAAGATGTACGACCACATCGTCGAGCTAGAGAATTCGTTGCGCGAGGAGCGTGATGAGAAGGAGAAGCTGCAGATCTACATGGACCGCATTGTCAAGGAAGTGCACGAGAAGGCTCCGATGATCATGAGTCTCAGGCTGGAGCACGAACGTGCTGTCGCGAGCCATTCGCAAGTGAGCGAGCGACTTGAAGCCTGTATGCAAGAGCTGACGAAATACCGATCTCGTGAGCGTCAGGCTTGGAGTGAGAAGCAATCCTACGAGAAGAAGTGTGAATCCCTCGCTAAGAGTGTTGATGACCTTTCACGTCAAGTACAGCATTTGCTATTCCGTTCTCATGAACAACGACTGGAGACCGGACATAGTCAGGCTGTCACGGGAGAAGTTGTGTCGGAGAATCTTGTTGTATTCAAGGACGTCGAGGAGTTGCAGATGCGTAACCAGCAGCTCTTGATGGTCATTCGTGAGTTAACAGAAGCAAAGAAGAGCAAGGCGGCTGGTGATAGCAATGGTGCAACGCATGCTCATCTCATAGTGTCCGCGGATTCGGACAACGAAAGCGATGATTCCGACTCGTCAAGTGGCATTTCGAAGCGCTTGGCTGTTGCCCAGAAGGAGATCGAAGAGTTGCGCTCTGAACGCGAAGAAGAACGGCAAATGATTGCGGCGATCGTGAAGCAACGCGACATGTACCGTGTTCTCCTTGCACAAGCAGACAGCCAGTTCACCGAAGGATCTTCGCGCAGCTTCAGTCAAGATGATGCCAGTGTGGATGGACACCACCGTCACTCGTCGGCAGATATCTCGGACCCTCGCGCTGTTCGGGAGCTGCAAAAGGAATTCGATTCGTACCGAAAAGAGAAGCAGACAAACATGAAGATGCTCCAAGAGGCGCTTGATCAGGCGCGTGGTGAATTGTCGCAAGCTAGATTGGCACAGATGCAAGCCGATGTGGAGTCCAAGTGCAATAAGGATCGATTCGAGGCTGCTGAAAAGCGTCGCCTAGACTCTGAGGAGGAGATTATTCGTCTTCGCACTAAGATGGACCAAGTCAACGCGATGCTCATTCAACACCAGAAGCTCCTCGCGGACAGTGAAGCTAAGCTGGACACAGCAACTACTCGTGTTCGAACTCTGGACATTGAACTTCAAGGAGCGAATCGCGAGATCGAGTTCCTCAAGAAGCAGGAGGACAAAACTCTTCAGGAGTTGTCCACGTTGCGCCTCGACAACACAAACCTCCTGAAGCTGATGGATTCGAACAGACAGATTGAGGCGTCTCGTGAAGAACGTGAACACAGGGAATCGGAGAGACTTGCGAAGAAGGTGATGACTCTCGAGAACAAGCTCCAGGAGACCTTCGACAAACTCGAGTCGAGTGATGCCCTAGCGTCAGCTAAACTTTCTGAAGCAGAGCAGTCGAAGAAGATTGCGGTCATGGAGCTGGATCAGCTGAAGAGCACATATGCCAGTGCAAGAGAGCAAATTGCTCGACTAGAAGAACAACGGGACTCACTCACAAGCAAGTCTACTCTTCTCGAGAAGGAAGTAACTCATTTGCGAGACCAACTTCGTAAGGGAGCACCAGCTGCTGCTGCTGAACGTGTTGCGACGCTCGAATTGCAAGTGCGGGAGGCTCAGCGTGAAGTGCAGTCTGCTCTGGAAATGAAGAAGTCGCTCACTGATGCGATCTCAAAGTACAAGGCTATTGCTGAGGCGAACGAGAAGAGTTTTGAAGACCTTTCGAATGCGAGTCAGAAGTGGAAGACGATGCAGGAGGAGAAGCTTAAGGCGATGGCGAAGGAGAAGAGTGTTGTCCAAGAAGAAGTGGAGAAGCTGCGTGGTCAGATGATGGATCACGTTACCGAAGGAAACAAACTTCGCGAAGACATGGATCGTCTCGAGCAAACGCATCAGCAAGCGTTGCGTCAGGCACAGGAACAGCACCAACGCATTCAGTTGGAAGCCGACAGTGCCAGACTGGAGCTGTCCGCTCTTCGAGAGGAAACTATGTTGTTGCGCAAGGATCTATCTGGTGCTCAGGAGAATTATGAACGGGAACTCAAGCTTCATGCCTCAGAAGTGGAGAAGTTCGCGTCATCTAGAAAACTCATCGAAGATGAGCAACGGAAGAACCTCGACTTGATGACGAGAGTCGCTGAACTGAATGCGAAGAATGCTGCTGCAGAACGAGAGAGTGTTGACAAGATCAGCACGTTGGAGAAGCTGCTAACTGAGGCCACCGAGGCGAAGAACGCGCTGACCGAGCAGAACAAGCTTCTTCACACTCAGTTGGAACGTGCAAGCCACCAATTGCGCCGAGCTCACGAGCAGGCGCTGATGAAGGTAGTGGAGAATCCAGGTGGTGCTACAGAGTCGGGAGGTGCAGTTGCGCACAACACTGAGTTGGATGACTTGCGAAGCGTCATCACATTCTTGCGCAAGGAGAGCGAGATCTCAACATCAAAGCTGGAGCTTGCCAATCAAGAAAACCAGCGACTTCGCGCCCAAGTTACCTCGCTTGAAGCGACAATCGCGCGATTGCGAGAAGACCTCAAGCAGCTGGAGGGCGCGTCGGCGAGACTCGGCTCTTCATCTGCTGATTATGGCCTTCTGTCCGATGAGACGAAGCGTTCAGCTCAGCTTGAACAGTTGAGCTTGTTGCGTGAGAGCAACGCTACTCTTCGTGATGAGTGCCAGAAGAACCTTGCGCGATTCAAAGCTGAGGAGGAGCGAGCGAAGGCACTGGAGGGCCAGTTAGCGCCGCTGCAAACTAGCGAGTCGCGATTGACAGCCGAGGTTGCATCGTTGAAGCAAGAACTTGCTGCTCTCACTGAGGCAAACAAGCGATGGAAGAGTCGCGTGGAACAATTGGTTGAGAAGTACCAACAGGTTGATCCAGCCGAACACGAGAAGGTGTGTGCCGAGAAGGATGCTTTGGCGAAGGAACTCGCGGATTTACAGACAAAGGAAGCGGCCCTTCGTACCGAAGTCGACTCGCTTAAGTCTAACGAAGGCAAATCGCTTGAAGAAGAGAAGACGAAGGCAGAAAACCTTCGCAAGCAGTACGATCGTATCAAGGGTTTCGCAAAGACTTGGAAGACGAAGGCTGAAACGCTGACCAAGCAGGTTGCAGAAAAGACCAAGGAAGCAGAAGACAAAGCTGCTCTTGTCACTGAGCTGCAGAGAAAGATTATCCAGGCAGATGTGGACAAGTCAACATTGCAGTCAAAGATCACGACGTTGGAAGCTGCTAAGGCAGAATCAGGAGGAGCTACAGCAGCTGCAAGTGCTACGTGGGAGAAGGAGCGCCAGGATCTGACCGTTCGAGTCGATATTGAGACCAAGAAGGTGACCCAGCTCAAGGAGATGAACTCAAAGTTGCTCACAGGAATGAAGGCATTGAAGCAAGAGAACACCCAGCTGAAGGGACAGCTCTCCACGGCGACTAGTGAAGCTCAGGCAGACAGCGCTCCTGCTGTGACTTCTCCACCTACCTCATCACCACCGCTGCCGGTAGAACCTGCTCCACCATCAAACTCGACAAGTACAACTTCGCCTGGGTCGGTGGTTGCTCCGCCGTTGCCAACATCGTCCCCTCCAGTTGTTTCACCAGTTCCAGCCGCCACGACATCAGTCAGTGCTACGCCGCCAACTACAACTACTGCGGCTCCAGTGAAGTCCCCAGTGCGTGCACCAGTCTCTGCACCAAGCGTTGTTCCGACTCTCAAGGCGGTCACTGGAGCACCCCCAACACAAAATGCTGCTCCGGCAACGGCTGCTGCAGCTCCAACCAAGCCAGCCACAGCTCCAGTGAAGCCACCACAACCTGCGGTCACAGCTCCAGTGAAGCCACAACAAGCTACTGTCGCAGCTCCAGTGAAGCCGCCCCAAGTCGCTGTTGTAGCTTCTTCCAAGCCACCACAAATTACTAGTGCGGCTCCACTCCCAGTGAAATCGGAGAACGCACCTGCAGCTTCCGTGTCTGATGAAGAGAAGCTACGTTTGTCTGCGCTGCAGTCGCTCAAGAAGCAATTCCTCAAGGCAGGGGGCGATGCTTCCAAGCAATCCTCGAGTGTTTCCCAAGGCACTACTCCAGTGAAACCGCTTTTTGGCGGCGTTGCCAAACCTCCACTCCCAGGCGCGGCCCCAACTTCGACTGAAGCAGAGAAGAAAACCGCCGACGAGGGCCAGGTAAGGCATTCATCTCGGTTCGTGCTTTTGCATCGCAAACTAATATGTGCATTTCTAGGATAAGGCGACCAGCTCGAGTCCATTCTTGACACTTGCCCCTACAGGCGGAGCATTTGCTGCGTTCGGTTCAGGAGGAGCAAGTGGTCTGGTTTTCGGAAAGCCAGGAATCACACTTCCTGTGCCATCCTCTCCTACTCCAACCATTGCACTTGGTGGTGTAGGCGCGGCAGCTAGTTCGACGACTACGGCTGCACCAACGCAAGCTGAAGCTGGAGATGTCCAACCTCCAGCAGGGGGTGAAGCTGTGCGTCGAAGTCAGCGCCTCGCACGCTTCGGTGTCCCTGTTGCCCCACCGACTGCTGGAGCAGTTGCACCGGCTACTGTCACTACGCTCAAGCGACCAGCACCTGCTACAGCAGAAAGCGAAACTCCGCTGAAGATGGCCAAGACTGGTGAGTCGGATAGCTCAGCTCCTGCGGCGGTCCAATCTACAGAAACAGAAGGTGACCAAGCCACAACAGACGACTCCACTCAACCAACGCAAACTGAATGAAGAGATCGTTAGTCAGTCCTACAGAGGTTATCAAGTCTACCGGCTTTATCGAAATGCATTTTTATTTGTCGCTTTCAACCTGTCGGACAACTGATCAACGACGCTGTGTGGTGTTCAAGTGTCCAGCATCACGCAATAGCGGTATCATGTGGTATGTCTAGTGCCCGTGGCTCATGACTCGTTGTATCTCGTGGGTGATCCGTGCTGTTCCGTTCTTGAGGATCCTCCAGCGACGCGCTCGTGTCATTCTCCGACTTCGTTCGGGTGGAAAGAGAGGATGCACGCGGATGAGGCGCCCATCACCTAGCGTCAAACACACATCATGGTGCCATTCTTCGAGCAGGTGAGAGATGGACTGAACCCGCCAATCAGTGAGCTCCAGCAACTTCAAGATCGCAACGTTCAGTTCCGGTGCGATCTTTAGGTGAGCGAGTCAGACTCAACAGCTTCACGACAGTGGTGAGTCCGGACACTACGGTAAGTTGGAATTCTTGAATCAGGAATTCGAAGGCACCAGGAGTGTTCTGATGTCTTGTCTTCGAATTTGTCTAATCGGAGATGGATCAATGCCACTCTCAGGTAGTCGACATTGAAGTTTCGCCAATTGATGACTGGTCGAATACCGAGTTGTTGACTGGGACTCGATAGCTGACAGACAATCTAGTCGAGAGGCAGGAGTCTTTCCTCATTCGGCATTTCACCAAACTTCGTTGATCCAGCTCGTCCACTTTCGTGATGATCAAGCTTCTTGCGTCCTGGCTTTTCACCCTCTCACTCGTACTGGCCATCGGCTCCCACTTGGTCAGCGCGACCAACAAGTACCCCATCGTCCTTGTCCATGGCATGGCTGGCTTTGGACCTGGCGAGGCGTTCGGCATTCCCTATTGGGGTACTCTTCAAGGTGACTTTCAAGCCAAGCTCAAGAAAGAAGGCTATGAGGTCCTCGTGGTCGGAATCGGCAAGGTCTCAAGCGATTGGGACCGAGCCTGCGAGCTATACGCTCAGATCAAGGGCGGACGCGTCGACTATGGAGCCAACCACGCCGCCTTCCACGGCCACGCACGCTATGGACGCACGTACCCAGGTCTGTTCCCCAAGTGGGGTGAAGTGGTGAATGGCCAGCTCCAGAAGGTGCACATCATTGGTCACAGCATGGGTGGTACTACGATGCGTATGTTGACTCAGTTGTTGAACAACGGTACGAAGGGTGCTTCACTCCAGGAGGACCCAGCGTCGCATCCATTGTTCGCTGGTGGCAAAGACTGGGTGCACTCTTTGACTGGGTTGGCTGCTCCTATTCGAGGATCGACATTGGCCGATTACTTGGACATCGGCTTTGTTGAACTCGCCATTGTCACGACGTTCGGCGTCCTCAATGCGCTGGGCAATGTGACCAACCAGGCGTACGACATCCAGCTGGACCAGTGGGGCATCAAGCCCAAGGAGGCCGGTGAGAGCCTCGAAGCCTACATCAAGCGCGTGACGGCTAGCAAGATGTTCGAACCTGGCTACACAGATAACGCCGGTACATCGCTCACGACAGTTGGTGCTACCGCGCAAAACAAGTGGGTCAAGACCCTTCCAAACGTGTACCACTACACGTACGTTTGTCAGGCGACGGTTGATGCGCGTGACCCGCTTTTCCGCAAGATCGCCGTGCCCAACCCATTCATCATGAGTCAGAGTGTCCAGCCAATCGGTGCATTGCTTGGAAGTCGTGAGACTGTGAACCGTGGCTTCTCAGAGGAATGGCTCCCGAACGACGGGATTGTTCCTGTCATCGCCCAGCTTGGTGATGGTGAAGCCAAGGTGATCGATTTCAATGGCAAGTCGGTGCGCGGCCAGTGGGTGCGCTTCAGCACGCTCAACATGGATCACTTGGGTCCTATGGGCGCGAACCCGCTCATTCGCGTGTATGATTTGTACTCGGCGCATGCAAAGTTGCTCACGGATCTGCCGTCACATGAGGAACTGAAGAAGCGCCGTCGCTTGCGCGCTGAAGAAGAACAAGAAGACGCCCACGAAGCCCCAGCGGAGGTGGTGCGTGCTGTACAGGAAGCGATCGCTCCACTGTCGTAGTGAGTAAGTAAGTACTTCTTTCTCTGTCTCGAGCGTCATACTAGCGCGTCACCCAAGCCACTCGAGTGTAGGATCTCCTTTACGGAATTCAACTTCAACATGAGTCAGTTTGGTTTTGACTAGCATGACCTTCCGGCCAATCACCGATGCAAATCACCTAGAAAGTGCAGATTCTTCGCCAATCAGAGAGCAATAGGACTGATGGGAGCTCGCCATGAGTTCGTTCGATTTTTGTCGTTCAGCAAATCGGCACCGGAATATTTCACGCGGATCTAGAAGCCTGGCCCGTTTTACAGCATCCGGACATCGCCTTCCGTCGACCAGTAGCCAGGAGAGGCTTTTGTCTACGTCAGCACATTCCATGCGCTTCACGACTGGTTCATTCTCTGGTATTACGGAGATGAGACCGCCCCTGAACGCATTGATACCGTACAGAGTGGCCACGCTGGGTCTGAAGTCGGTGGTCGCGAGATGAGCAAGGGATCGCGTCCAGACCGAAGATGTGCCTGGATTTAAGAGGAATGAGCTACTCGCAGCTGACGCTTGGAGGTTCCTGTGATTAGATGCACGCGCTCAAGGAATGGCGTGTTGCAGTGCCTGATGTGTGTATCGACGAGCGTAAACCCTGCGATGGTGTCATGTAAGCTGCCTTCTTGGTGTGTTCCGGCGCACTGGGAGGCGTTGTTGGCCTCGCTCATTCTCGAATTGGCCAAGTTTGCTCAAGACAAGTCGCCTCCTCATGCAACGATTCCTTGTTCTCCTCGTCACACTTGTGCTGACCGTCGGCTCTCAGTTGGCTAGCGCTGCCAACAAGTACCCCATCGTCCTTGTCCATGGTCTTGGTGGCTGGGGCCCCAGCGAGTTCCTCGGTATCCCACTGGGGTACTCTTCAAGGCAATTTTCAAGCCAAGCTCAAGCAAGAAGGGTACGAAGTGTATGTCGTGGGGATCGGTAAGGTCTCGACTGACTGGGACCGAGCCTGCGAGCTATACGCTCAGATCAAGGGCGGACGCGTCGACTATGGAGCCAACCATGCCGCCTTCCACGGCCACGCACGTTATGGACGCACATACCCAGGTCTGTTCCCCAAGTGGGGTGAAGTAGTGAACGGCCAGCTCCAGAAGGTGCACATCATTGGGCATAGTATGGGTGGTACTACGATGCGTATGTTGACTCAGTTGTTGAACAACGGCACGAAGGGTGCTTCACTCCAGGAGGACCCAGCGTCGCATCCATTGTTCGCTGGTGGTAAGGACTGGGTGCACTCTTTGACTGGTATGGCCGCACCAGTCAAAGGCTCGACATTGACTGACTACTTGGACGTGAATCTCATCGAAACGGTCATTGCCACAACCTTCGGTGTCCTCAATGCGCTCGGTAATGTGACTAACCAGGTGTACGACATCCAGTTGGACCAGTGGGGCATCAAGCCCAAGGAGGCCGGTGAGAGCATCGAGGTGTACATCAAGCGCGTCTTGGCCAGTACCATGTTCAAACCTGGATACACGGACAATGCAGGCAATTCCCTCTCTCCTGCTGGTGCCACGAGCCAGAACAAGTGGGTCAAGACACTTCCAAACGTGTACCACTACACCTTCGTCTGCGAAGGAACAGTGGACTCACGCGACTTGCTCTTGCGTAAGATTGCCGTGCCCAACAAGGTCGTGATGAACCCAATTGTTCAGCCACTGGCGTCGCTCATCGGTGGTCGTGAGACGGTCACCCGTGGGTACTCGGAGGAGTGGCTCCCGAATGACGGCTTTGTGCCAGTGACAGCGCAGCTGGGTGATGGCGTGGCCAAGGTGATTGACTTTAACGGAACCTCTGTGCGCGGTCAGTGGGTGCGTTTTGAGACCCTCAAGATGGATCACTTGGGTCTCATGGGCGCGAATCCACTCATTCCAGTCTACAACCTCTTCAGTGCGCACGCCAAGATCCTAACCAACTTGCCAGCCCACGAGGCGCTCAAGAGCCGTCGTCTGGAGGAAGCAGGTGAGGAGGTTGCGCATGTGGCAGACCCACAGACAGTGTTGAGTATGCAGGCGGCCTTGGCTCCTCTAGTCGTGTAAGGAAGGGGCTAGCTCCATCGAAAGAGTCTGATAATGTGAATCCAATCCTGTTGATTGCTGCGTGCACATCGTGTCGGAACTTCAATGGCTTGGGATCGAAGAGTAGTAGTCATTCCTAGGGCCATCATCATCCAGTGCAGTAAACTACCACGTCAACTTGGTACTAACTCAACAGACGCTGACGAGGTATCTTTCGATGCGTGCCTGATGCCTTGACTGGCCAGTCACCGAGCGTTGACTGGCTTGTCAGGACGTACCGTAGATTTCCTGGACGAATTCGAACCTCGGAGCCAGTAAAGATCCTGAAAACGCCGAGTACCATGGCCTGCAGCTGCCTCAGAGGTGTTCGCACGTGCAAATTTCGGTAGCAACGTATCTTTTGGACGTGCATGCGTGTCCCAAGATGCCACGCCAGACAAAAAGGATCCCCCCGACTTGGCTATCTAGCTTGAACTTGGTCCTGAATTTTCTAGATGAATGCCTGCACGGGCCTGAGAAGAGGACGCCCTTCTTTGAGGCTCTGAGATGTGAAATGCCGCGGGGTCGTCGTGATAAAATGCCTCTACGCTGTCGTTTTATGAGCGCGTTTGGTTACTCGAAGCCAGCTGGAGACAACTTCAAGCTGGGATGACTTGATCTGCACGCATCTGATTGGTGGAGCTGGATTACTCTAGATTACACACTGGAGAAAATCTGTAGGATGGGCACCGGAACTGGGTGAAGTGGAACTCTCAGATCTTCAACTCCTCTTCATTATACTGGCCACTCAACACAAGGCACTCGCACACAGAATGCTTGAACATCATCCGGCTGCCATTCTAGCTGAAACTGAGTCGAGACGAAGTCGGGACGCCGAATTGCTCGGATGGCTGCGTATTTTAGAACCTGGAAAGCTTCTGATTGTCAGAATGCTATGGAACAAACGCATCGTTTTCTGGTACAGAGAGGCCACTCCTCCGCGCTCTCTGTCGATACAACGAGATGAAACGAAGCCACTCAGTATTCTATGAACTTCACAGTACACCAATCCGTGTTCTGGATGGCCTCGTAGTGTCAGATCGGACTTTTGTACCTGACAAACTACCGTACATGTGTCGGATTCTGGTGCATTTAGTAGAAGTTTTAGGAGACTAATCAATGTCAAAGTCGCGTTTGTGCGGCTCTGTGCGTGGCCAACTGACTGCTTCTGCATCCATCGCGTGACGTCAAGGCAGCTGAAGTAGCCTGCAGGATGGGCGGCACTGTGTCCGCAAAGACGGGGCGCTGGGTACGTCCAGCAAGTGCAAAGAATGAAGTTGGAGTGATGCCATGCACCAGCACTGGCGGTGGTGGTGTCCGACAGCAGTCATTCTCCAATTCGCCACGGCCCTAAGGAGCCATGACCAAGCTACTCACATCCTTCGTCGCGGCGCTCGCGCTCGTGCTCACCATCGGCACGAGTCTAGTCGCCGCCGCTAACAAGTACCCGATCGTGCTCGTCCACGGTCTCGGTGGCTGGGGCCCAGGCGAGTTCCTGGGCATTCCGTACTGGGGTACAATCCAAGGCGACTTCCAGGCCAAGCTCAAGAAGGAAGGATACGAAGTGTTTGTGGTTGGTATCGGCAAGGTCTCGAGCGACTGGGATCGCGCTTGTGAATTGTACGCGCAGCTGAAGGGTGGTCGAGTGGACTATGGCGCCAAACACGCCGCCAAGCACGGCCACGAGCGCTACGGACGCACGTACCCAGGCTTGTTCCCAAAGTGGGGCGAGGTCGTGAATGGCCAGCTTCAGAAGGTGCACTTGGTGGGCCACAGCATGGGTGGCACGACGATCCGCATGCTCACTCAGTTGCTCAACAACGGCACCAAGGGCTCGTCGCTTGAGGAGGATCCAAAGTCCCACCCACTCTTCGCTGGTGGTAAGGACTGGGTGCACTCGATCACTGGCATGTCCGCTCCATTCCAGGGCTCGACGCTCACGGAATACATCGGTACGGGCATCGACCTGATCGAGACGGCTGTCGGTCTCATCGGTGGTATCACTGGTTTGCTTGGTGACTTCACCAGCATGATCTACGACCTCAACATGGACCAGTGGGGCATTGGTGCAAAGCAGCCTGGCGAGTCGATCAACTCGTACCTCAAGCGCGTGTCCTCGAGCAAGTTGTTCGCACCAGGTTACACCGACAACGCTGGTACGTCGCTCTCGATTGGTGGCGCCAAGGACCAGAACAAGTGGGTCAAGACCCTGCCAAACGTCTACCACTACACCTTTGTGACCGAGGCCACATACGACTGGCGCGACATTCTCTTGCGCAAGATCGCTTTGCCAAACGCTTTGGTGACCAACCCGCTCGTGATTCCTCTTGCTACGCTCCTTGGTAGCCGTTCCACCGTTGACCGTGGCTTCTCTGAGACTTGGTTGCCAAACGATGGCTTTGTGCCAGTCACTTCCCAGCTCGGCGACGGTGTGGCCCCTGTGATCAAGTTCAATGGCAAGTCGGTGCGTGGCCAGTGGGTGCGCTTCGAGACCCTCGACCTCGACCACTTGGGTTTGATGGGTGCCAACCCTCTCCAGGGCGTCTACGACTTGTACTCGGCCCACGCCAAGCTGCTTTCGGATCTCCCAGCGCACGAATCTCTCAAGAGCGGCTCGCGCCGTCTCCGTGCTGAGGTTGAGGAGCACGAAGCCCCTGGTGACATTGTCCTGGCCGTCGCCAACGCCCACAAGCCGCTTCTTCAGACGGTTGCGGCGCCACCAGAAGCCACGGCTTAAGCTGTGGGGATTGTTATTTTATGAGTTGCTGATCATGTCGGAATGCGTGCAGCATCGTTCAGGTCTTATGTCAAATGAACTGTGCTTGATGGTTAATCACGTGAACACATTCTTGTTTACCATGCTTTGGGTTGACAGTGGAGTTTTGCTGCCTCTTAGTAAGTGTAGCCATGTCGGACTAAAATGATATTTCGTGTGCGGGGGGTGTAACTTTTGTATTTGTAGGAATCGCGTTGAGGATCTATCACACTGTACATTCAGAGAATTAGTGCGACCCAGCAGATGGATAGATGAGCGCAGCCGTGGCGGGGAGGGCGAGCAGCGAGACGGGGAGGAGATTACGATTCTGTGAGTTTCCGCACCTCGAAAGAAATGCTACAATGGCAGATTTCTTCATCGTGGGCTCCATCAAAGTGACCATCCAGACGACACTTTACTAAGGAGTAAAGACTTTTTAATGTGTCCTGGAAGCGCCCCTTGCTTATCTGTGGAGATGTCATGCCACGAGGATCGGTCGGAAGTCACTCCCGTGTTTACGGTGCTCCCTTGCTTCAAGGCACGCATGGCCAGTCCGCGACCAATCAGATCTCAGAATTTGGTTCCCTTTCAAGTTTGCACTCCGGAGAAATCTGTCGGATGGGCATGGAACTGGGTGGCGTGGGAGATTCAGATCTTCCGGTCTTCCCGCAGGCCACACAACCCATCGGAACTTCTTGAACAGCATGTGGCCATCATGTCAAACTCCAACTCACTCACATTGCTTGCACATTGTTTGTTCTAAAACCTATCTAAAAATGTCTGAACCTTCAGTTTTACGGCACGAATCTGAGACGGAATAGAGCCTCTGCCGTTTCAATGCAACGACCGCATTAGCATTGCGTTTACGCAACTTCTACTTGACGAATCTTGTATGGTGTCTTCATTCGATCGTATTTGAATCATGCCGAGCAATGGAATAGTCGTATTCCGGTGCTCTTACTGTTCTAATTCCTCCTACCAACGCCACCCGAACCAAAGACTAGGCCTGGTCAGACTGACTTGCTCCTGTTCTTGTATTACGCCCTATGCAGTGGGGTGTATTACGCCATTTGCAATGTCACATCGACGCAGTTTCCAAGATGGGCGGCACATTGCCAGCAAAAACGGGGCACTGGGTACGTTTTGCCATGCGGAAAGACACTAGGAAGACAGAGCTGATCGACAGACTCAACTCGGTGGCGAAGACTCCGAGGGGCCATTCTCCAACTTGCGAGGGCCCTGATAAGGAGTCATGAAAAAGCTATTCACCTCCTTCGTCGCGGCACTCGCGCTCGTGTTCGTCGTCGGCTCGAGCCTCGTCAGCGCCGCCAACAAGTACCCGATCGTGCTTGTCCACGGCTGTGGTGGCTGGGGACCTGGCGATTTCTTCAACATTCCCTACTGGGGTTCGTTGCAGGGCGATTTCATCTCGAAGCTCAAGGCCGAGGGTCACGAAGTGTACGCTGTGGGTGTGGGCAAGTTCTCGAGTGACTGGGATCGTGCCGTCGAGGTATACACACAACTAAAAGGCGGTCGTGTGGATTATGGTGCCAACCACTCCGCCACTTACGGTCACGCCCGCTACGGACGTACATACCCGGGCATGTTCCCAAAGTGGGGTGAGGTGGTCGATGGTCAGATTCAGAAGGTGCACTTGATCGGTCATAGTCAGGGTGGCACTACGATCCGCATGCTCGCTCAGCTTCTGAACACCGGTACAAAGGGCGCTCCAGTTGAGGAAGACCCAAATGGACACCCATTGTGGACTGGTGGCAAGGACTGGGTACACTCGATCACTGGTTTGTCGGCTCCGTTCCAGGGTTCGACTTTGACCGAGTACATGAGCAAGGCTATCGACGGTATTGAGACGTTCGTGGCGACTCTCGCTGCTATCTATGGTATCGTCGGTGACTTGAACGCCACGTTCTACGACCCAGTCATGGATCAGTGGGGTATCGCGAAGAAGCAGCCTAACGAGTCGTTTATTGATTACTTCAAGCGTCTTCCAACCAGCAAGCTCTACGAACCAGGGTTCTGGGACAACGCAGCATCGTCACTCTCGATCGCCGGTGCCAAGGAGCAGAACGGTTGGGTCAAGACCTTGCCGCAGGTCTACCACTACACCTACGTCTCAGAATCGACGTTCAACTTCCGTGATTTCAAGCTGCGCAAGATTGCCTTGCCAAACCCTACGGTGACAAACCCCGTCATGCTCCCACTCGCTACGATGCTCGGCAGCCGTGACACCGTGAAGCGTGGTTTCTCCGAGGACTGGCTCCCAAACGACGGCTTCGTCCCTAAGATTTCCCAGCTTGGTGATGGCGTTGCCCCGGTTGTCAAGTTCGACGGCAAGTCGGTTCGTGGCCAGTGGGTCCGCTTCGATACGATGACCATGGATCACTGGGGTGCTATTGGTGCGAACCCGTTCCAAAAGGTTTACAGCATGTACTCGGCCCACGCCAAGTTGCTCGCGGATCTTCCATCGCACGAGAAGCCAAACGGCCGCATGCTCAGTGACGATTCGAATGCGGGCAACGTGACGGAGAGTGATGTGGATGTGCACGAGGCTCCAAGTGACATCATCCAGGCCATTATCGATGCGCAGAAGGAACTTCTTCCTCCTGCCGATT
This sequence comes from Pythium oligandrum, assembly GCA_020085045.1. Taxonomy (NCBI): domain Eukaryota; phylum Oomycota; class Peronosporomycetes; order Pythiales; family Pythiaceae; genus Pythium; species Pythium oligandrum. The sequence continues at coordinate 742,487 of JAHRIK010000001.1, read as the reverse complement.
TGCCTCCAGAGGTCCAGGATCCTTAAAAGCATGGGATGGTATGAGTTGCTACTATCAAAGTGAGTGCAACATCGTTAGTAAATGCCAACAAATAGTGCGTGATGGTCAATTTTGTGGATACCTTTTTTTTTTAATTTTGTTATGATAATCAATCAATACTTCACTTTTTTTTTTCTTTGTCGTGACGGTATTACTGATTTCATTAAACATGATAACTCGACGGACTTACACTCTTAAAAGATTAATGGCGATTCTCTGCCTATCAATTCCATGAATCCTGAGCTTGAAACGATGTCAGGGCCCCTAGCCATTCTTTCCCATAACATCGGTCTGGGTGCCTTGAGTATCTTCACGATGAAGAAAAAAAAAGTGAAGTATCGATTGATTATCAAAACAAAATTAAAAAAAAGGTATCCACAAAATTGACCATCACGCACTATTTGTTGGCATTTACTAACGATGTTGCACTCACTTTGATAGTAGCAACTCATACCATCCCATGCTTTTAAGGATCCTGGACCTCTGGAGGCAAATCGGCAGGAGGAAGAAGTTCCTTCTGCGCATCGATAATGGCCTGGATGATGTCACTTGGAGCCTCGTGCACATCCACATCACTCTCCGTCACGTTGCCCGCATTCGAATCGTCACTGAGCATGCGGCCGTTTGGCTTCTCGTGCGATGGAAGATCCGCGAGCAACTTGGCGTGGGCCGAGTACATGCTGTAAACCTTTTGGAGCGGGTTGGCGCCAATGGCACCCCAGTGATCCAAGGTCATTGTCTTGAAACGGACCCACTGGCCACGAACCGACTTGCCATCAAAGTTAATCACAGGCGCCACACCATCACCGAGCTGGGCAATAGTAGGAACGAACCCATCGTTGGCCAACCAGGCCTCCGAGAAGCCACGCTTCACGGTATCGTGGCTACCCAGCATCGTAGCGAGCGGGAGCATGACGGGGTTTGTCACCGTAGGGTTTGGCAGGGCGATCTTGCGCAACTTGAAGTCACGGAAGTTGAACGTCGCCTCAGAGACGAAGGTGTAGTGATACACCTGCGGTAAGGTCTTGATCCAACTGTTCTGCTTCTTGGCACCGTCAATCGAAAGCGACGTAGCAGAGTTATCCTCCACACCTGGCTGGTAGAGCTTACTGGTCGGAAGGCGCTTGAAGTAGTCCTTGAACGACTCGTTAGGCTGCTTCTTCGCGATTCCCCACTGATCCATGACTGGGTCGTAGAACGTGGCGTCCAAATCACCAACAATACCGTAGATAGCAGCGACCGTGGCCACGAACGTCTCGACACCCTCCAAGCCAGGCTTCACGTACTCTGTCAAAGTTGAACCCTGGAACGGAGCCGAGAGACCGGTGATCGAGTGCACCCAGTCCTTGCCACCAGCCCACAATGGATGTCCATTTGGATCCTCCTGGATCTCCACACCCTTGGTACCAGTGTTCAAAAGCTGGGCCAGCATACGAATCGTCGTGCCACCCTGACTGTGACCGATCAAGTGCACCTTCTGGAGCTGGCCGTCGATCACCTCACCCCACTTAGGGAACAAACCAGGGTACGTACGTCCGTAGCGCTCATGGCCATGCTTGGCGGCGTGGTTGGCACCATAGTCCACACGACCGCCCTTCAATTGCGCATAGATCTCAACAGCGCGATCCCAGTCACTCGAGAACTTGCCCACACCCACAGCGTACACTTCGTGACCCTCGGCCTTGAGCTTCGAGATGAAATCGCCCTGCAACGAACCCCAGTAGGGAATGTTGAAGAAATCGCCAGGTCCCCAGCCACCACAGCCGTGGACAAGCACGATCGGGTACTTGTTGGCGGCGCTGACGAGGCTCGAGCCGACGACGAACACGAGCGCGAGTGCCGCGACGAAGGAGGTGAATAGCTTTTTCATGACTCCTTATCAGGGCCCTCGCACGTTGGAGAATGACCACACTGCTTAAAGGCAGGAGCACACTCGAGGTGTGTCGTAAACGGCGTCTTTCTGAATGGCGAACGTACTCAGTGGCCCTTTTCTACGGGAGCCGTGCTTCCCATCCTTGGAAACAGCTTCGGTGCGCCATCCAACTGTCGGAGCGCGTCAACTGCACTCTTGGGACGCATGCCGACTGCCCAGGCCTCCTTAACTGGGGTTCTATTGATACATGAGACCAAAATGGTACGTGCACCAGCATGTGACTAGCTCCATTAATCGACATGGAGCGAATAAAACCGAGTGTACGATAACTAATACCGAGACTGTGCTGAACAGTAGATCCGTCAAACACGAGTTGCGCGAATGCGATGCTTTCGTGTCGTTGCATTGAAACGGGAGAGAGTAGAGCCCGTCTCATTACTCCGTAAAACCTGCGAATTGAGGACGTTTTGAATAGCTTTTAGATCATAAATGTGTAAGCATCGCGAATCAGTTGGATTTGAGGCCGTCGCCACAGGCTGTGTTCAAGCATTCTGATCACGTTGTGTGGCCTGCGGGAAGGGCTGAAGATTTGCCATCCCACTCCACCCAGTTTCCATGTCCATACGACCGATTTCTCCAGTGTGCAAGCTCGAAAGGGAACCAAAACCTGAGATCTAATTGGGCCCAGATTGATGAGGGTCAAGTCGTGCGTGCCTTGAAGCTGGCAATGTAGGGACAAAGCCGTCACTCCAGAGCCACTTTTGTGTCGTAAACACGCAAGTGATTGCCCCAAGATCTTTTAGCATGGTGTCTGGAAGTACCACCGGACTTTTGGCCACCGCGCGATTTAGGACATCCAGCCTCCCTCCTCTTGGCTCTCCACGTGCGCTCGCTCCCCAAGCCCCTACGTCAGCGCAACTCGCTCCTCTCCTCTCAGGCCTATCCATCTCCAGGATCACCGGATGGAAACTGTGAGATCCGCTGTGGACTTGCGATACCTCGTCCGCCACCGTGGCGCTGGTGCCAATCCATTCCTGACGGTCGCCAAAATAAACTCGTCCCATGATGGTACGAGTCTTTGTTGTGAAAAGGAAGGGGTAAATGTCAACGAACTGTTCTTGATCGTCAATCTTGTGGATACTTTATTTACATTTGTTATGATAATCAAACAATATTTCGCTGCCTCTTCAGCTTGAAGATATTCATGAAGCCCAACAACTTGGACTCACGCTTAGGAACCACAATTAGTGGCGGCTCTCGGTTCGTCAGGCTCTCAATCGCGGCAAACAACCGCTTTACCATCCTCTCTGGGGTGATGACAGACGTAATACCCTCCGCATTCAACGGCAGACTCGTCAGGAGTGCCGTATGGGCGAAGAAGAGCTCAGATGGGTCCACTGCCTTCTGACCACCGACAATCGACGCATGGTCGACGTGCTTGATGATTGGGAGCCGCATCCAGTGACCTGGTCGGCTCTGACCCTTGAAATCAAGCGCAGGACCGTAGCCATCGTGTTCCATAGACTCGGTGTTGACCATGCCGTCGTTTGCCCGCCATGACTCTGGTAGGCGGCGTGTCTTGGTGGTGAAGTTGCTGGCCATGATCTTGGAGAACGTCCGGAGGCTCTTGGAAATACAGAGCTTGTCAAACTTGGTCGTCGCGTACAACGGGGCTCCGTCCTTGGCTGTGTTATATACTGTGCACTCGGTGCTGAAGCTGAAGTAGAACACGTTGGGCAATGTCGTGACCCAGAGATTCTCCTCCTTGGCTCCATGCGTTGATAACGACCACGGCGCAATGTCCTTGAACCCAGGCGCAAACATCCGACTCGTCATCACACGGTGCAGATACGCCGGCACTCCTTCGTCCTTTGTGTACGGGTAGATGTTCCACTGGTCGAGTTGAGGATCCATGCCGGGCTTGGCACCTGAGACCCCCTTGATGCTGAACCAAAAGGCCACGACGCTTTCCATGAGGTCTGCGACATCAAAGAAGCGGTCCATCAGCGTCGTGCCTTGATTCGGCGATGCGATGGTCGTAATCGATACGATCCAGTTCTTCCCACCGGAAAACAGTGGATGCGACTCGGGGGACTCGGCAATCGTGGCACCAGCTGTGCCATGCGCCAACAGCTGTGCCAGCATCCGACTCGTGGGTCCTCCCATACTGTGGCCGATCAAGTGCACCTTCTGGATCTGTCCATCGACGACCTCGCCCCACTGTGGAAACAAACCCGGAAACTCGCGACCGAAGCGCTTGTGGCCGTGATGTGCCGAGTGGTTCTCGCCGTAGTCGACACGCCCGCCTTTAACCTGTGCGTAGAGTTCACAAGCTCGGTCCCAATTGCTGGAGAACGGACCAACCGAGGCCGTGTATACTTCGTGACCCTGTAATCGGAGCTTTTGCGCTAGATCTCCATGGAATCGCCCCCAGTTCTTGGTGCCATCTGGCGCCTCGATCTGTGTGAAGAAGCCGTGGACCAGGACGATCGGACTCGCGTTCGGCATCTTCCTGTCCGCTTGGATAATGAACACTGGCCATCAGCATTCGGTTCGCTGTGGACGAAGCAGCCATTCTTCGTAATCAGCTTCAGAATGTCCAGTCCAGTCAGCTGAAATCTCTTCTTCGAGGCAAAATTCTCAGTTGTGAGACGCCCATTTCCTCATTTTTCGCGTAGAGACCTGCGAGAACGCATACTGAGTCGCTTCTCTCGTCCAGCAATCTGTGCAACACGGCATTCGAAAACCTTTGATAGTTGATACTGAATCTTCAAGGAGGATTTGTTCTCAGGATCGGGAGGCTGCTTCTTCTCTATACCAACCACCCAACACTTCAAGGAGCTCTATGCAAAAAGCCTTTCAGGAGCAGGTGAGTAACTCGGACTGTCACAAGTCCGGATGGTATGACAAGCCCAGTCAATGACGAGGTTCAAGGTGACTGCGAAGAAGGTTTATGGGTTCAGCAGCCAAGTGGCAGATTTCGAGGTGACTGGCGTCCGGCACCGGACCGAGATTCATTCGCGCCTGCGACAATGTATCATTTCTCAATCCAAGCGGCGTCTGTTAAATGCCCAACACCAGTCCGATCATTCTCGTCCATGGTTTCTTCGGCAAGGCCGAATCTCCGGACGGCACCAAGTACTTTGGCCGTCATCACGGAGACCTAGCCCAGAAACTTCGTCTACAAGGCCATCAAGTCTATACGGTATCTATCGGGCCCTTTGCCAGTAACTGGGACCGCACCTGTGAACTGTACGCACAGATCAAAGGCGGACGAGTCGATTACGGTGAGAAGCATTCAGCGCATCACAACCACAAGCGATTTGGACGCGAATACGCTGGCTTCTATCCACAATGGGGAGACGTCGTCGATGGTCAAGTCCAGAAAGTGCATTTGATCGGCCACAGCATGGGTGGCCCTACGAGTCGTATGATGGCTCAGCTGTTGGCACATGGAACGAAGGGGGCGCCAGTCGAAGAGGATCCCGAATCTCATCAGTTGTTCTCTGGTGGCAAGGACTGGGTCTTGTCAATCACCACGATCGCATCGCCTAACCAGGGTACAACACTGATGGACCGCTTCTTCGACATTGCTGACTACATGGAAGATGTTCTGGCTTTCTGGTTCAGCATGAAGGGCATCTGGCCGAGCAAGGACAACACCGGAATGGATCCGATGCTCGATCAATGGGACGTCTCGCCTCGCTCCATCACTGAAGGCGTGCATGAGTATTTGCATCGCGTCCTGAGCAGTCACATGTTTGCACCTGGGTTCATGGACATTGCGCCATGGTCTTTGTCGACCGAAGGAGCCAAACAAGAGAACACGTGGGTCACGACGTTGCCCAATGTGTTCTATTATAGCATCAGTACCGAGTGCACTGAGTACAACGTCGCCAAGGACGGAACTCCATTATATGCGACGACCAGGGCCGACAAGTACTGCATCTCATCGGGTCTCCGTCCCTTTGCCAAGATCATAGCCAGTGACTTCACGACCAAGACCAAGCATTTCCCGGATACCTGGCGTGCCAACGATGGCGTCGTCAACACTGAGTCCATGGATTCCGACGGCCATGGCCCATTGATCGACTTTAACGGACAGAGTCGAGCCGGTCACTGGATGCATTTCCCACACGTGAATCACGTAGATCACGCGTCGATCGTCGGTGGTCAGAAAGAGGTGGATCCAACTGCTCTCTTTCTCACCCACGCGACCATTCTAGCGTCTTTGCCGACCAAGACGAAGGCGAAGACGGTTGTGGACGCACCAGAGCACGTCGTCAAGCGGCTTCTCGTGGCAATCGCGAGTTTGACGAACCGAGAACCGCCACCAGTTGTCGCACCTGTTCGTCCGTCCAGAATCTCGTCGTTGTGGAATATTTTCAATCGCAGACCAAAGCAAAGCATCGTCTAACTGGCAAGCGACGTGCATTGCCGGTGGGCAACGGAATCCATCGACGCTGTTGTAGTCTATCTGTTTGCTCTCGTACGTCTTAAGTTCATTACGCTCGAATACACTCGATCTCTCAGTTTTCAATACAAAAACATGTTCCATTATACATTATCAACGTCCTAACCAATAAAAGCAAGCTCCTTACCACGCTTCCGAGATCTCAATGGATCCGGCCTTGCCCGCTGGACTCAGCTTCTTGCCCACCGTCGCGAAATCCACAACCTCTCGGTCGTTGAGTTGCTCAATGGCCGCTTGTAAGCGATCCACAAGTTGTCCTGGGGCAACAACCTCTGTCAATGGAGCTTTTGGAGGCAAATCCGCGAGGATGGCTGCGTGAGCGAGGTAGAGTTCGGATGGGTCGATCTCCCGCTGACGCCCGATAATGGTCAAGTGGTCGATGTGAGTCAAATGCGGCAAATTCATCCAGTGACCGGCACGCGAACGACCGTCGAACTGGATAATAGGACCATGACCATCGCTGAGCATGGATGGCGTGTTAACAGCGCCGTCGTTGCACTGCCACTCGCCTGGGAATCCCATCTTCACACTCGTAAAGTCACTGGCGATGAAAGCAGCGCATGGACGCAACTCGATGGAAATGCATACAACGTCTGGCTGAGTGGTATCGTAGCGAGGCTTCCCATCTGCAGTCGTCTTGTACTCGGTGCAATCCGTGGAAATACTGTAGTAAAAGACGTTTGGGAGCGTCTGGACCCACTTGTTTTCTTCTTTGGAGCCAGCGGTCGAGAGCGACCACGCCACAATGTCCTTGTAGCCAGGTGCGAACATGCGACTCTGCATGATTCGATGGATATACTCGCGGATCGTCTCGCCATCTTTGCGTGGGTAGATGTCCCACTGGTCCAGCTGCGCGTCCACACTCAGTTGCTTGCTCTTCGTGACGCCAGTGAAAGAAAACCATGTCGCCAATGCGTCCTCCAAGGGATCCGCCACGAGCGAAAAGCCGTCGGCCAGTGTCGAGCCTTGGTTCGGTGAGACGACGGTCGTGATGGACAACACCCAGTCGTTGCCACCAGAGAACAACGGATGAGACTGAGGGTTTTCCTCAACTGGAGCCCCCTTCGTGCCATGTGCCAACAATTGAGCCATCATGCGACTCGTAGGGCCACCCATGCTGTGGCCGATCAAGTGTACCTTCTGGACTTGGCCATTGACGACAGTACCCCACTGAGGAAAGAAGCCAGGGTACTCACGGCCAAAGCGCTTGTGGCCATGATGAGCTGAGTGCTTCTCGCCATAGTCAACGCGACCACCTTTGATTTGCGCGTAGAGTTCACAGGCTCGGTCCCAGTTACTGGCGAAGGGTCCAATGGAGACTGTGTGGACTTGGTGGCCCTGCTGACGGAGCTTCTCTGCGATGTCGCCGTGGTAACGCCCCCAGTACTTGGTGCCGTCAGGGTTGACTGCCTGACCCGCAAAGCCGTGAACCAGAATAATTGGTGCGGTATTGTTCGAGACCAGAGGAGCCGATGAAGACGTCGAGGCCGTCGAGGTCGGAGACAGCGGGTGCAAGGCGTCCGAAAGCTTGGAGAGCCAGCCGAAGAGGTCCATTGTAGCCTGAGAAGGAGAAATGAGGAATGAAAGTGCAGTCAGAGGCAGAGAATAGTGTTAAAGAGACTTTGTACCCAGATACAGAGAATTTGTCAAGTATCCTGAGGAACTTTGAAGCTGATTCCTGAAATCTTGTGGATTCAACAAATCGCGAATGAGATAAATCATTGCACTTGGGTTGCTTTTTCCCATGCTGGCTCATTTATGGAAAAATTCGTGTGTATTTGACAAATTCGATCCGAAATGCAACGAATTAATATCGAACAACTCAGGACATCACCAGGGTTCAGCCCTTGGGACGGTGGGTGACGTCCCCACTGACGTGAGGTCCTGAGACAGAGCATGTGGGTACCAGGTCTGGGCTGCGTCTTCTGACTCGGGTTCTTCGCGATTGTTCAGGTGGGTGATCACCTGCTTCAAGCGTGTCACGAGTTCTGCAGGCGCAACAACAGCCGTGCCGTTTCGTCCTGACACTGGCAAGCCAGCGAGAATGGCTGCATGAACGCAATAGAGATCCGTTGGATCCACTTCCTTCTGACTGCCGACGATAGTCAGGTGATCCATGTGAGTGAGGAGAGGCAACTTCATCCAGTGACCAGGCAACGAGCGACCGTCAAAGTCGATCACTGGGCCGTGGCCATCAGAAGCCATCGACACTGTGTTGATCGTGCCATCGTTGGCCTTCCACGACTCGGGGAAACCGAGCTTGGTGGTGAAGTCACTGGTCATGAACGCCGAGAAAGCGCGCAATTCGAGCGACATGCAGTTCGAGTCTGCCGTGACAATCGGTTCGCCCTCATCCGAGGTTGTCTGGATCGTACACTGCCCGCTGATACTGTAGTAGTAGACGTTGGGGAGGGTCGTGACCCACGCGTTCTCTTCCTTTGCACCTTCAGTGCAACCCGACCAAGCCACGATGTCCTTGAAACCTGGCGCAAACATGCGGCTTCCCAGAATCCGATGGATATAAGCACTCACTCCTTCGTCTTCCTGGCGTGGCGTGATGCCCCATTGATCCAAGTGCGGGTCAAATAGAGTCGCGCCTGGCTGAGCCGTGAGTCCTCGAACAGCAAACCAAATGGCCAGTGCATTCTCGATCGTATCGGAGATGGATGAGAAGCCATCGAGCAGCGTCGTGCCTTGGTTAGGCGAGGAGATGGTCGTGACCGAGAGCACCCAGTCCTTACCGCCTTCGAACAGCGAATTGGACGCTGGGTCTTCGTCGATCGGAGCTCCTTTCGTGCCATGCGCCAAGAGCTGAGCGAGCATTCGGATCGTCGTACCACCGAGACTGTGGCCCACTAGATGCACCTTTCGAATGCGTCCATGGGCGTCTTTTTCGCCCCATTCCGGATACAAACCCGGTAGTTCGCGTCCAAAGCGCTCGTGGCCGTGATGTGCCGAGTGCTTCTCGCCATAATCCACGCGTCCGCCTTTGATCTGCGCGTACAACTCACACGCGCGATCCCAATTGCTGGAAAATGGACCAATGGAGACAGTGAAGACCTTGTGACCAGCAAGCTCGAGCTTGTCGGCAATGTCGCCGTGAGAACGACCCCAGTACCGTACACCGTCCGAGGTCTCAGCCTGCCCAGCGAAGCCGTGGACCAAAACGATCGGACACTTGTTGTTGACGGCGCCGCGCGGCACGTCTTCGAGGAGCTTGGGCGCGGACGGCGCCAGCGCGTCCGAGAGTTGCGTCCAGCAGCCACACAGACTCATGGTGGACACTGAGCAAGATGTGAAGTGAACATGCTTGATGACGCTCTTCACGCAACCGACTGAGTTGGATGTGTTTGATGGACGTGAGCTCTTGACCGCTGGTCGAAATCACATAAATCAGTAGGTTTACGACCCATCCACAGAGTGGATGTGGTACTGTGAAGTTTAGTGTACTGAGATAATGATTCTTTCCGCCATAGAAAAATCCATGGGCTCACTTCAGCTGAGTGAGAAAATCCTAGGCCGAGGCGAAGTGGATGGTTTCTGGGTCTGGGATACGCCGATAGCTGTGGCGACGGTAATCAGTTGCTGCATTCGAGACGGCCATGAGCGCCACGGCCAGGCCGGCGCCGCACACCACACCGAGCAAAAACCCAGCTGACGACGAGGCCCCTGGCGCCCTAGGTTGTGTCAACTCCAACGCGATCGTCTCGAATTGCTCGACCTGACTTCCGTCTTTCGGCGTTGGCTCGTTATGCAAAAGATGTTCTAGCATCTGTTCGAGCTGAGTGCGAGGCGGGAGGTCGACGGTCTTGGCAGTCGTTGTCTTGTTCTTGAGCGCCTTGGTGACGTCGAGAAACCACGGACCGAAGGTGATTGGAATCAAGTGGCGACTCGAGGAATTCGAAAAGTCGAGCTGGTTCAGATCGATCATACGCAACAGTTGGTTCTGCGTTGACTGGATGTAGAGCTTACGTCGTGCGTGGTCACGAACGACGCTCCACTCGGTCGCTTCGCCCACTGGCGGACGGACGACTGTGTTGATGATATGAAGAGCATCGGACACGCCACGCTGCTCCTCCGTACCCGCCATGTACGAAGCACCGGCGAAATCGTTGGTGTATCCGCCTGGAGCACGGTGATTTAGCACCGACGCACGCACAAAGCGCTCCGTGGATCCGTAGCCGCCTGGGATCGTCTCCAATCCATTTGCTTGGAGGGAAGTGAGCTGGTCGAGTAATGGTGGGTCGTTGGTCAGCACGTGGTTGATGTTGTCGTACACTTTGGTCTGCCCTTGTAGGAACTCAATCACAAGACTTTTCCCCTGCGCGTCGTGGATACTCACATGCAACGGCACGCGTCCAAGACTTGTCGAGTGAAGGATGGGAATTTGGATCCGTTCGTCAAACTCGGCGATCTGGATCGTCTTCAGACCATCTCGCACTTCATCCACCGTCGCATAGTTTCCCAGAAGATACGAACAAACAGAGGCGACGATCGGCTTGACAGGATCCTTGACATTGGACTCATTGTACTGTGGCGTGGGGTACTCGGTCGCGATCAGGTAGAGCCACGCAGCCGACAGCCCGCGCTCATTCAAGCCATCCGCCGCGAGGTTCAGTCCAAAGGAGTTGAACGCGACGAATCCATACTTGCTTTCCCACGCGTAGTCCGAGCACTCGACGCAATCGAAAACTGGAAGCTCCTGGAACTTGGTGCCGCGCGGGATCACTTCGACGACGGTCTTGAGATCCACGACAAAGTCCATGGTCCGCGCGCTGATGACATTGCTGGGGATGGACGTGTTGAGTAGAAAGTCACTACAGGCCGCGGCCACCGAGAGCGAGGCCGCGAGGACGAGGGCAACGCCGCGCATGATGCCGACACCGCTCGAGATGAGATGGAGAGGCGTCTGGCCGGATCCTCAAGTCCAGGAATGTACTAAGTTCCAGTTAGACCTGTCTACTGAGATAGGGCGATCGATCCGCATGGTGGCTGCTCGTGGTGCACAAACTGGATGCCCGATGGATGAGTGGAGCCAGCGCGGTGAACCAGCACGCACCCACGACGGAGTGTATGCGTCCAGAGAGAACGAAGATGACGCTACTTGGCGTCATCAAGAAGAGATCAACTTCAAGTATCCTGGGTTGGTAAACACTGTGGTTGGTCGACGGTCGTGTCTTTGCAGCCGGCGTGGAAAATAATGGAAAGCAACTCAGGCACGAAATGACGCACGATGGGGTTTCGGCATGTCAAAACTATCTGTGATCCTGACAAAAGCGATTCTTTCCAGAAATCGAGTTAGACCGGGTATGGAGTCCAGAATCGTGTAGTAACTGGTGTTCAGTCGCACCAGTGTCGACCCCTAACCGCCGCACATACCCAACACAAAGAAAGCAAGGGGTGGTGCACTGTCCAACGTTCACAACGAGATTGCGATAAACGGAAGAAGGGCGCATCTGCCACGGCGTCTTCCGTGAATACGCGCACGAATAACGCCTTCCAGCGTCCGGCACGCGACGCGCGCACCAGCAAAGCAGTCCGCATCGGTCTGCACGTGACGTGCACGCTGATCAAGATAGCGCAACGGCCGACTCCGAGTCGATCGAATCTCGGCGAAACCCGGCGTCGTCCTCCCGTTCCCTCCCCTCCTCCTCCTCCTCCTCTCCGCGGTCCCCTCCGCTCCGCCGTCCATTTTCCCGGACCAGTTTGGACAAAGGTCTAAAATTTCGTTAGTCCGCCCGCGACCAGCTCATTTCTCAGAATGCTCATTCGCCCTGAGCATATTCAGTGGATCACGACAGTGACCGAAGGCCGACGACTGAGCGCCAACGACTCGAGTGTGAACCCGAAAACCAACATCGTGACGACTCTCAAGGCCGATGTCGACACAGATACCACGTGGATTTACGTCTACGCCACCGCGCTTTTCATCTCGTTTCTCACGACGTTGATGGCGGCGTATCACATGCGCAAACTCGGCGGTGACATCTTCCGATCCACAGTGCGCTTTGTCATGACCAGTTTCCTGCTCTCGTCGTCGCTGCATGCGCTTGCCGGTGGCATTTTCTACTCGCTGCTGATCAAGTCGGTGCATTTGTGGCTTCTCCAGGCTGAACACGTCGCCAAGAAGCAGAGCAAGTCGGATCCATATTACAGCAACAGGACCACGCCGTCTCCGTCCACAGTTTCGCTCACGCAACTAGTCGACGGCAGTGGTGGTTCGATGATCCACGACGCCGTCGAATCGATTCTGGCACCGGATGACAACAATGATGGTGGTGAAGCCGCGTACCTCAGTAAGATCACCCACGAGAGCAAGCCGCTATCAAACACGCTGACGATGTTCCTGATGCTTGAGAACATTTTCCTCGTGCTCAGTGCATACTGGATCGTGTTGTTGACGCGAGAGTTGTACAAGTTGGCCAAGATTACGCACGACCGAGGCTCCCAGAATGAACGCCGTGTGATTCGCATGTACGCAGGAGGCGCTCTCGGTATCCTCGGCATTTTCTTCGTTGTCGGCCTCGTGCTGGCCATAATGCATCGCGGCTATACCCATGCATTCCGGTTCCTCAACATGCTGGAATTGACGGCCATCCTGATTTCAGTGACATACGCAGGGTGTTCTCTATGGTCCCTAAAGTCCAAGGGTCGAAAAAACGAGCATATTCACGGAATGATGATGGCGTCGCCTCTCTATCGCCGACTCAAGATGCTGCTGATCGTCTGTGCCGTATTCAGTTTGCCGTACTCGGTACTCCAGATCACGTTGCTCGCGATCCCAAAGGACAAAGTTGATTGCATTCCGGATTATCTCGTGGGTCTCGTTTCGATGCTTTACTATTTCTTCGGTGCAGCTCAAGCCGTCGTCATGGGTAGCAGTCTGGAATGTTGTCTACGTGTTTTATACCCGATTATCCCAGCGCACGTGCGAAATTCGCCTCAGTGGAACGCCATGCGACTCTCGCGCCGCAACGAAGGCGCAGTTCTCTTCGAGGCCGCTCCACCGCCAGAGCGCCCTGTTTTCGTGACGACAGATATCGAGTCTTCCAGCGCGTTGTGGGCACAGGCACCTCAAGCCGTCATTGACCAAGCCCAGCGTATCCACGATGACCTTATGCGGGCGACACTTCCGAAATACGACGGCTACGAGATTACGACAGCGGGTGACGCGTTCCAGCTTGCGTTCCACAACATTGCGGATGCTGTGTCGTACTGTATCGAAGTCCAACTTTTCTTGCTCCAAGCCAAGTGGCCATCGCAACTCGAGAATCTCATCCCATCGACCAAGACCGAGCGCGAGTTCGGACTGAAGTGCCAACTCCTTTTCCGCGGTTTGCGTGTGCGTATGGGCGTTCACGACACGAACATCGACGAAGAGGGCGCGATCGTTACCCAAATCCACCCGGTAACTGGTCGCACAGTGTATATCGGTGCGAGTGAAATGATCGGTCGAGAAGTGGGTGATGTCGGGTATGGTGGTCAGATCATCGTGTCAAAGCGTGTGGCGGCGTTCCTGCGCCTGCATGAAGAGAAGGTGTCGCTTCGTACGCCTTTCCTCTTGGATTACTATGGCACCCACGAGATTTGTGCTTTGGAAATGAATGTGGAGCTGTACGAGGTGACGCCCAAGCTTCTCGATGCTCGCCGCAAGATCTTCAAGAAGCGTCATGCGCAGGATGAAGGCAAACCGAGCGTCGATGGCAAGTGCGCCAAGCATCACAGTCAAAATCACACTGAAAGTAGTAGTGAAACGACGGACGAATCCAGGGAGTGTGAAGAGTGCACCGTGGAGTTCCATGAACAATTAACGCCGCCACAGGAGGCAAGGACGGCGGCAGCCAAGGCTATGTGGAAAGTCTAGGTGTCGGATCGTACCATCAAGTAGATAAAGCGTATTTATTAGTATATTCTGCGTCGCGGATGCTGGCATGTAAACCCCGTGGTGTTAGTTGTCTGGGTGCGTGACGCTGTAGAGCAGACGATCAAACGCTTCCTGCTTGCGGAGTTTGTCGTGGACCATCGTGATGGTCGTCAGTGCAGCCGTGTCCTGTCGTTTATGCTCATTAATGAGCAAGCGCATCCCGGCAACGAGCAAATCGCGCGTCTTCTGACTCTCGGCTTCGAATAACAACGTCGTCTTCCCGTTGTCGAGTTGGAAGAGCAGATTGTTGTCTAGGTCGTCGCTCATCGCAGCCCATCCGAGAGTCTCCATATCGCTGTCAGACAAACCAGCTGCAATGCGACGCGCGTTGTGAATAAACAACTTGACGCACTTGGTTTTCTTGGGCGGACTCGCGTCAGTCGTTGATGACGCGCTCTCAAAGATGAGGAAACGCGATTGCGCATGGTCGAGACGCAGCGTGCGATGCTTGATCACTCCTTCGGACGGATAATACTTGAGCTGGAAGCCTTTGACCAGGAGCTTCTTGAAATGCGTCACGAGCTCCTTACTCTTCTCCTGACGAGCTGCCGCCGCTGATTTCTTCGGACTCGCTGGTTTGTCGTCCACCGACTTGACTTTCGAGGGCTTTTCTAATTGCGGCTTCTCCGCTTTCGATCTCTGGCGTTCCGTTCGTTTCTCCTGAGCCTTTGGCGACTTGAGCTCCTCCGTTTCTTCCTCTTCATTGGTTTCTTCGACGACTGGAACAGGTTCAAGCACCCCCGTACGACTAGGACGCGGGGGTTTCGGCGCTTCCTTGGGCTCTGACGTCGTAGTGACACTCGTGACCGACGTGGTCATAGCAGTCGTGATCAGCGTCGTCAGCACTGCTGGCAAGCGCGTCTCCTGGGACTCACCCGTCGAGCCAGGCGGCGTCTGGAGCTTGCCCAGTGCCTGCTGGACGAGCTGAGCCGTGACGTATTGCTGACTTTGCGCCACGACGCCCGAGCCGCGCCGCATCGCCAACACCGCGCCTTCCTTGCACATCTCCATGACCTTTTCACTCGCGCGCCGCTTCATCTGCAGGATCGTGAGATCAATCACTTCTTCGTGTTGCTGGAAGGTCGGCGCGAGCCACTTGCGATGCAACTCGCGCGCGCCATGGTACGATGGGAGCACCAACCAGAGCAGAAACACGATCTTGGCTTCGTAGTAGAGCGGTAGCCATCCAATGATGGTGTCGCCGACCATCTCAAACGCCCAGAAGAAGGCGTTGACCATCCAGAACGTGATCCATTGCAGCATCTCCTCTTTGTCCTGACGCCGCAACGCCCGGGACGACTTGTACAGCGGATAGACGCAGCCAATACCCACACAGCATTGGCGTGCGGTCCATGGACCCAGCAGCACCATGCTTTACGGAGGTAGAGCTGCGCGATGGCCGTGCTTGTTGCGATATGAACGCGTGGCGCACGTCGTCGCGAGGCGGCTTTGGCTCCCATGTTGAAGAGCTATAGTTAGCTCTCTCTTTTGTAATTATGCAAACAATATACGTCTACATGTTGTATTTTGAATAATGAAAGGGTCTATAAACCAATTAAACCTAAACGTATGATTTTAAAAGCGTATTTAACACAATTGTATCGTCTGGATCCGTAGTTGTCCATTTTTCTGATCTATCGAGGTTCGTATCGATGTATCGGTTCGTAACGTTATGCCCGTGATGACCCCTCACAAGGCACAAGCATTCAGTCCACGTGCATTACGCAGTGCATGGGACTCGCGCGTTGACGGTCTTTGCGTGCGGTAGACGACGACTGGCGACATGGAAAAGCGATGGCTGCGTGTGGAAGTGTCTTCCGCTGTGATGCACGCCGTGGATGACGCGGAAGGCGGCGCGTTGGCGCACTCGTCGCCGCTCAAACTCGCGCTCACCGGCATGTTCTTCGGTCTCATCCACGTGCTCACGGGCCCAGATCACTTGAGTGCGCTCGCGACGCTATCGGCTGGGTCGTCATGGCGGTCGTTTGCGCTGGGCATGCGCTGGGGATGCGGCCACAGTATCGGATTGATCATCATGGCGGTGATCTTCATCTCCCTGGACGGGAAACTCGACTTTTCTGTCTTGAACGTGGTCACCGATGTGCTGGTAGGGGTGTTCATGGTCTGTTTGGGGCTTTACGGCGTGCATGAAGGTATCAAGAAGTCCAAGAAGCGACGAAGAGAGATGCAAGAGGCCGATCGAGTGAAGAAGGAGAGCAAGACCGACGACGAGGCAAGCGCGGTCGAGACGGATGTGGACACGGTGTCCATTGTTAACTCTGTGCGATCGCCACCCTCGTCACCACGGGAGCAATTGATCAAAGGCGCTAGTCGTAGCGAAGACCTAGAAGAAGAAGACGAGTTGATTGGTGGGGACGACGAGTCACAGATGTCTCCCTCTCAGCGCAAGCGGCCGTTAGCTCGATGCCGCAAGAACGTCCAGGAGGAGACAGTGGGCGATGAGGAAGACATCGACGAGAGTAAGGACGCTACGAAGGAATCAGCAGTTGCGCACGACATTGTCGTACAGCAGATCAGTCCGATGGACAGCACCGTGTCGATGGAAGAGCTCCTGTCAACACGGCGACACAGTCGAAGCAGCGATGCCGACGAAGAGGAAGATGCCGTTGCCGATCGTGACGACGTCATCAAGTGCTGCAACCGGCGGTATCGGTTACCCAAGTGGATGCAGATTGACTTCAAGAACGCCCAAACCCAAAAGGTACGACCTGACCGCCGTGATTCCCACAGACTCGATCCCGTTATAATCACTCTACTGCTGTTTCTTTTGCAGTGTACAGCGCTGATCGTGGGTATCGTTCACGGCATTGCAGGCCCGGGCGGCATCCTCGGCGTGCTGCCCGCTGTCGGCCTGCACGACACCGTCAAGTCGGTGGTTTACCTCGGCTCGTTCTGCCTCACGTCCATCGCGACCATGGGTGTGTTTGCGGCTCTGTACGGAGAAGCCACTGGTCGTCTCGGAGAACGCAGTGAACTGATGGCATTTCGCATCGCCATCTTCTCGTCGATGGCTTCCGTGATCGTCGGGATCCTGTGGCTGGTCCTCGCGGCTGCTGGCAAGCTACAAGACGTATTTGGCTGAGGATTCGATAACACGCTTTTTATCTCGATCCATGCGTGCGTTCTTTCTCGTTTCGCTATCAAAACGCCTTGAACTCTGTTGGAAAAGCGCCATCACAAGCCATTCCGCAGGGATAACCAGTCCGTGCTGTTTTTATATTGCAATGTAGTAAGAGCCAGCCTTGCGGTGATGCTGAGTGTACAAGAGCCACCGGGGAGACTCACGAGGTGAGGAGCGAGAATACAACTGAGGGATGCTTTGTGACGAAGCGTGTGTGTGCTTGCTAGTGTACGATTACTCGGCCTGGACGGCGGGGGCTTCAGCTTCGGTCTCAGCAGCTGGCGCCTCGGTCTCCTTGGCCGCTTCGTCCGTCGATTCTGTGAGCAGAAACACCATCAATCTCTCTGATGATTCACCCGTCTCCATTCATTTTGTGCGTACCCGCGACGGCGTCCTTGTTCTTCCAGTAGTCGTCCATGTCGCTGTCGAGCTTCTTGGAGGCGTGCTCCTCCGACTTGCCCCAGTAGCTATCCATCTCACGGTCGAGATCCTCAGCAGTCTTTGGCTTTGGCTTGGCGCCACCACGGCCACCACGGCCACCCTTAGCACCGCCACGACCTGGCTTGCCACTGTTGTTCTTGCGGCCGCGTCCACCGTTGTTGTTGTTGGCAGGGGCGCTGTTACCGCCCTTGCCGCCCTTGGTACCTGGGTTCTTGGCGTTCACCTTGCGGCTCTGACGCGCGTCGTACGGCGCCGCACGCTTGCTGCGCTCGCCATTGTTGCCACCGCGACCCGATCGATTTCTTGGCATGGTTGTGTGGGGGAGGGACGTAGAGGAGGGGAGCGGAGCGGAGGGGAGGATCTCGAGGAGCTACACTCGAGTTCAAAATGTGGAGGGAGTCTAACCGCAACAGGGGAGCGAAACGATACGACAGCCGGCCGGGGGGGGGGGAGGGGACGGCGGGGAATCGAAGCAACTCACGCGCAACATAGGCTCCAAAAGACCATCATTCTCACTTGGTCCAAGTGAGAATTTTCTCCCGAATGGGGACAGAGTGATGGTCTTAGACTTGTCTCGAGTGATGGTCTCGTCGTGTCAACTCACCATCTCACGTGTCAGCGCAATGACGATGGGATCTTCAACGCATTCCGCAATTCCCTCGCATGTCCACACGTCCTCTCGACTACTAAGTCCACTCCGCTCCGCTCTTCAACGTCCTCCTCCCTTGTGACCAATCATGAACGCCATGCCGACGCCATACGCTCCATACTTCAAGCAAGAACTCGTCCATGAGCTGGACGAGCTCGCCATCTCCGCGCCAATGGGCGGCAGCGAGGCCAGTCTCGGCTCGCCTGTGCCGTCCGACGCCTCGCAGCCGCGTCGTCGTCGCAAGCGCGAAGCCATTGAGATCCCAGAGGAACTCGCGGCTTCCATGAACAACGACGAGA
Organism: Pythium oligandrum; assembly: GCA_020085045.1. Lineage (NCBI taxonomy): Eukaryota > Oomycota > Peronosporomycetes > Pythiales > Pythiaceae > Pythium > Pythium oligandrum. The sequence continues at coordinate 723,646 of JAHRIK010000001.1, read as the reverse complement.
AGGAAGTCAAGAAACTCAAGAACCGCATTGCTGCGGCGCGACTCCGCGAGCGCTCGCAGCAAAAGATCCGCGACTTGGAAGCCGAGGTCGCCGCGTTGCGTCAGCGCACCCAGTTCCTCGAGTCGATCGTCCAGCAGTGCAGCTGCTGCTCGGCTGCCGCCAACGGCTACTGCGTCAACACCACGCCGTTCCCAAGCTCACCCGCGCCCACGTCGGCGACGTCGACGCCCTGCCACTCGCCTTCCTCCATGGACGAGGGCGTCGCACTGACCCAGCAGGCGATTCTGAGCGAACTCGAAGACGATTTGCTCCACCAGCTCCTCTGGCAGTCGGAGGAGCTGCCCCACATGTAGATAGTCGCGTTTTGTAAGTTATAAAGAAGCTCAGTAGGAGCTTCTCTCCCAATGTCATTCAAACCTGCTGGTGCGTGTCATAGTGAGTCATTCGTATACTGTATACCTCCTCATTAGAGCGCCGTTGAATCTCTGCGTACTTAGTGAACCGTGCTGTTGTTAAGTTCGCATCCACTCACCCAGAGAAGCAGGGCACCGCCCGCATCCCAGATCGACACACGCGGTGGAAGGAAGAAGACGCGGCTCACGACTGCTACACGCCACGAGCGACGCCAGACACCCTCACATCGGATTCTCCGTGTCCGACTCTATTGGAATCGACTCATGGCGGAAGCAAACGCCTCCCCCGTGGACAGCAACGGCAAGCGCACGCTGCTCGACTTGGCCGGCAACGAAGTGGACGACTTGGAGCTCGCGGACACGACGCTGGACGACGTGATGATCTCGCCCGTGCTCAAGAAGGCCCGCGTGGACGAGGGCCTCGCGGAGGACGCGTTCCAGCTCGAGGACGAGGACGAGGACATTGAACACGACGCCGACGCGTTGGCGCCGCCGCCCGACGCGAGTACGGACGAGGACGACGATGCTGTGCTCCCTCGTAGCGACAATGAGATCGACATTGTCACGGTGGACGACGAAGAGGACGAGGAGGACGACGACGAAGAAGACGAAGTGGACGACGAGGGCAGTGGCCTGGCCGAGCAGGAAGAGGAGGAGAGCGAAGACGGCGAGCCGCCGCTCGTCTCGCCGTTGCAGCGACGGAAGATGGAGCAGAACAAGCTCGAGGCGCAGCAGCTGATCCACCAGCTCAACCACTCGACCCGTAGCAAGCTCGTGCTCACGGCGCTGGAGAAATACGGCGAAGATTTGTTCAATAGCCACGAAGCAGCACGGGACGCCATCCTCGTCGACGCCTGTGCGTACGACTCGATGCTCAGCCTCATGAAGGAAGCGATCCGCGTGAGCGAGATGTACCACGAGGGTGGCACGGAGGACGCGCCGTTGGAAGTGGACGACGACGAAGAGGAGGAGGAGGACGAAGAAGAGGAAGAGGACGAGGAGCGGAGTGCAGAGGAGAAGGAGGACGACGAGTCCGAGTCCGAGATCAACCTGCTCTCGGACGAGGAGACAGACGACAACACACGGCCCGTGGTGGCTCAGGGGGAGGAGGAAGAGGACGGCAACGAGAGTGTCGAAGAGCTAGCGTTAGGATCACTCACAGGCGGCGACGAGTCGTTTGAGGAGGACGACGATGGCACACTTAATTGAAGACGTTCACGGTAACTAGTGTGTCTCTCGCTGTGTATTACCAATGGGTCTCTTTGTTCAGACGCATCCGACGACTGCTGCCTTGCGAGGCTGCTCGAAAGTGGCCGTCACAATGGCCGGGGCGTCCTTGATCTTGCGTTTCTCCACACGCGCGGCGATGATCGTGATGTCGTCGGGCATGCCTCCACCCCACATGAGATCGTTCTCCTTGGCCAGTCGAGCGAATGGCGAGTCCTTCGTTCGGTCGAGGGAGAGGTCGTAGGCCTTTTGCACGAGCTTCCTCGTCATGGCTTCGACTTCAGGCTCGTCACTCACAATGTCGAGGAGGACTTCTTCGTCGACGTTGTCGAACAGACCGTCGGTCGCGAGGAGGATGAGGTCGCCTTCGAGCACGGGGACGCGCAATCGGACGCCGTTCTCGGGTGTCTCAAAGAGAGGCTTCTCGGTCATCGAGGACGCCGCGTGTGCAAGGTCTTTGGTCACGTCGCCGTGGATCTCCGAGCCCACGAAGCCCAGCTGGAACGGACAGTTGAAGTAATGCAGCTGCTGAGGCGAGCGGTAGCTCACGTGGGCACCTTTTCGTCGACCGGCAGGCGTGAGATCCATGTCTCGGTCACGAATGCGACGCGAGAGCGAGCCATCGAGCGTACCACGCTGGCGAGCCGACTCGAGATCCGACTTCTTGTCGCGGATGATGAGGAAACCCGAGTCGCCGAGGTTCACGGCGTGGATCTCTGCTGCTAGAGGATCCAGTGTGAGCACACAGGCCGTGGCACTGCCCACAATCTCCTTCTGTAGTACTGTGGACCACGCTGCGTGAAGGACTTCGGCGGGGTCAATGTGTTGCTCCTTGGCGTACGAGATCTGGACCGCCTTGTGCGCCGCCTTCATGAGTTCCTGTGCGTATAACTTGGCACTGATGCCCTTTTCAAACCACGAGCCGACGCCATCCGAGACGCCCATGGACAAGACGTCGACAGGACCAAAGTGTTCTTTGAATCGGCCCGTCTTGTCATCAAACTCTTCGATGCCGTGATCGAGCGTACCCATAAAGTACGCGTCCTCGCCGCCCTTTTCTTTCTTGCCTGGATGCGGGATGGACATGGCAAAGCTGTGCAAATAGTACGTCCACGTCTCACCCGGATGCTTTTTACTACACGGAACAGAGGCAATTAGATACAGACAAGCAGGAATGAGAGTGAAGGATCCGTCTCATACTCTTGTTGGCTGTTGTCTTCGATGGCAGTGTTGGAAGGAAGGCCTTTCCGCGGGAGAATGACGTTGATATAGTCCGACTTGGCACTGCCGGATACAAGTGAACGCTCGTTACCATCACACATGTCGTCCTTGGCAAGAGGGAGATGCTCGTGTTACCTTGTAGGAGACGGACTGTCCTGTTCGTCGCGTCGATGCAGGAGCGAGGCAATGTCGATCAACGACACGGTGCCGCGCAGCTTGCCGCCCTCGAGCACAGGGATCTCACCTCGTCCAGACAGCGACATCACGGCTCGACACTACACAAAAACACCCACAAACGTCAGCTTTCCCCTCCTAAAAACAACGAAGAAAGACACCATCGACGCACGTCTTCGAGCGAATCTTCGAGGGAAACATGCAGAATCTCGCGCGCCGGGATGGCAATGTCCTTGACCTTGACGTTCCACTCGGCCGTCTCGTCCACGGTGCCCGTGGCGCTGATACTGCTCTTGATCTTGGCAATGTGCGCGAGCAAGAGGTGGTTCGTCACAAGACCCACGACCTTGTGCTCGGCGTTCACCACCACGAGCGTCGCCGAGTTCTCGTTCTTGGCCAAGTACTTGACGGCTTCCTCGAGCGTCTGGTCTTCCAGGATGTAGTTGGTCGTCTTGCTGCGGAACTCCTTGGACACGGCGAGCAGATCCGCGACGGTCGTGGCGTTGGCAAAGCCGCGGACGTGTGGACGGGATCCCCACGCGCTCAGCGCGATCTGGGACGTCGCGAGGACGTGTCTGGACGCAGGAGACGACGGGGCATCCGAGGGAAGGCGTCGAGGGAGCGCGCGACGGCGCCAGAGCGTGCGACGAAGCAGCATCGTCGTCGAGTGCGTCGGTCCTCGTCTACCGACTGAGGAGCTCTTGGGGATGGAGTTGCGCGGCCTGTGTTATGTGTTCTTTGGTGATCTGATTGGTCTAAATTGCTAGAAATTAGAATTTTAGCCAATCAGAAGGCCAGAAATCCATTCAGATGACTGGTGCGAGCGGAACTTCAATGGAGCCATCGGCCGTTGACTTGCTTTCGTCGCGTTTCGAATGGACACAGCACGTTCTCATGGCTATTATGAGTGGATATGAGCCATGTCGCCATGGTGGGGCCCGTAGTGGCCATTGGAAAGCCTGTTGATGGCGTCCTTTGGATCAAAACGCGATGAGATACCAGGCAATGGATAGGACAGTGCACGAGTGAGGAGCCTGCTCGTTCCAAGCCTACGCAATCAGAGCTCGTTACGAGTCCCACTTGGCCGCGAGATGGAGTCTTCCGGCTGGTTTGCCGCTCGACGAGAGATTGAAACTCAACTCATCCGACTTCCCGATCGTCGCAGTCTTCGCGACGTCTTGGAACGAATGAGATCCTTCTGCAATCATGACGCTACAAGCAAGACGGCACATATCAAGAGTCAGACAAACTCACCACCGCAATACCCGCACAAAGCAAGTACCGACCACGTCCCAGGGACAAACCCGGCCGTCTCGACCATGACATACAGCGTACAACCGTCAAAGCTAGTCGCACCGTCACTCGGGAGTTTGATCCAAAATGGCTGAGCCTCCCATCGCGGATTCAAGCCATCCTTGTCGTGTGGCTGAGTGCGATCGGACGCCACGTCACGCTGATTGATATCAATGAATCGCCACCGGCAGTATGGACGCTGCTTACCCACACGACGGACATTCGGCAGACCTTGAATCGAAACAATTCGCATCATCATTGCTGTCGGACGACTCGTGACGTCGGTGCCTGGGGATTCGACTCGTTCTGTGCATGGGGAAGGATGGTTCGCTGATAGCTGTGGCTCCATTTCGGGAGCAATCTCGCGGCTCTTGCGCCACTCCTCCTCCGTCGCCGCATGGATGGACGCCATGCTGTCTGGTGCCACGTGGTCGTTCGCAAATACCAAGGCGTGCGTGTACTGCTCGATCTCGTCGCGAGATGCCCAGACGCAAGTGCCGCTCGCTATCACATACGGTTCCGTCATCCTTGTGATCACGATGGCGCACTCAAGACCAGTGTACTTGGTCATCTTCAGCACGTCAAAGTCCGAGTCATACTTCACATGAAGCAGTTCGCGGAGCAGATGCAACGTCTCATTCGGAGACAGAGATCGATCTCGACTCATATCACGGCGATCATTGAAAGAGACGAGATCGAGTTCTTCGACAAGACTGTGGACCTGAACTGCCTTGTCAATTTGTTCGATCGACACTACAAAACACCACAGACGTATCAAGTGTAATAAGTTTAATGATGATATGGAGGGAAACCAACAGCAGTTTGGGATCGCACCTTCCACAACCTTGTCGATCGCTGCCTTGCCAAACATGTCTGGAACCAAACTTGAGAAAAGATTCAAACCCACCTAGCAACCGCACTCATACTCAGCAAGGCCTCACGTTTCGATACAATCTGCTTACCTTGATATAGCCGCCATACTTGCCCAAGAACGCATTCCCCACCGTAATCACGATCGGTTCGCTTTCATGATGGCACTTACCCGACAACTCACTGTGGAATTTGATTGTGCACTCTGAAGCAACTCCACTCAGCGCTGGTTTGTGCTCTAGTGTCCACAACGCGGGATACAGCATCCGATTGCCCGCTGATGTCTGGACCCGAATGATTGCACGCTTCGTATCCTCCACCTAGTCCTTCACCTCCTGAAAACCCGCATGCTGATCCACCGCTAGCTTGTCGATTTTCGACTTCATCTCGCCCACGGTGTCAAGAACTTTTTCGAGTTCCGTCTTTGACGGACGACCGTCATCGGCAAATGCCAGCGATGCCACCGTGCTTCCACGTTGTTGGCACTGTTTCTTTGTGTACCATTCCATGCTTGGTGGGAGCAACATTCCCGCCGGACACACTTTCGTTTGCTGCATCGATGCGATCAACTTGTCCAACGCAAACCGTTTGCCAGTGGCCGACACAGCATAACGCTTCAACCACAAACCCGGATACGCCTCCAACAGCATCTCGATATTCATAACCTACCAAGCCAGCTGCTGCCAAGCCATTGATTCACTTGACGCTCCGACATCAAAGAAGAGCGTAACTGTGTCGCATTCCCATTCCTCTACGGCACCGACATCCTCTTTGCGGATGACAGTCTCGTATTTATCGATGATTCGGTTCTTGAACGAGTCGGGAGCATACTCACGCTCCGCCGAATAGTACGCAGAATGACTCTGTGCACCGAGCTTGTCGAAAAAGTCTTCCGGCAAATACTCTTGGAACTCGTACTCCCAACATACGCGATGCGACCAATTCGTATCGACAGTCAGTCGAGACTGCCGTTCTGTCGTCGACTTCGCCTCCCAATACAAAGGCACAATCAAATCCGAGTCGGCGGTCATCCCATCGACACCCGATGGATACACAAGCCGAAACCGAACAGCAACAGCTTCAATTTCAACACTTGGCCCTCGCCGTCGTCAAGTTCGCGCCACAGCTCCAACCGCATGAGTAAGTCGTGTTCTACACACCCCTCCTCGCGCACTTTGATGTAAAGAGGATGTAAAGCAGGTCTGACTCTCGACATCATGAAAGTCTCGTCGATAAGATTGTGATTGATCACCTGGCGGATGAAGTCGATCGCGAACCGTGGACTGAGAAAGACGGTCTTTGACAACAAGTCGGAGCCAGAGTCGAACCACAGAATCTCACCAAGATCGTGAAGCACGTGGAGTGCCGCTGTCATTCCAGCTTCATCATCGAGTCCAGAGATAGACTCCATCAAAAGTGAGCTTTGCAACTCAGACGAATCCACAATTGTTTGCTGGACGCGCTCGGTGTTCGTCCCGTTCGCATCCACATCCCTCACGATCTTCTTCATGCACTTGTTTAAAGCGAGATACGATTCTGGCATCGGGAAGCAGGTGCCGCACGCAACAATCGATTCTTCAATCGCCGTCCGCAGCTCGTCGATGCCATTGAGGTTCGCACTACTTGTGAATGGAAGTTGTCGAGACAGATATTTTGGCCGTCTCACACATCGAGCTTCCAGGTCTGAGATCTGTTGCTTTAAGAAGGTCGCCTCATCGTCTTTGCTTCCCAACTTCTCGTACTCTTTCTTCAACGCACTGCAAGCTTGCCTGATAGTCTTGAGTTCACGATCTTCTTTTCGACAGAATCGAGTCAACAAATCACTCATGATGATCTCAGCTATCTTGATGTCGTGGTCGATCAGATCCGACTTGGTCCCCACAAATACAAACTCCGACTCTGGCTCGCGAGCACAGACACCTCGAATCCATCGATACAGTCAGTGCTGGGTCAAGCGCGAGGATGTCGTCAAAGAGATCGCATTCACCCAAGATGACTCCCAGAGACAGTGGAAGCTCGAATCGCACTCGATCCGTGAATTGGAACTATCTCTCGATGGCACGATCAATAGTGGCGTCAAGCCATTGCTTGAGCTCATTGATCGACAATTGCCAGCCTCACATTATCTCTTGATGGCTTCAGATAGTGTTCTAGCGTTTGCCAAGGCGCTCGGCGATCCCCAGATCACTCTATCAAAGACCCTCCACCAACTCGAGCTGAGATTCGATACCGAAGGGTTCACTCTGACCGACGAAATGACGTTGGCGTTCCTGTCGATGCTGGAAAACAATCGGCACCTCCGGTACTTTGTATTCACGATGCCCAGTGACGTGGACGACCGATACGTGAGCGAATTTGAAGAGTTTGACGACGGCTACATTGATCTCGTACAACAATAGCTTCCTCTATCATCCAAGCTCGCGTTGCTGAGTGTAGTCAAGCAGTCCAAAGCCCTCGGTCAACTCGATGGTCATGTGCTCGCGATGATTTTGGAGATGGCGGCGGAGCCACAGCAACGAAGAGTCGTCGTTCACGCTCTGGATGATCCCGATTCAGAGTCAGAAGACGAGGGGTGAGTGAGACACGGTAACTGAAAGCGTTTGTATTGCGCCAGTCAACAGACAATACCCATTTCGATTCACGTCCTCTTTTCTTCAGTAAATGGACGTGTAGGTCGACGTCATCCAGCAGCTCTTGGTTCGCATTGCGTTCGGATAATGGAATCTCCTGAATGCGTCGCAAGTGGGAGGACACGGTCTTCCCGGTCACCATCAGGTTGGAATGCGGCTTCTCTCGATTTTGAGCCCGCTCGCGCAGTGTCGAGTCGCCCAATGGGTCGTGAAAGAGCGAAGTGAATCGATGGGTGCCGTTGCGATCGCTGGGGTTTGTCGCTGGGTTTTGAAGGAGGCGACAAGGCCGTCAGCGTGAGTCAATCACGATGTACGACTAGTGACCAGTATGTATAGGAGTGAGGTGCCATCAGGGCAGCAATAATGACGCCGCGTCGTCGATTGTTTGGCCCATTGCCAATTTTCACGGATCTTGTTAATGAATTCGTTACTTTACGAAACTAACGGTAGGAATGGAATATATATTTTGCGTAAATTACGTTTGTCAAAACGCTTGATGCAGCATGAGCGTTAACGTATGGGTCTCTGCTGCCATCTCAAAGATAGACGCGAGCACAAAGCTATCCATGCGCGCGTTGGCTCTTTCTGGGTGCGAGTTTCCGTCGTCGTCTTGGTGTTGATGGTGGTACATGACGTTCAAGAATGCGTATTTGGAAACAGTGGCAAGTGGACCGCGCCGAGCGTGGGTCGCTCTGCCGTTGAGCACTTGGGACTTCCAGCGGAAACGTAATACTGGATCGACAGGGGCAGCCAGTGCAAGAAACTTGAGGCGAAAATTGCTGTCAAACATGGTGAGAAACGCCATCACCTGGTCGTTAAGCACTGTATCGCGTGGGCGGGCGAAGCTGAGTCTCAGTTCCTGCAGGATCTTGGAGATTGCTGTATTGGGGTCCGCTAGATCGTTGGCAAATGACTGGAGACTCTCGCGATCCTCAACCATGCAATGTGTGAGAGATAGCGTCGTCACTGCGCATTTTCCCAGGGTATAGAAGTCGGCTATGGTCGTGAGTGAGCCAACACGTAGACTTGAAATGTCAAGGGTAACCAGATTCGGACAGCTTGCCAGTATTGCTTCCAGATATGACTCCTCGAAGAACAAATCCGAATTCTCCAATCTCAGCGTGAGAGAAGTCAATGGTCGACCAATGAGCTGGATCAAGGCTTTTTCACCGCATTCTTCACCCTCTTCCCCTCCAAAAGATAGCTGGATACTAAGGGTCCGAAGTCCGTGCATCTCTAATTCCCAAGGACTGCCATTCGACTGGATCTCCTTCACGATATCCTGCCGTGTGACTCTGCCCAGACCATATCCTGGGGCCACAATGTCGAAATACGTCGCTGGACACGTCCACAACGTCAAACGTCTCTGGGGTGGGACAAGTTAGGTATCCGTCCATCGGTCGGACGTTGCTGTCTGGTTGCATGGCACTGACCCCATTCCGATCCAAAGCGCAAGTGTGCAAGGCTTCAATACCACTTGAGTTGGCAAAGTCTCGTGGCCTCGCTGCCTTTCATAATGCTGACTGAGTGGCCGAGCGGACTGAAGGAATGCCTGTAGCTGCTGGATATCTTGAAACTCAATATTATCGCTGAAATGAAGCTCTTCAATTGAGTGCGTGGCTCTGGTGCCAAACAATCCGTAAAACAGCCAGCGCCACTTGAACGTACGATCTTGGTCGGTGAAAAGATGGTCTAGCCTCAGTGAGCGAAAAGCACGAGAGTATCGAAGGCCAGAGAGCAGCGCGGCGAAAGATTCGCCGTCACACCACGGCTTCAAAGTTCCTTCGCCCGAGCCATTTGTTAGAGAGCGCACCAGTCGACCCAATATGCAACGGCTCATATCACCAGCGGTCCAGAAAGCCCAGACGGAGCCCAAACGCAGTCCAGCGCAGAGTTGTATCGCTCCAAGGCATCAAGTAGATCAACTGTCACACGCGAATCATTGCCTACCTTGAAGTGAATTGCGTCTGGTCGAAATGAGTAACCTTCAGAGCTGCCGCACGCGCTTGATCGTAGTTGCTGAAGCCACACAAGATGATTGAGAATCTCCGGAATCATTCTGTCGGAGAGGCCAGGCACATAACACGTAACAGGAATCACATGAGCCTCACATTCTCGACGTCTTCTTGCATCGAGCACTGTCGAGAGTGAAGATACCCGCTGACTGAACCGTCGACGATTCTCCTCTGTGTCGTCCGGGTAAGGGAGCGCAACTGCCCCCAATGGAAGTCCTTTGCAACGCGCAAGGGTCTCTACAAGCGGCTGGGAGGCCGTATGCATCATGATATAGATATCCACCGAGTCGAGACGGAATACAACGTCTTGATCGTCTTGATTGCTTTGTGTCCTCGACACCAGGGAGCTGAGCATGTCGATGTGATACTCTGTCATAGAGTAGCCGAGCTTGAGGCGGACGGGGATGACGAGCTCTTCGCACTCCCTCCGCAGTTCTGGGTCGTCGACCAGCGCCAGCAGCTTGGCCATGGCGCGCTTGAACGCGTTCGACGCGTTTCTTGAGCGACGTCGAGTCAGTAGAGCCATGATCGCCTCACGAGGCCAGGTCGAGTCTTCAGTAGCCGACAGTTCCAGATAGCACGGGATGAAATCGTCCGTCTCCATACGTCGAGAGGGCACGTGCAGATGACAGCGCAGAAGCACTAGATGTCGGAATGCCCTTGGATTCACGCGGGACGCCGTCAACAAGAGCACGAACGCCTCGACGTAACGCGGCCACTGCCCTGCGTCCCATTTCCGCGGCTCATAGCCCAGTCCAGTGAACGACAGGCATACTGCAGCGTCCTCGTGGGTCGTCGTGAGCTGCAGCTCATGGCCAGGACCGAAGAGCTCCCACAAGTCGATCAGCAGTGCCTCGAACACTCGGTCATTCGTGTCCTCCATTGTGTTGACCAGCGTGTTTCAGACACCGTGGTTCGTAGCTTTCAGTTAAGCGAAATACACGGTTAATATCCAAGTATTCGGAAAGAAACAGCAAGAAATGGCGTGTGGGGTGTTCATCCACAGCCAGACAACTGATCACTCACGTTCTCTATTACCGCGAAATCCCGGCCCAGGTGGACCCGGTGCCTGTGTGACTAGTCGACCCGTCGACAGGACACCAGAAATCCTCGCGACAAACAACCAAGCGGAGTATCATCGTGTCAATGCGATTGGCGACGCAGTGGCAATTTCTCATTGGCACACCGACCCATACAGCAACCACATCTGGACACAGATGAGAGTCCAAGGAGTGAGAAAATCTTGACTCCTTTGCCGCATGGCACGCGCCCGCGTCTCAAAAAGAACAGTGTTCTATTGCAGATTTCGAAATAGAACGTTCTATTTCAGCCAATCCTCTCTTCCTTACGTACCTCGTGCCACTCTGATTGATGGTTAATCGCAGTCTCTGCCACCTTCAAGCTCCGTCAGATCCGCATTGCCCGACATTTGACGCTGCTTGGTCTTCCGATGACCTACGCAATCCAGGGCATCGCCTACTTCTTCACGCATCCGCGACTATGGCTCACGGCCATCTATCCGTTACTATACACCCTCCTGTTCGCCATCGTCTCAGCCGTCGTGATCTTCGCCGTTGCCTTACGTCCACAAGCCCGAGGGCTGGCTGACGCTGGTGTTCCCAACGGTCTCGCGTGGGTGCTCGCCGTCTTCCTCGCCATCATTGAAATCTTCCTCGCCACCTTGATATACTCGCTTATTGCGCTGCCGGGCTACGCGGACAGGGTGTTCGACATGGTTCTGACAGACAAGGGACACGGTGAGGTCGTTCACAATAAAAAGATTCGCGCGAGCTTTGGACGGACGTGTTCAATCTGGTGTCGTGTGAACATGTCCCGGCAAGTACTGACCCTGCCACTTAACTTGATCCCGTTCGTCGGCACAATCACCTACATCTGGATCAACGGCTTGCTCTTCGGATGGGAGGCTCATCTCTACTACTTCGAACTCAAGGGCTACAGCTACTCGGAACAAAAGGAAGTAGTGGACTCTCACAAGCGAACCTACTCATCTTTCGGCATGCAAACGCTTGTTTCCGAGATGATCCCAGCCTTGGGCCCGCTATTCCTCTTCACCAACGCGGTCGGTGCCGCGCTATTTGCTGCCGACTTGGAAGCGGAACTGCGTCAATCTTACGCGTGCTATAAATCCGTGGGCGATGACAAGGACAACAACAATGGAAACCCACGTTCGACCGCCTACCACACCTTTCAAGTATAACCGAACCGTATTGACAACAGGTTCGTTGAAATATAAGGGTATCGTTGCTACTAGAGAGCTTGATTCGGTGCCGCACACTACTGTCCATTCCGTATTTCTAGACCCCGAGAATGTGCTTTGCCAGTGTTAATACCTCGAGGTGCTAGCCTGAAGTTGGTCAAGAACTGAGGTCGTTACCGTAGCCCAAGTAGGCATATGACGAGAGCAACTAAACGAGGCTACAACTAGGTTGGACAAACAATGACAAATATCATACTGATTTGGGCATTACTCATCCTCGTCGGCATCCATCATTTTGGCTGGCGCCACGTTGCGGATGACCTTGGTGTCAAGCAGCGCCAGACGTCTTGGGCTTCTGTGTGGTCCACTGCTGCTTGTTGATCTTGAATCACGCTTGGAGTTATCGCGGTACTTGGCGATCAATGGACGCAAGTACTTGATTTACTCTTCCGACATGTAGTTCTCTGGCTTGCGTAGGTTGCGTTCGCTCAATAAGCCACTGTCTGGCACATGGAAAAGCTTTGGCTCATCGTCAAGCGCGTTCTCGGCACACTCGATACTCTTCTGGAGCTCTCGAGGCAACACGGGATGGGCGCGTCATCCGCAAACCCGCGGTAATGGCCACCTGCGTAGCAGTGCGCGAGCGCGAGACGTCGGAACGCTCCCAGATTTACATGCGATGCTGTGAGCAAGAGTACACGAGCTTCGACACGCTTCGACCATATTGCCGTATGCAATTCAGATAGATGAACCCTCAGCCCAGTGAACACCAAACACCCAGCATGGGGGCCTTGAGAAGTGGTGACGGACGTCTTTAGTTTAGGGAACGATAAGCGAAGAGGGTTCTCTCACCAGGGCTCCACGACAGCCGCGACATGGCCATGCGTGATGATGGCAATCGGCCCGATTGCGAGTCGTAAGAATAGCTTATGAGAAACAGCTCAAGTTCGTATTGCTTTGGTACGTGAAATGGCCGATTGGACCGTTAAATACTGTACAACATCTTGACGGGGAAAGCTCGGTGAGACGGTCGTTTGATTATCATTATTTGGAGATCTGTTGCTATGCTGGCACTGGCACTTGGCAACGCTCGGCTTGACTCTGTCGTGGAGAAAACGGTGTGAGCATGTCGCGATCCACGCCTCGCCAGTGTCGATGCGACGCGATTTCAGCAGCGGCTCGTTCGTCTTCTTGCCTTCTTGTGTGTGTTGTGTCATCGAACGCAGCACAAATGAGCAAAAGCAAGGCGATATCCACGCCAGCGGCGACGTCTAGATGATAATCCTGGTTGAAGGCATGCCCTGACGTCGCATCAGGGCGGTAGACTCTGGCAACGCGTTCACGAGGACTCTCAAGGCCTCGTTGGAGCCAAAAGCATCCGCTATGAGAGCCCCAGTCGCCTTCATATGTACACACAAAGCTTTCTTGAGTGACGGGATCCGTCCATTGCACACACTGGGATGTATGAGGCGTGATGACACCGACATGACGAGTCTCGTGGTGTCCAAACTCGTCGGCTGAGGCATCAACAGCAGTCACTGGGTACACTACAGCGTCATAGCTGGTGTCGTGTGTCCGCTCGAGCGTGGCAATGGGCATCTTGTACGGGTCCACAAGTTGAAACTGGATCGCCGCCGTGTGCAAATGCCGCGACGAGCGCGGAACAACGCAGAACATGATGAGATTCGAGCGCATGTCGCGGATCTCGTTGGGTTGTGTCGGCGTCCACATGCGTGGATGCAGACGCAGCGTCACATCGCGTCGTCGACAGAAGCGTCCGCTGATCGCCGGCGGACAGTGGAGCTGCGGAACCAGCGCCGTGAAGCTTTGAGTACCACCCATTCGATACTTTTAGTTCTTGGTGCCTTTCTTGGTGGAGCAAGAGTCGTTTTCGGTTGTGATGTGAGACCTCGAAGCGGTGCGTTGGTGCTTGGAGAGCAGTTGCTTCGTGTCGCGTGTTCTGTGCAGCCATCCAGTGCGCCACGACCTTCTGATTGGGTCTGTCGTCGTATCCATGCAGCCCTTTCTATCTTAGCTCCTGCCAATCAGACACGAGGGAGAAACACGCACGACCACATGACCCAGGAATAATCACAAGCGCACTCGCTCGTGGGTACACCCGACAGACGGACACGAAGGAAGGGAAGGTGGATGCTGGGTGACGCGACTGGTCCTGTCGCACCGAACGAAAAGAGGAGGATGCAAAGGACGCTCGGAAGGACATTCCTCCTGCGTTGGATTAATGAGGAGGATGCTACTCACGACAAGATTGCGAGGACGACATGAGAACGAATAGAAACAAGCACGAGTGTCGAGGCGCTCAACCTGAGTCGAGTGTCGAGGACTTGTTCTTCACGCCAGTTCCGCTGCATGGGCGTGCCTGACGACACGTGAGACATGCGCGCTTGACTCAGGCGAGGAATGGAACAGGGCTTTGCCACCGACAAGATGCACGTACAAAGATTCAAACTTGGCTGGTCTGACTACTCGTCTCTACACGAAAAGCGAGTGCACGGGACAGCAGTCGAAGAATGATGCGATGCCTCTTTGTAGTGACAAGGAATCGGCCATAGCTGGCCAGAAGACACTAATAAACACAGCTCGCAGGGGTGTCAAACACTGCTGTGGAAGGCTGAGGAAGGCAATGAATGAACACGAGTCATCTAGGCATCGATCTTGACATAAGTCACAGCTGAGATCTGCAGAAAAGAGTGACATCTTGGTCGGGTCATCCCTCCTCTTGGGTGCTTGGCGTTCGTCTCCATTGGTCACTCTCACAAGATACCCCTCCTCTCAACAAGTGCGCTATCCTGGCATACGCACCAGCTGTGGTGACGCGACCGGTGGCTCAGTAGCTGGCAAGCTATACGGCTTGCGACACATTCGGTCACTCAAAATGTCGTCTGCTCGTCTCATTACGCGTGTCGCAATGATGTCCATGTCGCCTCGTGCCCAGTAGATTAAGGGAGGTCATCAAGGGTGATTTGTGAAGATGCAAGTCATGTTAAGACAAGCCAAGGCAAGGAAGACGTCTGTAGTAGCTCGCGTCAGCTACGATACTTGCTCCAAGACCGGTCGCTCCACCTCAGCTGGCGCGTATACAAGGATTACACGTTTGTCGAAAGAAGTAGGAATGTGAGAGTAAGCTATGGAAATAGCACTGCGTTTGGTCAAATGACCAGGCCATCAATCATTTCGGCACCGTCATGTTCATTCCAACACCAGAAGATGAATGGCTGAGCACGCGCTGTCGTTCACGGAATGCATCCCTCAGGCTCGTACTCACCACTTGCCTGAATCAACTGGTTTTCCGAGTCTGCATTGTATTGGACATACTCAAGAATGCGCATTTCGCGGACCTCGAGACTGGGTATCGTAGTGTCTTGCCTCGGTAACGGCAAAGCGATCGTGGAAGCGATTGAATTGGCCTCTACACCCGGAGATCAGGAGGAAATGGACCCGGTGGTCCCTTTCAGCATCGAGAGGAAAGTTTCCAGCGCTTCATCAGTCATTAGATGGTCGGTTCCATAGCATATGCCCAATCGAAGTCGACGCATAGTCTTGGTGATGACGGCGGTCGGATCTGCGGGCGTCTTGGCAAACGGCATGACGCTTGGTACTGTATATCGCGTACGATACACTCATCCAGACCATGCTCAGCCATATGACACCAACCACTTGTATACGCCTTGACAACGTCGTCAAGTGAGTCAACAATGAGGCCACTGACGCTTAAAAAGACAAGGTTCTGACACCACGTCCAGATGAGATCGAGTCGGTGGATAAAACGGAGAGCGTAAGATGTGGGAGTGGAGTACCTATGAGCTCTTACAACCTCAAGCCCCCTAAGATTGACTCACGACCAGTGATTCAACGACCAGAACGAATATGCTGGCAATGGTCGCTGTGGCCCCAAGTCTACCACTTGTCGAATTGCTTTTGGTTGACTTGTTTTCTTGACGTTGGCCAAGAGCTTATCGTCGTTTTCGTCGTGCCAATCCACGCTCTTTATGACAAATCGAATTTTCCTATATTCTCGGTAATATAATATTATGGTATATCAGATGTATGTTTTTATACAGTATTATGTAAACGCAATTTGCAAAGGACGCAATAACTAAATACCCCGAGTATAATAAATGACAGGTTTCACGCCGTGTGGAGCTGAGAGATGTGAAGGTGTGGCAAATGTATATCGATTCGATAAAGAAGAAGGCAGAGACGGACAGCTCGGTGGATTTTCGACACGGTTTTGCTTGTTGATGGAGTTGGCGACTGTGGCTGACATGCACTAAGTGGTTATGGGACATTGCCAGCGATACCCTAGATTAGTTGCCGTATCAGTTGGCCTCGGAACTCGATTGAGCGTACTTGGATCTCACTGGCGAAGAGGAAGATCTTGGAAAGTGCAAGACTATCTAAACGACCAACTGCAGAGGTTGGGGCGTCTTCTTTGTACTGACCGCGCTTCACGACGCTCAGAAAGGCCCACTTGGCTGACATGGACGCTGGACTTCTCAGTAGTTGGCCATTGTAGACAGCGAATCGATCTTTGAATTGGTCAAACATCTCTTCTGAGACGGACAACATTAAGAACCGAAGGCGCTCATCTGTTTCCAGCATGGAGAGGAACGCTTCAAGCATCTCGCTTGTCATTGGATCGCTGTCTTGGTCGAATTATAAGCACAGCTGACAGAGATTCTTGGCGATAGGTGAGCTGGCGTCGGCCAGGGCATTCACCAAGTTCACGACACTGAGAAAATCGCGCACGTCGCAATTCTCCAGCGACAAATTCGACACACGACATCTTCCACTCGAATATGCCTCGACGATGTCTTCAAATGAGTCAAGATGTATATTGTTGGCACCAAAATGCACGAGGTTTGGACAGGATGTCCACGCAAGATCAAGGTAGGACTGGCTAAGTGCGCCACCATATGAGCCATTCAGTGAGAGATGTGTGAGAGGAGTCCCCATGAGTTTCAAGAGCACTCGGAGACCGCGATCTTCGTCGTCTAACCGCAATCGACTAAGGGACACGGACAACTTGGTGATGGAATGCGTCTTCAAGCGCCAGCGGTTCCTCGAACTCTCCTCAGAAAGCGGAATTTCCACCGCGACGTCTTCTTTGGCCACCCAGCACTGCCCGTAACCAGGTGTCAAGATACCGTACGCATTGTCGAGTTCACGCATCACGTCAAATGTTTTCATTCCTGAGGACACGACCAATGGGTCCTCGGATCTTGGCAATTCATGGTGAATCAAAGCTCCCTCGCGTAGAACCACTTGCACTGGACAAGTCTGAGATGAGCTGTCCTCCTCCGAGTATTCCGTAACTTCTGGACTGAGCAGCATTTCCAGCGGGCGTGGCGATCGAAGCAGCTTGCGGACCTGGAGCAGATCGTCGAGCTGGATGTCGGCAGCGGTTATCTTCAATGCCGTCACTGAATGGCGAGAGAACTCGTTAAATAGCGCGTACATCAGCCAGCACCACCGGAATTCGTTAGAATCCTGGGAGTCGAGGTCGATATTCAGTCCACGCAGGTGATGTGTGAACATCAAGCTCGAACAGAACGCAGTAAACAGCTCATCGGATGGTTCACGACATGCCACTTGCTGTAGTTGAGACCATTGGTCACTTGGAACATCTGCCATGTCGTCCGGAAGTGCAGTCAGATCGCTTCCTAAGCCCGTAGTTGCCGACACCAATCGCAAAAGTAAATTCTTACGCTTTGAAAGGCTGGATGGTAGATGGTCCGAGTCAAAATCACGGTGCATGAGTCTTCGAAGCTGCAGACCCGGCGTTGCTTTGAAGCGATCAATTGCATCCATCAGATCAGTCGACACCAACCACTTGGTGACGCCAACGTCCACACATTCCACAGCAAATGGAGGAGCATGTGTGGTCTCTCTGAGTCGTAGCCGTTGAAGTTCCACGAGGAGATTGAGACTTTGACTCGCGTTGTGCTCATCTTCGAAGCTCAAGCACACGACCACAGGAATCACCACGTCTTCCAATGACACATGTTGCTCCCTTGCCAAGTCCAACAACGCAGCACGCGTGGCTATGTAGGCAGCCGATCGCTCAGTTGGCGGTGAGAGGAGAATCGCCAATGCGCTCAGATGACTCGTGAGTTGGTTTGAATCGCTGGTGCCGAAATCCAACTCTATATGAAGACGACAGGGCGAACTCGTGTCGACTTCGAAGCGCTCTATCGGAATCTCGTCGTCATTCCTGCACTCGTTCCACACTATTTCTCGAAAAGCCAAAGGATTCACCCTCGACGCAAGCAATAGGATCTCAATTGCTTCGCAGTATCCACGCCACGTCGTCTCTTCTGCGCTGTTATAGTCACTCAGTGGCAAGCGGAGACCGTCGAGGCGTACACGCAGATCAAACTCGTCGCTCTCATAGTGGATGGCGAGGTGTCTGGGTGGGAATACGCGCCACCAGGGCTCCAAGATCGCTGCGAATGCCGTGCTATCCGTGCTCATCAGTGATCGTTTCACGAATGACCTGAGTGATCCCCTGTCACGCGTTTGAGATATCAGCCATCACCCACTTCCTCATATTTCAAAGCCGTATATAGCGCGTTGGTTATGGATCGAGCTCGGATCGCAGCCACTCCGGATCAAGCCTTCTCGACTCACCCGAAGCACTACCGTGCGTGGTACTGGTGTCGCCGTCATCTCGAAGATCAACGAGAGCACGTTGTTGCCCAATTCACGCGTCGCTTGGGGGTGATTGATGGTATTTGTGGAACTGGAGAGTGGGCAACTCGCAAGCCTCGCGAACAGATGGATGGTCGTGATCATTTGTCGCCATTGGGATGGATCGAACCCTCAAGATACTGTGCATTGCATGTGGTGGTAGCAGAGACCTTGACACTAGGAGACCGCCCGGCCATGGTTTCCGAAATAGAAGGTTAGATATTTATCTGTAGAAAGATACTGTGCTTCTCAATTACCGAAATGTTACAAGACTCTTGTTTGGTAGAGTCAGCAAAACTGGCGATCAGAGTTATCCCCCTTGGTCCTTGCGCTGCTAGCAACCACCTCAGTCTATCGTGTGTAACACGACCGTCCGTGACGCTGGCTCACTGGCATAGAAGAAGATCTTGGAAAGCACGAGACTATCGACAAGGCCAATCGCTTGAGTCGCAGAATTTTTGCCATCCTCGGCAAGCTGGGCATGCTTGACTACACTCAGGAAGGCACACTTTGCGGACAAAGATACGAGGTATCGAATTGGCTGGCCCCTGAACACGTCGAATCGACTATTGAACCGATCGAATTGGTCCGACGACACTGTCGTCGCGAGAAATCGAAGCTGCTCGTTGGTCGCGAGCATCGAGTACAACGTCTCCAGTACTTCGTCTTCGATCACAACTTCCTCGCTTTCGTTCATAAAGCTAACGCGTAATTGACGAAGGGTTTTTGCCAGGGTCGTACTTGGATCGGCAAGCGCGTGTACGAAATCAAAGGTGCTCGCTGGATCTCGCACTCTGCACTCTTCCATAGCCAACTCCGACACGCGACAGCGACCAGTTGCATAGGCTTCCATGACATCGTCGAAGGAGTCGACGTTCGTGCGGAGAAAACTCAGACTGATGAGACTTGGACAGTAGGTCCACGCGAGATCGAAATAGGAGTGATGGAGCAAGTCGTATGGAACACATATCGAAAGATGTAGAAGTGGGGTCCCGATGAGCTTTAGCAACACTCGGATACCTCCCTCCTGATCTTCCAACCCCGTGCAATCCACACGTATCGACAGTTTGGCGATAGAATGCGTCGTTAGACGCCATTGATTCGTCGCATTCTCTTCGCTAGGAGGAACCTCGGTCGCAACGCCCTGATGATCCACCCAGCATTGACCGTAGCCTGGTACCATGATCTCGTACCCATCGTCGAGCGCATGGATCACGTTGAACGTTTGTTGACCAGAGGACAGAGTCAATGGCTCCTCAGACCTCGCGTTGTCAAGGTAAATCATGGCTCCATCTTGTAGAACAACCTGTGACGGTTGAGTCGGCGACGAATCGAGTCGTTTGGACATTGTGTTCTCTTCATAGACAGGATTGACAAGCATCTCCAACGGACGTGGTGACCGAATTAGGTTGCGGACACGTACGATGTCGTCCATGCGTATCTCGGAGGCTTCTATTCGCAATTCTGCCACCGAGTGGCAAGAAGCGCTATTGAAGAGGGCGTAAAACAACCAGCACCACTTCAAACCACTCGACGAGGAGTCGAGGGAGGAGTCGAGGCCAATGACCAACTTGTTGACGTGACTTGCGTACATGAGGCTGGAGCAGACGGCGAGAAAATGTTCTGGGCACGGATCGTGGCATTTCACTGTGTCTGATCGAGAAAGCTGGTCACCGGGAGGGTGGACAACATCTTGAGGAACAATTGTTCGGTGGTTGGGCACTGCCGTTGCTGTTGTGGCCCATCTCCAAACTGCTTTTCTCCTTGCTCCGATGGTGGGGGCGACGGGATCCCACTGGAAGCCACAGTGCCAAAGGTTGCCAAGCTGAAGCCCGGGGGTCGCTTTGAAGCGGTTGATCGCTTCCGCCAATTCCATCGACACAGGCGAGCGAGTAACAGTCACACTCACCTGTTCAAGAGCAAAGGGATAGAAGTGCGTTGTATCTTTGAGCCGTTGGCGCTGAAGATCGACGAGGTGGTCAATAGCTTGAATAATGGATTGTTCGTCTTGGAAATACAAGAGCACGGACACCGGAATCGCCACTTGGTCCAGTGCGAGACCCTTTTCACTCCGCTGCGCCACGAGGGCAGCACGTGTCTCCTCAAAGCGCTCGGAACGCTCTGTAGGAAACGAAAACAGCTCCTCCAACGCACCCGAATACCATCTCGAGCGATCGCCCTTTGGGATCACCGTCACGTCAAATCGACAGGGCATGACCGACTCGGGATCGAAGCACTCGGATGACCTGCCTCCCATGCTCCCACACATCTTCCACATCATCTCTTTGAACTTGGGCGGCTTCACGAGAGACGCCAGCAAGAGGATCTCGACGGCGTCATATTGTCGACGCCAGAGCTCCACGCGGTCCGTGAGCGTCAGGTTCAGCGCGTAGTATCGCTCGTAAAAGTCGGAAGGCTCGCTTTTGACGGCGATTTTAAGCGATTGCGACGGGAACTCGCGCCACCAGGGCTCCAACAGCGCTGCAAACGCTGCGTCGTCCATCGGCATGCTGCTCTTGGCTCCTTCTCACTTTGAGAATTGCGGAGACCGTCGCATCTGTGATTGGCTGATTCCGAGAAAAAACACAGGTAACTCGCTGTCTCAGTCGCTGTCTCACACGTCACATGCGTCCTTTTTACAGTTGGATGCGATCTCTGTGTGGGCAAACGCGTCCCAGTGGCGCCATCGTTGTCGGACATCCATGCTCATGGTCGCCTGATATACCTTACAGCCGCATACGACATCGTGTTCGTATCTAACTCGTTGTTTATGGAGACTGTTGCACCTTGGCCGCCCTGCACGCGCCCTTGATGAATATTATTATGGGAAGGATACCAGGATTCAGACTGCTTTGAGGACGACTGAGCGCATTGCCCAGTCACTGGCGAGGAAGAGAATCTTGGAGAGAGCGAGATGGTCGAGCCGTCCGACTGCAGGACCCTCGCCACTTGCTGCGTCGATGCAGTGCGCGTGCTTGACGACACTCAAGAGCGCGCATTTGACTCGTACTGGTACTCGATATCTGATCGACTGACCGTTAAAGACAGCAAAGCGGCGACTAAACCGGTCAAACTGGTCGCGCCACACGGTCAGCTTGAGGACTCGAAGTCGCTTGTTTGTCTCGAGCATCGCGAGGAACGCCTCCAGGATCTCTTCCGTGATCGGACTAGCCGTTCGGTTGAGGCTCAGGGAAAACTGACGCAGGGTCGTGGCGATGGGTGTGGTCGGATCCGCGAGCGTTTCGATGAACCTGCTGATGTTCGACCAATCGCGCACCTTGCATTGCTGGAGCGACAGCTCGGACACTCGACATCGTCCACTGGCGTACGCAGCGGCAATGTCCTGCAAGGAATTGACGGCGACATTGGAGACACTCAAATGGACGAGATTGGGACAGTACGCCAACACATGATCGAGATCAAGAGGATCAAGAACACCACCGAAGGAAATACTGAGACAAAGATGCGTGATGGGTCTGCCAATAAGCTTCAAGAGCATGCGGATACCACGTTTCCGATCGTCCGACCGAGCGTAATTCAGCGAGATCGAGAGTTTGGTGATCGAATGCGTCTTGAGTTTCCAGCGATTTGGTGCGTTCCCCTCACACATGGAGATTTCAGTCTCGACATCCTCATGTCGCACCCAGCACTGGCCGTACCCGGGCACAAAGATATCAAACCGCTCCTTGAACGTGTGCATCACGTCAAACGTAGTGGCGTTGGATGTCACCGTAAGCGGATTTGTGTCTGACTGAGGGTCGAGGTAGATCTGGGCTCCTGGACGCAGTGTTACTTGAGTGGGAAGAGGCTCAGAGCTTGCGCAGACCAGCGCAGCTCCAAGCTGCACTTCGCACTCGGGGTCCAGCAGTACATTCAACGGCCAAGGCGAGCGAACCAGCTCTCGGACCTTGGTCATATCGTCAAGTTGAATGTCGGTATCGTCGATTATCAGGCTTGTGATCGAATGTGATACTGCTTGATTGAATAAAGCGTAGATCAACCAGCACCACTTGAACGCCGATGCACCTGATGTCGGAGTCAACGAGAAAGCCAGCCTCAGTTCGTGCACATCCTTCGAGTGCATCATGCTGGAAAAGAGTCCGGGAAACGACTCGGCAGAAACGTCGTTGCACTCTAGTCGATACGATCCCGGCAGCTGAACACCAGAGGCTTGAAGCGTATTGTCAGGGATCACCGTCCGATCGTTCGAGAGACCCGTTGCTGCAACCGCCCAACGCCACAGAAGCACCCTCCTAGTAGTGATATCGTCTGGTTTGGCTTCAGGAACACGAGCCGAGTGTTTGAGGCAATGGAGACGCATTTCCGGGGTCGACTTGAGGCGCTCCGTGATATCGACAAAGGGGCTCGAGACAAAGGACGTGTCCACAGCATAGTCCACTCCCTCTGTTGCAAATGGATACACTGGCGAGTCATCTCGACTCTCATCATCAAGACGTTGACGTTGCAAATCCACAAGACGCTCGAGAAACGGCAACGCATGCCGCTGTTCTTCAAGACCCAGCGTCACGGCCACCGGAATCACCAGTCTGTCCAGTGAGAGCCCGTTCGTACGCGCCATCTTGATCAGTGTAGCTCGCGTTGCTTCAAACGCTTCACATCGATGTGGTGGTGGTGACAGAAGAGCTGTCAACGCGTGCAGTTGCCACGGGCGGAGGTTGTCGTCCACCTCCACACAGAGTCGGCACGGCAGAATCGCGTCATGCTCGAACCACTCGGCGCTCAAGCCTTCCAGACTCGTACACTTGCTCCACATCATCTCACGGAACGCCAGCGGCTTCACCATGGAAGCGAGCAATAGGATTTCCATGGCTTCACAGTATCGTCGCCATGTCGCCTCTGGTTGGTCGTTGGGCTCGCAGAGAGGCAGCTCCAGGGCGTATAGCCGCTTACAGAAGTCGAAGGCGTCATTGTTGCTGCGGATGATGAGGTATCCATGTGGAAACACCCGCCACCAGGGCTCCAAGAGCGCCGCCAATGCCGCGTCTTCTTCCATCTTCGCCCTGACGCCGCTTTGGCCGGAGGAAGAGCTACGAACATCAGCGATTGGCTGTAAAGCGTAAACATTTCGACCAATCAAAAGCCCATCGAATTAAACGTTACAAACGATCGTTGGTTACGGTACTTACCGTATTTAAGGACTGTACACAAAAACGCGTCGTATATTGGCTAAAATCATTACGCAAAGGCACCAATCAGAGCTAGGTATCTTGGTGGAAACCATTGGGAAGCATGGCAAGTGTGGACGAAGATGACGCGGCATTTGCGGCGCTCTTGGAGCCCTGGTGGCGCGTATTGAGACCCGACAAGCTCGTCATCTACTCAACTATGGAGGGTATTGAACTACGTCCACAGCTCCACACGTTGGAGCTTTCTATGTGCAAGCCAGACGGAATGCGGAGGCAACGTGGCAAGCATGGTGCGAAGCCACCGAGATTCTCTTCCTTGCGTCTCTTGTGCGGTCTCTGGCGTTGCGAGAGATGATCTGGAAGGAGTGTTCGCAAGGGAGCACTGCGTGCTTTGATCACGATACGATTCTGCCGCTTCGACTCTGTGTGAAACTGGGCGATCTCTTTGACTTGCCGCTTGATACATGACATGTGGAGACATTGGAGATCTTCTTCTCGTCGCCGACAGAGCGTTCGGATGCATTTACTACAACGCGCGCGGCATTGGCGGAGATGGCAAGCGCGAGACAGATTGATTTGGAGAAGGCAGTGTTTCCCGTGGACTTGGTTCTGCTCTTCCCCTCCGAGCTGCAAGTCATCGAAATGCTCGACTTCTTGCGGGAAGTCCATCACCGACCGCTCGGTTCCGCTGTGAAGTGTTCTCCATTTAGTATCGGACGCGTGGTTTTGGAAGATTTTGAATATTCTGGTGCGTCTGGTTTCTATGACGCGCTCGAAAGCTTCCAGGCGACTCCCGGTCTCCAATTCTACTCTCTCGCGAGAAGAGACGACGAGCCCTGGGATTCGGTGTTCTCAGAAAGCGTCTCGAAAACGAAGAAAACGCTTTCTCGATGGATGGCAATCGCTACGGGTGTGCAGGTAGAAGCCCAGCATGATCCTAGCCATGGCTCCTATCGTGTGAAATCCACGCTGCCGTCAAAAGCGTTACTCGCTGCGCTTTGCTCAAGTCTCATGTTCTCAAACGCGTGGCTGAGCTGGATCTCAGTATTCACTTCCGAGAGCGTCCAGAACTGACTAGGTTCAACTGGTGTTGGTTGATGTACGCCTTGTTCAACGACGCATCGTGTCATTCGGTGACAACTTTGGATATCCGGGTTTATGACTTCGCATGGACGATTTCGTTCGAGTCCGGGAACTTATCCGATCCTCTCGTCCGTTGGAAATGCTCCTCGATTCGGATTTTGAGAAAGAACGGGTGCAGTGTCGTTTATCAATGCTTCATACTCTGGTTCCATGAGCATCGTTAATGGCTGGCGTGAACGAATCAATTCCCAGATCGTGGCGACATCATTTAACAAGATGTCCGTGTCCTCAATAATTAAACTCGTGAGTGAATGACTTGCCTCTTTGTGGGAGAGTGCGTAGAACAACCAACGCCAATGAAGTTTGGACGGCTTTGCAATCACCAGCTCGTGCAATTCGCGCGAATGCATACGACTGAAATAGAGTGCAGCACAGGACCCACTGCTAAGGTCATCGATTTCGAGTCGGTGACATCCGACGTATTGCACATCGGAAGCTTGAATTGCTCGAGAAGGAAGTACGGTAAGGTCGTTCGGTACTGGCAGGTGGATCAAGACCACAGCGACTCGAACCAGCACCGAGCGACCAGTCCAAGTACTTCTACGTAGTGGAGCTCCGATTTATCTCGACATCTTGAGATCGCAGGACCCGCTCATTGTGTCGTCAGTATCTCTGACGTTTGATGTGATGGGATCGCTCAACGACGCGTATGACATCTTGGTGCCGGGTTACGGTTAGTGCTGGGTGAAACGCGAAGACGTTTTGACCGAGGTTGCGCCTTAAGATGAGAATTCAAGGGCTCGCTGGCGACTGAAGACGCACTCTATCACCAAGCTATCGGTCATGTTAACACGAAGGCACTCTGACGATCGCGACCGGGGCCTGCGAATGCTGCACAAGCTCATTGGGACTCCGATCACGCATCTATCCCCGAGCAGTTCACTCGGCGATGAGCTAGATCTCTCTCATTTCGATTTCCTGTGGTCTTGCTGTCCCAACTTGGTTCATTTGAGCATTAGTTGCGCAGAAATCGACTCGTTTGACGACATTGTGGACGCGTATGCAAGTGGTCAGTGTCAAGTCTCTGAGCTTGCCATCACATAATGCAACGTGCGCGACACTACAAGCGTCAGTGCATTCGTCAAGACACTTGCAGATCCGCGGACATCCGTGTCCAGGACACTGCATCAACTACGCTTGAGTCTTTGTAACAACACCGAGAGGATCATGCCCGACGAAGTGTTGGAAGAGACCCTCACGATGCTGGGAACAAACAAGCGGCTTCGATTTCTCCAGCTGGACGTCACACAAGTCCAGTTTGGCCAATTCCTCGATCGTTTTGGGCCTTTCAGAGGTCAAATTGTTCGATATCCACTCGTGTGGTCCGTCAAATGCGCTTTTTTGAGCGTGGTCAAGCATGCCCAGCAGTTGGTAGGTGAGGGCAATCAAGCAAACCCCATGATCGAATCGGTCGGACGTCTCGACAGCCTCGCGCTCGCAAGAATCTTCGGCTTTGCTGGCGACTTTCATACGCGCTCGATTGTGTTGAGTGTGATACAGTAACGAAGTTCCAACATGGAAATTCGAGTAAACAATGATACATTCTACACGTGCCGTATATTTATCCCTCCTGAACTTCAGACGACAACTCTGTATAGTAATGGGTATGGCAGAGGCATCATCCTCTTCGTTAGCTTCAGCTGTCCTACATAGTGGATCGAACTGTTTCCCTTGGTGGGCAACTCCACGTCGATATAGGTATGTAGCCCTTTCTAGTCGCCTGTTCATCTCGACAGGGGAGCTGCTCCGTCCATCACCAGGCTGGATCGCTTGGCACTTACCAAAGGTTTCGATTCCGCTGGTCGGTTCCACACCCGCTCGGTTGAGCTGCGTGTACTTGTGTGGCACTTGTGGGTACGAGTCAGAGTGAAATGGCGACACACTTCTACGCTGGTTATCTACGATTGTCCTAGTTGCACGATACTAGTAACGACTGCATGTTATTTGAGTAATGGAACGCTAGGAGGACGTCAATGGGAAACGCAGCTCGATGGTACTTATTGTCGCAGCTCGCCTATAGGAACTACGCTGGGGACTGTGGTGAAACGAGATGAACGACGGATGCTAGAAGCGTTTTTGATCGTGATGAAAATGAATAAGCGCGTTTGGGTTTCTTGGTCTGCCAGTTCGATCGCCGACCTTTGTGGTCTGCTCATCTGTCGTCGCTAGTGTTGCATCCAAATGCAGAGCTACTACACAATATAATGCAAAGTACCATGAAATGCACCATTGATTCACGTCAACTCACATATAAGTGTTTCGACCTACTGGATGGGGCTTAACACGACCGACCGAGTATGGAATCCCCCAGCGAATGCAAAGATTCTCGAAAGCGATAGACTGTCGAGGTGGCCAATGGACGGGATGACACGATCCACTGGATCAAAATGCTGAACATGCTTGACCACACTCAAAAACGCGCACTTGGTCGACCACGCGAGTGGATATCGAATCGTTTGACCCCTAAAAGCAGCAAAGCGTGGGTTATAAGAATCGATTTGGTCCTCCCCAACTTCCAGTTGGAGGAACCGAAGCCTCTCGTTCGTTTCCAGCATGGTCAGAAACGCTTCCAGCACTTCGTTAGGCATAAAGCGGTCCGTCACATCGGACAGACCCAAATGCAGCTGGTGTAGAGTCTTGGAGATGGGTGTCTTCGGATCAGCAAGCTTCTTCACAAACGCAACAGGGCTTTCTGTATCGAACGGGTTGCACTCTGTGAGGGACAGCTCCGAGACTTGACACCGACCACTTGCATAGGCAGCAACAATATCATCGAAGGAGTCCAGGCTCATGTTGCCAACACTCAAGTAGACGATGTTGGGGCAAGAAGACCACACGAAATCGAGAAGCGAGGGGTCCAGTCCCTCATGCCACTCACAGCCCAAAGAAAGCTGCGTGATCGGCGTCCCGATGAGCTTCAATAGCACTCGAAGGCCAGTCTGGTCTCGTTCTTCTAGGACGCTTCGGTTCATAGTTACTGATAGCTTGGTGATGGGGTGCGTCTCCAGACGCCAGCGGTCTCTAGCGTTCTCTTCAGACCGAGGAATCTCAACAGCTACGTCTTCTTTAGTCACCCAGCACTGACCGTAGCCGGGTACCAAGATATCGTATGCATCATTGAGCTCATGCATCACATCAAATACCCTAGACCCAGACGACATGATCAATGGGTGCTGCGACCTTAGGATGTCGAGATAGACTGGAGTTCCGTCGCGTACGATCACTTGTGCAGGTCGAGATAGCGCTGATTCGGGTCTTTGCGGTCTCCCATCCGCCTCCATTTCTTCGTCAAGATCGAGATCGAGCAGCATTTCTAGCGGATTGCGGGATCGAACAAGCTTGCGCACTTGAATAAAATCGTCCATGAGTATATCGGTGGCGTTTAACCTTAGTGTCGTCACCGAGCGAGCTGATGCGCCGTTGAACAAAGTGTAGAACAACCAACACCACTCGTATTGACACGAAAGCGAATACTTTGAGATGTTGAGATCGACTTCCAGTTCATCCACGCTCTTTGAGACCATCAGGCTGGAGCAAAGCCCGGTAAGGAGTGATTTTGTTGGTTGCTGGCACTTCACTCGGTGTGATCGAGCCAACACCTGATCGCCAGGGTCTTGGTTTGCGTGATCAACAAATGCACTTGGATTTGTCTGCATGCCTGTGACTGCTGTCGCCCATCGATGAAGTCTCTTCCGATCCCTGGAAATGCGATTCCCGGAAAATTCCCAAATAGAACCTGAATACCTGAGCATGTCCAGTTGAAAACCCGGGGTCGCCATGCATTGATCCAGAGCATCATAAAGCTCGACCGAATCGTTGGGGCTCAACGAGCCCAAGCTCACTTTTCCCACGACAAACAGAGAGCTGTCAGCAAGAGTCTGGCGCTGCTGACGTTGAAGCTCCACAAGATAACCAAGGGTGTCGATGGTCTCTTGTATCGTGTATTGTGACAAGGAAAAATCGACGGGAACCACCGCGTTGTCCAAATCCAGTCGTCGCTCGCTCGCCATCTGCGCGAGTATCGAACGCGTTTCCTTGCATACGTCTGAACGCATGTTGGTCGTTCCGAATAGAGTCTTCAGCGCCTGCACCGACCACGTGGAGCCCTTCGAAGACGAATGCTTACCCGAGTATACCCTAAGTTGCACATGCAGTCGCAGGGGGAAGACCGGGTCACAGTCAAAACATTCTTTCTCCAGGCGCTTACACCGCGATTGCAGCATGTCTCGGAATGCAATCGGCTCTACCATCGATGCAAGCAGCAAGATCTCCACGGATTCGCAGTACTCTTGCCACGTCGTCTCTCGTTCCTCGTGTGGTGAGAAGAGTTTGAGTCCCAGAGAGCGGAGGCGCGGGCGCATCACCAAGGTATCGTCTTCTCTGTGGATGTCGAGGCAATCGTCGGGAAACGCGCGCCACCAGGGCTCCAAGAGCGCCGCCAAGGCCGCGGCATCGTCATGTGGACGGGCCATTTCGTCGAATGAGATGATGAGGCTGGATACATGACGCCCATTTTTGATTGGCTGAAAGTGTAACCATAAATGCTTATTTCCAGCCAATGGGTTGTGTGAAGCACTAGTACCGTAAGAACGCGTTAGTTACGGTTAGACCCCGACATGAGTCTGTTACTATTGGTACATCACGATGACGACGGCGTTCGCGGCGGTGCTCGCGCCCTGGTGGCGTCTGCTGCCGGACGGATGCCTCACTCTACGCTACAAGACCGATGAATTGGAAATGCGTCCACTGCTCCGCACGCTGGAGCTGACGCTGCCCCCTCCGCGCACCGAGAGAGCGACCGCATGGCCCAAGACCCTCGAAGTCGTCGAGATCCTACTGCTGGCTTCGTGGGTGCGTCCACTTGCCTTCCGAGAAATGGTGCAAAGGGAGTGCTGGAATGGGCTCGCACCTTTCAAGGACATGATTGACCAGGAGGTGATCGTGCCATTACGCCTGTATGTGCGGACGGGTACGAATACGAACATTGCATGGGAAGTGGAGGCATTGACAACTCTCCTCGCTCCGACCGGACAGCGCTCCGACGCGTTTGTATCGACGTACTCGACACTAATGCAGCTTGCGAGCGAGAGTCGGATCGCATTGGAGAACGTGGAGATTCCCGCGGATTTTCATCTCGATGATCGCAATAAGCAGTTCACCTTGAAGGCTCTCACTCTTTTCGCACGACATCAACGTCGGCAACGCCATGCCACCACAACTCATAGAGTGTCTTTTGCTGTGGGATCTGTGAGCTTGGAGTGGGGCGCGTCGATTGATTCGACAGAGCTGTATGATGCCGGTGTGGCGAGTGTGCAACAGCACATCCTCGTGAATCAAGGGTTCAGCTCGGATCCTCTCGCGACCAGTGTTTCAGCTGAACGGAAGGCATTATGGCGATGGATGACGACGATAACACGCCTACGTGGCAACGGAAGCGTACTCTCTGTTAATGAAGGCAGTTGCTCGGACGATCAAATGCTGCCTCGAACCCGCCGAGTGGTATGCCCGCTGCTACAGAAGGAGGAGTTCGCTACGCTTTGTGCGCATTTGATGTTTTCGAATCATTTAGAAGAGCTCGACGTCCGTTTGACTTCCTCCCTAGAAGGGTCTCGATCGAGTGAGTTCAAGTGGTGCTGGCTCTTCTACGCCTTGTTCAGCAAAGGATCAAGCCACTCGGTGACGACTTTGAAGATAAATGAGGCCATGTTCCCCATAGACACTTTCATCCGAGTCCGTGAACTGACTAGATCGCAGCACCCGTTGGAAATGCTACTTGATCCACGCGTCGAAGAAGCTCTAAAGAACGACGCATGCTCGATTCCGCAACGACTCGACTAGCACAAGTGGTTCTTCGTGACGCAGCACCGATCTATCTGGACTTGCTGAGATCGCAGGAGCCACTCGTCGTGTCATCGGGATCCAGAACGTATGACGTGATGGGTTTGCTCAACGATGCGTACGACATCTTGGTGCCAGGGTACGGACAGTGCTGGGTGAAATGTGCAGATGTCGTGAGTGAGGTTACTGGATGTGAAGACTCTTCGAGTGATTGCTGGCAACTAAAGACACATTCCATCACCAAGTTGTCTATACGTGTTGATCGCAACGGACCCAGAAATCAGGATGGTAGCCTTGAAGTGTTGCTGGAGCTTGTTGGGACTCCCGTCACGCACCTATCTCTGGATTTTTCAATCAGCCGTGCGCATAGCCCCTGGGATCTCGACCTCGTGTGGACATGCTGCCCGAACCTGGTCTATTTGAACACTGTCAACGTGGCCTTGGACACATTTCAGGATATCGTGGATGCTTATGCAAGTGGCAGATGTCAATTGTCCGAACTTTCATTCGACGAGTGCAACGTGCGCGACACCGCAAGCGTCGTAGCTCTCGCGAACACGCTCGCGGATCCCAACACACCCATGTCCGAGACGCTACACCAGCTACGGCTGGGTCTATGTGATGACAGCGATTGGTTCAAGGAAGATGAGCTGCTGGAAGCGTTCTTAGCGATGCTAGAAACGAACAAGCGACTTCGTTTCCTCCTGGTCCACGTTGAGGAGGACCATCTTGATCGTTTCGATTACCGTTTTGCTCCTTTTAGGGGTGAACGAATCCGATATCCACTGGCCTGGTCGATCAAATCTGCGTTTTTGAGCGTGGTCAAGTGTGCCCAGCAGTCGGAAGGTGAAAGCAGTCTGCTGAGTTGCATGCCTCGGTCGATCGGCCGATTAGATAGCTTATCTCTGTCGCGTATCTTCGACTTTGGCTGTGAAATCTACACCCGCTCGGTTGTGCTGAGGGTGATATAAAGTAGTCGATCTGCGCTGCGTTTTGCCCATTTGAAGTAAACAGTGAGTCGCTTGTCTGGCACAATACACTTTGTGTTACATTCAAGGTTAGCTGTTTGATCAAATGTCTGACGGATAGCTGCTTACGCTGTGTACATTAGTAAACGTTCAAGAAAATAGAGCGTACATCCGCCTCACTGGCCAGGAAGAAGATCAGCGAAAGCACGAGCCTATCCAGACCGCCGATCGCCTGAATCATTTTGGTTGACGGATCATCGTCTTTGTCGTGGTTGTGTTGTGCAGACCTGACGACACTCAAAAAGGCGCACTTGGCGGACAAGGGCAAGCGATAGCGAATCGGCTGGCCGTTGAAGACAGCGAAACGATCACCAAATTGGCTGAATTGATGATCCGACACGGTCAACATCAGGCATCGAAGCCGCTCGTTCGTCTTGAGCATGGCTAGAAACGCCTCCAGCATCTCATCCGTCATCCAGATCGTTCCACCGTCCAGATGTAGCCGTAGTTGACGAAGTTCGATGGCTAACGTCGTCGTCGGGTCCGCCAGCGTATTGGCAAATGCAATCACGCTCAGCGCGTCATCTAGTCTGCAGTGTTCCAGCGATAGATCTGAGATGTGGCACCTCCCGCTTGCATACGCGTCCACAACGTCGTAAAACGAGTCCACGGCCATGCTAACGACGCTCAAACTCACCAGATTTGGACAGTGTACCCACACGAGATCAAGATATGTCTGACCAAAGTAGGCAATGCCACTCGTAATTTCGAGGGTAAGATGCGTGACGGGAAGTCCAATCAGCTTCAACAACAGACGGAGACCGCGCTCTCGATCTTCCACATCGGCACGAGTCAATGATAACACTAGCTTGGTAATTGAATGCGTCGTTAACCGCCATCGGCTCTTTGCATTCTCTGCGCACAAAGGGACCTCCATCGCAACGTCTTCGCGCCGCACCCAGCACTGACCGTAACCAGGTACGAAGACATCGTAGGCACCATCTAGCTCGTTCATGACGTCGAACTTGCGTGGTTGTGATGAAGTAGTAGTTAAAGCCGGTGATTCTCCTCGCGGATCAACGAAAATCTGCGCTCCGTCGCGTAGTATGATTTCCGCTGGCCGAGAGGACGAAGATTCAGGTCTTGATTGCGGCTGTACGTCGCCTAAAGTCACCTCATAAATCGAATCCACTAACATCTCCAAAGGACGAGGCGTTCGAACGAGGTCATGAAGCTGGAGCACGTCAACCAGTCGAATATCCTCATCGTAAATACTCAAGCTGGTCACGGAATGGCATGCTTCTTCATTGAACAGCGCATACATCAACCAGCACCACTTGAGTTCAGGCTGTGGGTTGGCCCTAAATAACGATTGCTTGATCGCCAGTTCGTGCACGTCACTCGAGTACATGATGCTTGAGAAAAACGCTGAGAACATGTACCGAGAAAGATGTGAGCACTCCACTCGATGTGAGCCACGCAGCTGAACACCCGAAGCCTGGATGGCGTCAGGGGGAAACACAGTCCGCTGGTTTGGCAGACCCGTTGCCGTAACCGCCTATCGCCACGGGATACGTCGTCTCTCGTATATCGCCGCAGTTAAATCATAGTGCGGCTGGAATAACGGGAGATTGATCGTACGGAAACGAAGGCCAGGAGTCGACTTGAAGAGCTCCACCACGTCGATGAGGCTGCCAGAGATTGAGACCCCAGAAATATCCAGCTCCACGTCGTCCATGACAAATCGGCAGTCCTTGAGATGATCTGAATGAGTGTCCTTGGTGCGTTGATACTCGACCAAGAGCGAGAGCAGGTGGTTGGCGTGTCGTTCGTCCAGAAATGACAGCGCAATCGTCACCGGGATCACAGCTTCTTCCAAGTCGAGCTGCTTCTCTTCGCCCATTCTCAAGAGCGTCGTCAGCGTGGTGTTAAACTTGTCCGAATGGGTTGATCGTGGCGTCAACAGCGTCTTCGTCTTTGCAAACACTCGCTCGATATCGTTAAATGTGTGGAAATGACGAGACGAAGACGACACGGCATCACAGGGTTGTATCCAAAGCATTCCCTAGGGATCTCTTCCTTATTCGCGCAGTGGCCCCACACCATCTCCGTGAACCCTTTTGGATCCACCAGGGACGCCAGCAACAGGAGCTCAACGGCCTCACAGTGACGAAACCACGTCGCCTCCTCGTCTTCGTCGCCTTCATCTGGGGTCAATGGGAGCTCTAGCGCCCGCAGCTGCTCGCAGAAGTCGACGCCGCCTTGCTCGCTGTGGTAATAGAGTTATTCGGGTGGAAACACGCGCCACCAAGGCGCTAGTAACGCCGCGAACGCGTCATCTTGCTCGGTCCACTCGCCAAAGGAGCGCGGGAAACCAGCACCACAACGCTGATTGGTGGAATTGAATTCAAAAACGATATTATGGCCAATCATAGACCTTGTGTGTCCGTATTTCACGCACGTTAGATATGGAAGCAAAGCAACTGTCGTTAGACAATTCTGGCACTTGTTGGCCCTGTTGGTGAGCGCCCAGGCTCGCGAATCGGTTGGCTAGACTCAGATCAGTAAACGCCACGGCAACAGACCATCACGCTCGGATCGCGAGACCAAGTACGCTCTTCTGGGGACTTCAACTTACGTTAGAGAGTCCAAGATCACTGAACGCAAGTGTCTTTCACTAGCCATGAACAAGATGATCGAGAGCGCAAGACTATCGAGATTCCCCACGGCACGGCACTTCGTGCCGCTCGTCTTGGCATTTGCGCGCTGAGCATGCTTGACGACGCTGAGGAATGCACATTTGGCTTGGATTGGAAGTTTCCATCGCATGTACTGACCATTGAAGACCAGGAAACGCTCATTGAAGCGGTCATATTGGGTATCTGTCACAGTCAGCGTCAGATACAGCAGACGGTCGTTCATTTCGAGCACCAAGAGGAAAGCTTCTAGCATTTCGTCTGTGGTGGGATTGCGCACTTCCTCAAAATCCAAGCTGAGTTCTCGCATGGTGTTTGCCACAGGTGATAGCGGATCTCCGAGCGTCCTTGCCAACGATAATACACTATCGGAATCGGATACGATGCATCTACCAAGACAAAGACTCGACACCTGGCAGTGTCCTGGCGCGTACGCCTCGATAAGATCGTCAAGCGAACCAAGCGTAATAGGACTCACATGGAGATAAGTGAGGTTCGGACAGCACAACCACAGTAGATCCAAGTAAGACTGGTCAAATACGCCATCAGCGAGGGATTTGAGCGAAAGATGCGTGATAGGGGTACCAATAAGTCTCAACAACGCAGCAATCCCACGATCACGATTACCAACATGAGAACCATTCACCGACAAAGCGAGCCTCGTGACGGAGTGTGTCTTAAGTCGCCACTGGTTTCCATCGTTCGCATCGCGTCGAGGTACTTCAGCAAGGACATCCGCACGTTGGGCCCAGCACTGACCGTATCCTGGGACAAGGATATCAAATCCTTCAACTGATCCGTTCATCACCTCGTGAGTTGCAGATTGAGGCGTTCCACTCTGAACAGCTGGACCGTTAAGGTCATCAAGACGAATTTGTGCGCCGTCACGAAGAACCACTTGAGCTGGCAGAGTCTGAGACGACGGTAGCCTGGATTGAGAAGTACTTGGATCTAATAGTTTCTCCAGGGGACGAGGCGAGCGAATCATCTGGCGGATCGATAGGATATCGGCCAAGAGAAGTTCTTCGACCTTAACGATTAAACTTGTGACTGAATGTTGCGCGGTCTCGTGGAAGAGCGCGAATACCAGCCAGCACCACTCACGGCCAGACAAATGCGTTGCATACCTTGTCATCATTTGATCGAGCCCACCGATCGTAATCTCATCCAAGCCTTTTGCAACCATGAAAGTCGAGCAAAATGCTGCGAATGAGCGAGGCGAGAGTCCCTTGGCCGTAATTCGACGTGGTCGAGGCAAACCATCCGCGGGTCGTCGAGTATTGGCATCTTTTCTCGCCTTGGCTTCTCTTCGGAAGCCAGTGACAGCAGCCAGCTAGCTCTTCATCAAGCTTCGCTGACTGGGTTGATCTGATCGAAAATCGGTGAAATTCACGATATCTAATCGAAGCCCTGAGGTAGAATCGAACTCGTAGACGGTCTCAACGAGCTCTTTTGTGATCCGATTAGTTGCCACCTTGGGTTTTACAGCTTCAATGACGAAACGGGAAGCACTTAAGAGGCCGCGCCGTGCATTTCCATGCGGCTCTTGTTGAAGTGTGACGATTCGTTCCAGGATCGGAATCGCACACTCTACAACAGTCACGTCGATCCGTATCACAATGGGAAATCCGTAGGCTCGAGAAAATTCCGCTTGTCCTTGTCCATCCCCACCAGCTCGAGATGGGCTGCCTTGAAGGCGTCAGAGCGATCGATTTGTGGTGAGAGAAGCATCGTGAGAGCATCCAAATGCCATGGCTCAAGACCCACAGAATACGACTGGCTGTTCAGCGCCACCTTGAGTCGAAAAGGGATGTCGTCCTCCAGGTCATAGAACTCCCACTCGTACCCACCAAAGTTTACACACTTGTCAAGCGCCACCTTCTTGAACACACGTGGTTTGACAACAGATGCGAGCAGCATCAGCTCGACGCCTTCACAATGGCGACGCCATGTTGTCTCGGGGTAGGACAAAGGCAGGTAAACCGCGTCGAAGCGCAGACGCAGACTGAACTCGTCGACCTGCTGTCGGTCACAAGATGTTTGTGAGGAAAGACACGCCACCAGGGCTCCAGTAGTGCCACGAACGCCTCGTCGGTCATGCTCATTGTCGCCTCCTTGGGATCCGATGGCAAGAAATGGGACGTCATCGCTGATTTGTAAAAGTTGAGCTTATTGTACTTATTTAAGCCAATCAGACGGATACGAACGTAGTACCGTAAACAACGTGTTAAATACGGTTTGGACACCAAGTTGCCTGAACAGCTGATGACCACACTTCTGGTGGTTGGCATCGAGTTGAAGCTAGTTTAGCAATGTGCTCATCTAGTTATTAGTCCAGAAAATGCCATCATGGCGACGGAGAAGGCAGTATTCGTGGCACTACTGGAGCCCTGGTGGCGTGTCTTTCCTCCACAGTACCTGGGTTTCACCATTTCCAGACCTGATGTTGAACCTCGCGAGGTCTTTGTGACTTTGTCGCTGACGCCGTGCCCACCCGGTGACGAAGCTGAATCCACCTGGAGAAGATATTGTGAAGCCATCGACATTTTGTTCCTCGCTGCTCTCGTGCAGCCGTTGGAATTTCAAGAGATGATGTGGGGGAACTGCAGAGCACGTGGACAACCGAGTGAGCGCTTCAATCGCAACGACGACGTGTCATGGCAACTCCTAGTGCATCTATATGGCAGACCGCCATCACCCAAAACGTGGTGGGAACGCCTATGGGGTACCCGCTCAACGTGGCATTTGGATGTGCCAAAGATGCTTCTGTCACCACCGCCAATACGGTCGGAGATGTTCGAAGCCACGCGTGCGGCGCTATTGGCAATGTCAGGACAGAAGAAGGAAGAATTCGAGAAACGAGCCATTCCAGTGACACTTTCCGTCGACTTTTACGACGAGTTGGACATTGTGTCTACTCTCGAACACGTTGTAGAACTCCACCACCGATACCTCACCGGCATCGATCAAGATCAACGCGGATTGTATCCGCTTGCGGTGAACAAGCTCAAGGTGGATATCAAACACTGGATGGGGTCTGCTGTACTTGTTGACGTTGTGGAACGCTGCAACACAACTCGCGGGTTGCAACTCGATCGGATCGCCATCGGTCCGACGACGCGTTTAGTTGTTCATTCCGATATTCGAAGCTTGATCTGGCGATGGGCCACTATGTTCACAGGTTTGCCAGTCAATCGCTCGGTTTGCGCCAGCAATCAGGCTCATGTCCAGCTCTCCGGCTCCAAGCAACTGGATTTATGGCTGGCTTCAAACGTCACAACGGCAGCGTTCTTGTCAGGTGTCATGTACTCGAATGGCGTGCGTGAGTTGATTCTTCGTCGCTCGCTTACTGTCCATCCATCTGTGTCCGAATTCAGGTGGTTCTGGTTGTTCTACTCGTTGTTCAACGCTGAAGCGACGCATGAACTGACGAGTTTGTCCATCGATGATGATACTATTCGTCTTGCCGACATGGTGAAGGTACGCGAGTTTGTTTGCTCGCCTCGGCCCTTAGAGTTGCTGCTGGATTCGCGCTATGATGAATCATTCGCCGAAGCCGCAAGACTCCCGTCTTCTTCAACGAGACCTGCGCAGGTTGTGCTTCGCCGACATGCCCCGATTCATCTGGACCCAACGCAGCGCTTGAAGCCGTTGACTGTGGACGCGGAAGACACCAAATTCGACGTGATGCACTCGCTTGCCGACAGCTACGACATCCTTGTACCTGGCTACGGCCAATGCTGGGTGAATTTCGACGATGTGGTGGCGGAAATACCTTTGTGTCAAGAGAACGAGAGGTGCCGATGGAAGCTCAAGACTCACTCGATCACCAAGCTTTCAATCAACCTTGCCGATCTAGAGTCAGACGCCGATGATCGCGGCCTACCCTTGCTCTTGGAGCTCATTGGATCTCCTATCACCCATCTCTCTCTCGGATTTGACTCCGACAATCTGCGCGACCAATCTATCCTTGATGCCGCGTTGACTCATTGTCCAAGTCTAGTCAGTCTGAGCTTGTACCGTGTTCAATTCGACTCACTTGACCATGTCTTCGAAGCTTACGCGAACGGACAATGTCGCGTTTCAGACCTGAGCTTGGATTTCTTGGCTCTACATCAGCCATCAAGCATCTTCCAGCTTATCAACCTTCTCGCAGATCCTACAACCACCATGGCGAACACGTTGCGTCAACTAAGCCTCACGCTCGATGGTGAGACTCCGATCACCAACGAGATGCTGGAGGCATTTGCCGTCATGCTGAAGACGAACGAGCGCCTTCGGTTTCTGACGCTGTCTGTCTCTGCCGAC
This sequence comes from Pythium oligandrum, assembly GCA_020085045.1. Classification (NCBI taxonomy): domain Eukaryota; phylum Oomycota; class Peronosporomycetes; order Pythiales; family Pythiaceae; genus Pythium; species Pythium oligandrum. The sequence goes on along the minus strand of JAHRIK010000001.1, from coordinate 684,774 downwards.
CAACTGAGTCGGTTTCCTCCCATCTTTTCTTGCTTTAACGGCCAACACGTGCGATCTGGACTACCTTTGTCAGCCAGGTGCAAGCGTGCTTTTCTCAGTGTCGTGAAGCACGCGCAAGACATACCGGACGTCGACGACAGCGACGACGCGATCACCCTCTCTCGAGCAGTTGGTCAACTCGACAGTCTCGTGCTCACGACCATTTTCCGTCTGGCTGGCAACGTGGAGGTGAGGTCAATCGTGCTGAAAGCCTTCAGGTAAACACTTGTAAACTGTCAATTGATTGCTGCGCTGCCGTGTTTCAGCCACTACAACATGGATGTGATTCGGGCCGCATAATCGCTTGGCGTAGGCCACAGTCATAATATACTCTCTCTCTCTCTCTCTCTCTCTCTCTCACTGTGACATTGATTAAGTTGAGCCAAAACTCCATAGCTATCATTCTGCACAGTACTACGCATGGTCGAAGAGTCTTACCCAACAACACCCAGGCTGGGCGATGCTTGCTGAGCTGTCGTATGACGAGAGCACTGTCTCCGACCACTGACAAGGGCCCCCATCCGTTCCTATGCGCTGCCGCGAGTCCAGCCACCAGGAAGGCACTGTGCACGATCGTTTTCCAACAGCTGTGGTTGCATCAGAAGACGAGATACGCGACAAACAAATCCATCCAACGCCAGACTGCAGCAACCATCAAGACGATCTATCGTCAGTTGTCCAGCCTTGGTACGCGATTAACACATTCTCCAGCAACCACGAGCGACGGCGAACGACTGCTCATACTCTGCAGTTTGGAGAACGAAGATATCAAGGAACATGCAACGAGTTTCGAAGCGCGACTTAAGACCATCGTACTTGAAGGTTGAGGCATCGGATGCGAGGATTGGCCAAAACACAGCATTGGTAAATTTCAATTCGCCACAATCGAGAGCAGGCGTGGAGGTACTGCTCCAGTGACCAGGAGTACACCTACGACCATAATGTAGACATCCCGTGTCGACTCTACATCACGCTGGACGGCTCGATCAAGTACAATCCCGATTGGTATTTGGATACGTTGACGATTCTTCTCGCACCACTAACCACGTGCTCTGATGCGTTTTTGGAAACCTATGCGATGCTCCGTGCAATGGCGACAGATACACAGCATGAACTGGATGACGTGGAGATCCCTGCCGTTGTCTCACTGAGATATAGCCACAAGTGGCACATGTTTCCTTTTTTGGCGCGCATCGCGGAAATCGAGTCTCAGCGACTCAGGAATTCGCCCGGCAAGCATGTGTTCGCCATGGAAAGGATTGAACTGAACGGGAGCTGGTCGTTTGTCACGAGTGACGTAGTCGAAGCGATTGAACTCTTCAAGGCGACTACGGGTTGTTCTCAATTTCACCTGATCAACCGCCTCGATTTCACCTGGACCGCTCCAGGGAGCGCTGTAACGAAGAGGAAGCTTCCTTGGCGATGGGCTGCCGCAACCACTGGTCTGCCGAACCATCTGACTGTGTAACCTGACGATGTGATTCAAGCTATTGGTGTTCAGCTCTCTAAATCTCACCAACTAAATGTTTCTGGTCATAACCGCGAGTCATTTCCCGCATTCTTCTCCTCACCCATGCACTCCAGTGATGTGCGCAAGTTGGCAATCCGGAATTCTATGTCTTCTCCCTCGACAGATTCTCCTTTCTCTGGGCTCAAGTGGTGCTGATTATTCTACGCGCTCTCTAACAAAGCATCTTTTCATTCGGTCACAAACCTAAGCATGAAAGACTCTTACATATAAATTCTTTCAGGTACTTGGACCTGAGCCGGTTACTAGTTGCAGTAGTGTACGATCTGACGAATGGCCATGTGGATGTGGTGCGATATCTGGCCGAGCGCGAACACAGAGACCGAGAGTAATAGAAGCGCAACTGCTCTCTCGCTCAAAGTCACGAATGACCGCGTGGATTTGATAGGATAACTTTCAACGTCGGCACTAAAAGCATACTTGAATGGCTGCAATCATACGGGCATGGTCTCGAACCAATTGGCACCCTGGTGATCCAAGTCAGTGTGCACGCGCTGCTGATTGGTCCATCTAGGATAGGTTTCAACCAACCAGGGACTTGTTGAAGTTAAAAGTGTCCCAATCAAACACGCTCGCTGGATTCACAAGCTACTCTGATTGGTCCGGACAGCGCCATTCAGACTAAAAGTGGACCAATCACGGGCTTGATTAGTTGTCCTAGGAATACGAATCTCGGTCTGACCCCAGTGGGAAATGCGCTTTCTGTCGTGTTTACACGACCGTCAGGCTCGTCATCCGAGTCTAACGTCAGTGATGGCGTCATCCCAACGGTCTATCCATAGATCCGGATTCCGTCATCTTGGGTACACAACACCAAGGAGCTCCGTCCCACCACTCGCCAGCTCACTCGTCTCACAATCCAATTTCCCAAGCACCAAGCTCCAACCCTCAGACACTCGACCATGAACCAGACGAACACCGTCCTCATCACCGGCAGCTCCCGTGGCCTCGGCTTCACCCTCGCCGAGTGGTACAACCAGAACGGCTGGAAGGTCATTGCGACAGCGCGCTCGCTCGACAAAGTTGACAAGGTAAGGAGGGAATGCTTCAGCGCATCTGGTCAAGGCATCTAACGGTGAAAATACTCCTAGCTGGCTGCACTCAAGCTCTACAAGACTGTTGAAATGGATACGGCCGATGAAGCCTCGATCCGCAAGGCGGCCAAGGAACTCGAGGGCGAAGAGATCGATCTGCTCATCAACAATGCCGGGATCGCGATCCGCAAAGACTTCTACACTGAAACCCGCGAGACTATGCTTGAGCAGTTCACTGTGAACACGGTCGGTCCATTCCTCGTATCACAGGCGTTCATGCCTCACGTCAAGGCGGCTGCCAACTCCAGGGGATCAGCCAAGATCGTTCACATCTCGTCGTTCTTGGCCGGTATGAGCGTTGGTCCAGCCTACACCAAGGGATCGTTGACCGGGTACAACATCTCCAAGGCAGCGCTCAACATGCTCCACATGTCGATCGCGGAGACCGTCAAGAACGAAAATGTGAACATCGCTAGCATCTCGCTAAACCCAGGCTACGTCTCGACGGATATGAACGGCAATGCTCCTGGCACCATCACACCGGAAGAGAGTGTTTCTGCGATGGTCAAAGTGATCAACAACGCCACGCTCCAAGACAACGGCAAGTTTTACAGCTACGACGGTAGTGAGCTCGCGTGGTGAGGAACTCGAGTCAGGCAGTCTGCGATCGTCTGTGTATTACGGAGCTGTAGTGCTTAATTCGACAATTGATTTCACTTTGGCAATCCAGCTTCACCAACGTGCTATCTGATGCATCCCAACGATGAACGACCTTGAGTCATTTCGAACTGGCCATTTAGTTAAGCAGCTTCACCAACACAGAGCGAGTGTGGATTTCCCCAGCAAAGTCGAAGATCCGAGCAAGAGCTAGGCTGTCTAGGCGGGTGATCAACCAAGCCAATGGATTCCTATCACCTTCCAACTGATGGATATGCTTGGCCACACTCATGAACGCGCATTTGGACGGCCACGGGAGCGAGGATCGGATTCTTTGACCCCGGAAAGGAGCAAAATGGCGGTTGGACCAATGGAGATGGTCTTCGTCAACTTGAACCAGGAGGTGCCAAAGTCGCTCGTTGGTTCTAGCATCGCTGAAAACGCTTCCAGTGTCTCACCTTCCACGAGACTGTCATTGCCGTCACGCAGACCCAGCCGTAGTTGCCGTAGCGTCTTGGACATGCGCGTGTTCGGGTCTGCGAGCGTCTCCGCGAAGGCTATGATGCATGCAGGGTCGCGAACGGTGCATCTATTGAAAGAAAGCTCGGACACTTGGCATCTGCCACTTGAAGAAGCATCCACGATGCTGTGAAAGGAGTCCACGGCCACGTTGGAAATGGTCAAAAAGACCAAGTTTGGACAATAAGTCCAGATGAGCTCCAGTTGTGAGTGTTCGAGTTGATCACTGGATGAAAAATCCAGACAAAGGTGCGTAATAGGAGTCCCAATGAGTTCCAATAACACTCCAAGGCCTCCGCCTCCGCTCTTTTGGCGTCTACGATCAGCACGTATCGACAACTTGGTGATAGAATGCGTCTTCAAACGCCAGCGAGTGTTCAAAGTATCTGCAATCTCACGCTCGACGTCTTCATGCTTCACCCAGCACTGACCGTATCCTGGCACCAAAATGTGGTACGCATCGTTGAGCGTTCCCATCACGTCATACGTTCTGGATCCTGACGATATGATGAGTGGCGCTGACTCTGATCTCAAAATGTCCAAATGGACCGGTGCTCCGTCACGAAGAACCACACGTACTGGTCGAGTCCTTGCTGAATCAGCCATTCGTGAGGGCGCGTCGTTTTCCAAAGCTTCGTCAAACTCCGGATCGAGCAGCATCTCCAAGGGACGATGCGACTGAACTAGTTCACGGACTCGAACGAGATCTCTCATGCGAATCTCTGCGTCGTCTATCTTCAAAGTAGTCACCGAGTGACACGAGGCTTCGTGGAACAAGGCGCAGACCAGCCAACACCATTTGAGCCCACACGAACGCGGACTTTCTCGGGTGGAAGTAAGATAGACATCAAGCTCTTGAACGCGAGTTGAGAACATCAAAACTCGCGCACAGCGTAGCAAACACCTCCTTCGGTAGCTTCTGGCATCTAACTCGGCGGGATGGAGACCGCATCTGGTCATCGGAGCCACTGTCTCCATTATCAGGAAGCACACTTCCATTGCCGCGCAGACCTGTTGCCGTCGCCATCCATCGCCACATCGCCATACGAGCTAAACCAGGTTCGCTTCATATGGAAGAGCGCACGCCACGCCTTTCGTCAGCGACGAGAGAATCCATGGCACTGGGCTATGGCAATAACCGGCCTACCGAACGACCTGACCGTACTTCCTTCTCGAGCAATTCAAGCTTCCGATGTGCAATACGTCGGATGTCACCGACTCGAAATCGATGACCTTAGCAGTGGGTCCTGTGCTGCACTCTATTTCAGTCGTATGCATTCGCGCGAATTGCACGAGCTGGTGATTGCAAAGCCGTCCAAACTTCATTGGCGTTGGTTGTTCTACGCACTCTTCCACAAAGAGGCAAGTCATTCACTCACGAGTTTAATTATTGAGGACACGGACATCTTGTTAAATGATGTCGCCACGATCTGGGAATTGATTCGTTCACGCCAGCCATTAACGATGCTCATGCAACCAGAGTATGAAGCATTGATAAACGACGCTCCACCCGTAACCAGTCGACCAGATTCTTCATCTCTGCCAGCCAAAGTGACCCTCCCTGATGGTGCGTGTATCCATCTTGATCCTCGAATGAGTTCTAAAGGGCGTGTTCGTACCCGGATCGCGTACGTTTGAGGTGATGCATGGACGAAACGAAGAGTTTGATATCCTTGTGCCGGGATATGGTCAATGCTGGGTCGCTCATGATGACGTCGTGAGCAGCGTTCCCTGTTCTGAAGACAGCCTTGCGAATCGATGGAATTTCAAGGCGCATTCGATCTCCAAGCTGTCCATACCGCTCAAGGAAGGGCATTTGGCTGACATTGAACGAGGCGTCCGAGTGCTGTTGCGGCTCGTTGGGACTCGGTGAAGCTCTGATCTTCGCATAGTCTGGAGGGAAGAGGGCGCTGCGTAATTAACGCTTTATTTACGTCCGTTAGTTACGGAAAACAAGTGTTAGATTAACGCATAGAAATAGAAACGATAAAGTTTAATGGGTTGGCACCGTCCACTTGGAAACAGTCGTGACGAATATGGCGGACTCGAACGCGGCGTTCACGGCGTTATTGGAGCCCTGGTGGGATGTATTCCCATCGGAATATGTCGTCATCCACAGCAAGAGTGACGGCGTCGACCTCCGCGAGCACTTCTACGCGTTGGAACTGCCGCTGTACGAGCCAACCGACGATCGTGAGGCGACATGGCGTCGGTACTGTGAAGCCATGGCGATCATTCTGCTGGCGTCGCCTGTGGACCCCACCACATATCGGTGGGAGATATGGAACCACTGTGGGATTGAAGAGGAGTACGAACGACAGGATTATCAGCTGAACATGCCCAGTCGACTGTACGTCAGGCTGAATGACTCGATCAAGTACGACCTCGCATGGTATTTGAACGCCATCACGACGCTTCTGTCGCCAGCAACCGAGCGATCCGACGCAATTTCTGCCTCTCGTGCGGCACTGCTGGAAATGGCGAAGGAGCAGCAGCTGGGGTTGGAAAAAGTGGTGATTCCCGTGGTGGTATCGCTGAGTTTTGACGATCAAAAGCCCATTTTTCCGATTTTGGAACGTCTGATCGAGTTACAACGTCGATGGCTCGACGATTCGGCTGCGGGTCGGTCGGGAATGTATTTATTTTATGTGGAAAGACTCGAGTTGCAAGTTGCGTGGTCGTTCGTCTCCAGGGGCCTCGTCGAGGCGATCGAGCACTACAAAGCGTCTCCTGGACTTCAACTTCACCTCATCAAGCACCCTCCGTTCGCGTGGATGGCTCCGTGTAGCATTGTTACGAAGCGGACACTGCTGTGGCGATGGGCCGCCGCTACTACAGGTCTACCGAATGCCTCAACTGTGATTCCTGAAGACGTGCTTCAAGCATCTGGTGTCCAGTTGTCTGGATCACACCAACTGGACGTGTTTGGCCTAACGGGTGAGTCATTTCCCGCGCTCTTCTCCTCGCTCATGCACTCCAGCGACGTGCACGAGTTGGTGATCCGGAATTCGATGCTATTCCCGTCGATCAAGGATCCCTCGTCCAAGTACAAGTGGTGCTGGTTATTCTACGCGCTCTTTAACGAAGCATCCTCTCATTCAGTCACGAGTCTGCATATTGATGACAAGGATATCGTGCTGGAAGATCTCCTGACGGCCCGAGACATGACTACTTCGACCGATCCGTTGAAGATGCTGATCAATCCTGAGTATGACAAGCTGATGAATGGCTCTTCACTTCTATCCCCGACCGTCGAGTTACCGCCAGTCCAAGTAACCCTGCGAGCTGGTGCTCAGATCAATATCGATCCGTTGCAGAGCCCTGAAGGTCTTATTCAGACAGTACAAGAGTGCACATTCGATGTGGTGGGTCAATTCAGGGATGGCTACGGTATCCTGGTGCCAGGATATGGCCATTGCTGGGTAAATCATGAAGACGTCACAAACAAAATCAAGTCGTCCGATGACAACTCCAGAAATCGGTGGTGCTTCAAGACCCATTCCGTCAAGAGCCTTTCTATTTCCCTGAATGAGACGCACGTGGAGGATGATGAACGAGGTATCAAAGAGCTATTGAAGCTCATTGGTGCTCCCATCACGCAGTTGACGCTCACGTTTTCAATGGGTCAAGCTTTTGACCAGTCGTATCTTGACTGTGTGTGGACGTACTGCCCTCGCCTTGACATTTTCAGTTTCGAATATGTGGAGTTCGACTCACTTGAAGGTCTGATTGAGGTGTACGCAAGTGGACGATGTCGTGCGACGGTATTGTCTCTTCCGCACTGTATCATCGATGATGCGTCAAGTGTGATTGCGTTTGCAAATGCACTCGCCGATCCTACTACGCCGATTGCAATGACGCTGCGCCAATTGCGACTGACTATTATTGACCATGATGAAGTTGACGATATGATCACACATTCTACGGTGTGCTCGTTTCGTGATATGCTTGCAACAAACGAGCACCTAGATCACCTGGAGTTGTGGCTCTCGGACGATCTCTATGACGTTTACGAAGCCGATTTCAGCGACTATGATGGCGAGGAAATGCTTCTTCCATTACCATTGCCTGCCAAGTGCGCTTTCCTCAGCGTCGTCAAACACGGACAGTGACATGAACGCAAAGGATCACGTGACTCGACTCGTGCGCTTGAACTGATCGGTCGACTCGACAATCTCGTGATCTCGACGATCTTCCAGTTCGCCGGCGAGTCAAGTCTACGCTCGATTGCGTTGGTTGCTGTTTTGTAAGTTGTTCCTCGATGAATGAGTTGCAAGACAGGTGATGTATCATATTTAACGTTTGATAAATGTTGTCTGTTATTTCGTCGGCGGTTATTCCTTCCATGAAATTAATGGCTCAAGTTGAACAAGTCCATGGAACAGGAATGGAGATGACGGCTCTTGCGGCATTATTCGAGCCTGGTGGAACGCCTTTGGTTACGACGACATCACTGTCCACTACGAACCCACGGAGCATGGCCGTGATCAGCTGCGGTTTGCGCTGTGTTTACCTCTTTGCACGACAAAAGATGATGCAGTCTCGTTGTGGAAGCGCCGTTGTGAGGCCATTGAGCTCTTTCTTCTTGTATCTGTCGTGAATCCCTCGGTGTTTGCACAACTGGTATGGGACAAATGTAGCCAATACCAAGTCCATTCGGCAGAGTGGCTGAAATTCAGCGCCAGGAGTCAGTGGGGTCTACGAGTGGAGCTGCCGAATTACATCATCTCCAAAACCCACCCAACGTTGCATTTGAAAATGCTGACAATTCTTTTCTCCCGTCGGACAAATCGGTCAGCCGACTTTAAGACCACATACGCGGCGATCTTGGAACTCATGGGACAAGAGGTTGGAAACTGGATAATTCCGGTAGTAGTGGTTCCCACGTGGATGAGTGGAGACCAAGCAGTGACCATTTTGAGACACATCACCAACATTCAACGTCGTCTTCTCGAAAATGGCCTGGATGACGAAGAGACTCACGCGTATCGTTTTGTGATAGATTCTGCCGAAGTGAATTTGAACAATCACTGGGGCTTTAGCTTTTCCGCCGATATATCCGGCCTTACGAAGGAATTCATTGCAGCGATTGAGAACTTCAAAGCTACGCCTGGGTAACGAATCAGCCAACTCGAGCACGCCGATATTATTCAGAGCCAAGATGCTCCCGTGTGGCGTATTATGTTGTGGCGATGGGCAGTGGCGGCGACAGGATTGGCCAAGTGTCGAACGCTGTGTCCACACGAATCATTCGTTCAGCTCTGTGGAACGCCGTACTTGAAAGTCTATAATATGCTCGCACCTCCTCTTGTGGCGCTCTTGTCTAGTGTCATGCACTCTGACGAAGTGCGCATGCTGTCGTTCAGACAATCGATCTTAGCCTATGATTCGCCCTCGTCCGGACACAATTGGCGCTGGTTGTTCTTCGCATTGTTTAACGAAGCAGCGCATCACGCAGTGACAAGCTTGTCGATTTCGGATACAGTTGTCGAGCTCGCCGATATGGAGACGGTTAACGAGTTAGTTCACTCGGCCAACCCCATGGAAATGCTGCAGTTTTGGTTCTACGAGGACAACCCGTCGCAATCCGAATCGACTGCAACCTCTATTGCCCAGGTGGTACTTCTCAACGGAGCACAGGTTCGTCTAACTCCTGAGCATGGCCCAATCGTCTTGGCTGCTAGCTCGGATGGCACAAAGTTCGACGTGATGTATGCAGTCGACAGTGGATATGCGATTTTCGTACCAGGATACGGTCCGTGTTGGGTATACCATGAAGACTCGCTGAGGAAGAGGCTTTGTGTTAAGAAAACAGAAGGAACCGATGGAATCTGAAGAACCATTCAATCACCAAGTTCTCGTTACGCCTGGATGGACTTGTAGCGACGGATCGCGATCGAGGCCTTCGGATGCTATTAAAGCTCATCGGAAGTCCGATAACACATCTCTCTCTGCGCGTTCCTTGCTCGCCGTGGTTGGATCAGTCGTTCCTCGATCTAACTTGGACTGTATGTCCACAGCTAGTCGCTTTGAAGGCCTCTGGTTTGGAGATTGATACGTTGAATGACATTGTCGAAGCGTACGCGAGCGGGCGTTGCCGTGTATCCAAATTGGCACTGAAGAACTGCGGTGTGAGGGACAGGTCGAGTGTCTTCGACTTTGTGGAGGCTCTCGCAGATGCAACAACAACCATATCAGCGACATCACGGGATCTACATTTCTGCCTCGACATTGATGACCCGATGACAGACGAGATGATTGTGGCGTTTCTCGCCATGTTAGAGACGAACAAGACGCTGCGATTCGTGGGGCTGCTGGTGTGGGAGGAGCAATGCAATCGGTACTGCGACATTGCCGATGTGTATCATGGGCAAGCGCTGCGATACCGCCTGCCTATACGAGCAAAGTGCGCGTTTTTCAGTGTCATGAAGCAAGCCCAGTGTGCAGAAGACACAGAAAGCGACGCCACATCGATGTGCCGGCCACGTGCGATAGGGCAACCGGATAGCCTTGCCGTCTCGACCATTTTCGCCATGGCTCGGAGCGTGGATGTCCGCACAGTTGAATTGGACACCCATCCGTAAGCAACACGTTGGTTACGGCAGGGCTTCATCCTCCTTCTCCAATTAAATTTAGTTAAAAAATGTTGAATTACTGCCAATCACGGTGTTTCTTTCATGAGTTTTCCGATTTCCGCCTTCAGTCGGCAAGTGGATGAGATGAGTGACGAGGACGCGGCGTTTGCGGCGCTTCTGGAGCCCTGGTGGCCCGTCTTTGACGACGAACACGTCCTCGATATCACTGAATGGGACGACTTTGATCTGCACGCTCGCTTTGCGGGTCTGCGCTTGCCTCTGATTCCACCGGGCGGGACGCTGCGGTGTTATGGCGTCGGCAATGTGAAGCCATCGAGCTCTTGCTGCTCGCTTCGGTTCAGACAGCGTCGAGATTGGACGAGGTGATGAACGTAGAATGCACGCCTCCGAGCGAGAGATGCGTGATTGGCGTGCCGATAAGCTCCAAAAGCACATCAAGGCCAGAATTGCGAATCTTCTACTATCGTAGCTCACAGAAAGAGAAACTTTGGTGATCGAATGCGTCTTCAATCGCCATCGATTCCTCGCATTCTCTTTCGCAGGAGATATCTGAGATGTCACGTCCTCGTGCTTCACCCAGCACTGGCCATAACCTGGCACGAGGATATCGAATCCATCCGACCTCTCGTGCATCACATCAAACGTGGTTGCTTCGCGCCTCGTACTCGGACGACTTGGACATTGACGAGAATCGAGGAGTATTCTCGCATTACTCTTCAACACCACTTGAGCCGGACGTTCAGAAGCTCTGTGTGCTGTAAGAGGAGCAACAGGCAGCTTATCATATTCTGGATCCAGGAGCTTGTCTATGGGCCAAGGAGAACGAACGAATCCACGGACGAGCAACATATCTTCGAGTAGGATATCGTTGGCTTCGATAGAGAGGCTTCTTACTGAGTGACTTGCTGCTTCGTTAAACAGAGTGTAGAATAACCAGTACCACATGATCTCCGTCAGCCCTGGATCTGAGCTAAAGTGTGGTTTTTCGAGCGCCAATTCGTGCACATTGTTCGAGCACATGATGCTTGACAGCAGTGGAATCAACGTGGTTTTCGACAAGCTGCGGCAACTCACACTGTGCGCACCAGAGAATTGGACATATTGGACACCAGAGGCCTGGGCAACGTCATCCGAATACACAGTGAGATCGTTTGGCACCCCTGTCGCCGCAGCCACCCAACGCCACAATAAACTTCGGCACGAGGCAAAGCTTCGATCAAGACAACTCTCATCAAGATCATTGAACCGTAGCTGGCGAATCCCTAAGCCGGGAGTCAGACTGACCATGTTGAGAGTGTGGATCATGACTACCGAAATCTTCGAACACAAGAGATTCACGTCCAATGCCTGAAGCTCGAATTGATAGTCACGCACTTGGCCGTGAAGCAGTGCATCCAAACGATGTCTCTGAAGTTCCACAATGTGCAGGAGAGCAACGAGAGAGTGTTCATTTTTGGTTCGCATCGATATTTCCAACTAGATCGCTTCTCCATCATGGCTCGTTGATTCTCGGTGGCCATCGCGATAAATGCGCTTCGTGCGGCTTGGAATGCTTTGGAGCGACGTGTACGCGGTGAGAGAAGAAACGTCAGTGCGTCCAACTGCACGGATGGATCAAACTTGGTGATAGGTAGGTACTCGAACTTGGCGCGGATGCGCCAAGGAAACACGACTGGGTGTTGAATCCATTGAGGCTTCCATTCGTGATACTTCTTCCGCACCACCACACGATGAAACACCGCTGGATCCACGACGGCAGCAAGGAACAGGCGCTCAGCGACTTCGCAATGGCGCTTCCAAACCGTCACTGTGTTGTCTTCTCCGATCTGTACTGGGCAAGCGAGCATCACCTCACGCGGATGGATCTCCAAGTTACAGTTATCACACCAGAAGTCAATGGAGTGGGAAGACAGCGACTTCCACTAAAACTTCACCAGATTCTCCAGCGCCACGACCATGATATTCAAAGCAAAAGAAGGAATGAACGAAAGCCAAGAGTCAATTTTAGCTGACCTGTTATTAACGTGTCAGTTATGCGAACTTACACATTGTGTGGAAACCATCGACCCAAGCCACGACGAATTATATTGTTGTTTTATCTCCGCATTGAAGCGACTGCCACGAATCCAGTACGCTTCCTTCTCAGAGTTATATACATTCTCTCCCTAGGATTTACGAACTGCTCAACACCACGGACCGTACGTCCGGCTCGCAGGCCATGGAGAAAATGGTGGAGAGTGCGAGACGGTCGAGATTTCCGCCAACTTGCTCCGCCACACTCAAGAACGCGCATTTGGATGCGATTGGGAGACGATATCGAATCGGCTGGCGATGGAAAGCTGCAAACTTGCGACCAAAGGCATCAAGTTGATCCAGTGAGACTCGTAGCGCCAAATAACGAAGACGCTCGTTCGTCTTGAGCATCACGAGAAACGCACGAAGCATTTCGTTTGTCATCCACGTGCCCTCTACGTCGAGACTGAGCTTCACCTGACGTAAAACCTGCGCGATGCGCGTCGTCGGATCCGCAAGGGCCTCTATCAACGAGAATAGACTCGAGCTATGGAGAACCGTACACCATTCCAAGCTGAGATGACGCAATTGACAGTGCCTTGAGGCGTAGGCGTGGGTAACAACGTCCAGTGAGCTCAACAACGCGCCGTGAATATGAAGACTGACGAGATTTGGGCAGTGGGCCCATACAGTCTCCAGATATGACTGGTTAAATACTCGGTATTGCGGTGCATAGAGCGATAAATGCGTCAGAGGGCCTCCAATGAGCTCCAAAAGCGCTCGAAGTCCACGCTCTTGGTCATCTCGGTGAGGACAACTCAGTCGAATCGATAAATTGGTAATCGAATGCGACTTTAATCGCCACTGATTCCTTGCATTCTCTTCCAAGAGAGGAATTTCGGCCACCACATCTTCTCGTTTGACCCAGCACTGCCCGTATCCAGGTACGAGGATGTCGTATCCGTCATTCAGCACGCCCATTACGTCAAACGTAGTCGAATGTGACGTCAGGGTTAAAGCGGTTGAGTATTGGAACAGCTCGAGGTGGATTGGAGCTCCATCGCGCAGAACAACCTGAGCAGGTCGATTGTTTGAACGTGCTGGTCTCAACGTACTCAGTTTTACTTCAAGCGCTGGTTCAACCAACATCTCCAACGACCGAGGCGATCGGACAAGCTCACAGATGGCCATCATGTCTTGGAGTGCAATGTCGTCCGCTTCAATCGTCAACGTCGTCACAGAATGTCGACTCGTAGCGCTGAAAAGGGCGAAAAATAACCAGCACCACTGGAATCTGGACTCTGAGCGGCTTGATGAAGCGCCAAACTGCGAAAAGCCAAGGTGCTCTTGTCCATTTGAGTCCATGACACTTGAACAGAGTGCCATAATCGACATGTTTGTTGGCTCACGGCATTCCACGTGCTTCGATCCTTCAAACTGATAGCCTAACGGCTGGATAAGGTCCTCACGTGAGGCAGTGAGGTAATTGCGTTGTCCATTGAGCGCACTGGTCCATCGGTAGAGCAAGCTCCGTGCGATAGAAGGGCGATTGTGCTTGTCGAATCTCAGCGTTGGAAACACCACGTGGTCAAGTCGTAACCCTGGGGTCGACTTGAACGTTTCGATGGAATGAATCAACTCCCTTGAGTGTATACTTCCAGCAATAATGGCCAAGTCGACCCACTCGATACAGAATCGGTGGAAGGAAGAGGAGTTGTGGAGCTCTTCTTGGAGCCGATTCCGGTGGAGTTGCACGATCCAGTCGAGCGCATGAACCGTAGACTCGTCTGTGTGTGTGTGCAGTGCGCAAAGTGACAAGACGACAGGAATCTGGCGACACGGGATGGCGTCACCCGTCAGCATGGCCAGCTCCGATAGAGTCGTCTTGTATGCATCCGAATGCTCCGATAACGGAGTGAGGAGGATCGCCAACGCCTCGAGATGCCACGTAGGGTATAAGTGCGAGACCATGGAGTAATCCACGTGCACGAAGAGTCGATCTAGGATAACCTCTTCCAACTCCAAGGTTTCCCACACGTAGCCTTCAGTGCCCAAGCATCTTCTCAGCATCATCTCCCTGAACGCCGTCGGATTCACAGACGCGGCGAGGAAGAGAAGCTCGACGGCTTCGCATTGCCACCACCATGTGTCCGCAGCACCGACGCCAGCAGGCCCGAGACGGAGCTCGAGTCCGAGGAAGCGTGGACGGATGTCGAGGTCTGGCTCCGAACAGCGGATATACAGCGTGTGAGGAGGAATAATATCCCACCAGGGCTCTAGTAACGCTTGGAACGTTGCGTTCTCCATGTTTGCAAATACGGAAATGAGTTAAATGAGACCAAAGTGCGGAAGATATCAACCCAGTTGGAGCCACGCAATGGGTTGAAAACGTTAGATACGTAACTAACGCGTAATTCAGTAGATATGGATACGAAACGAATCTATGGCGTTGGACCAGACGGTGGTGTGCGATACGGATCAGAGCTCGTGATCGATGGCTGGAAGATGATGGAGGCGGTGCTGCCGCTCTTGGCGCCGTGGTGGTACGTCTTCCCTCAGGGCTTCCTCATCCTCAGTCACGACGACGAAGAGATGACGACGGCGGTGCTGGAGGTGCCGCTCTGTCCGGCGGGCGTCGGCGCCAACAGCACCTGGCAGCGCTGGCTCGAGGCGCTCGCGCTCATCCTCTTGGCGTCGTTGGTGGACCCCACTGCGCTGCTGCGCATGGCAAAAGAGCACTGCTACCACAACAAGCTGCTCTTTGCCGGTGTCGAGTCCGTGTCCTGGCGACTGCGTCTCGTCGTGGCAAATGACCAGTTCGCGGCCTTGCATCCGCATTGGCCACTCAAAGCCCTGCGCACACTCTTGTCCCACAACTTTGAGTGTTCAATGGAGTACAAGACGACGCGCATGGCGCTGCTGCAGCTGATCAAGTGTCCGAAGAGACGAAACGAATGCGACGACGCGGTGTTTCCGGTCATTATCTACCTCACCGTCGTCCAGGGCGACGAAAAGGTCGCTTCGATGCTCAACCGCATCGTGGCTTTGAATGCCACCAAGACGACGACTCAATCCACGCGCTGGTTTGTCCTGGACGCCGTCGAGCTGCGCTTCCTCACCGTGTCCTACTCCACTGGGCTAAGTCGGTCGATGGAGCAACTGGCCGCAGAGGCTGGCGTTCGACTGCGATCGGTGGCTTTCGGGGGCAGTGCCAAGCAGAACGAGTCCGACGCGATCCAGCAGTGGATGCGCTCGGTGTCGGGCTGTGGTGCGTTCGAAGGCGCGCAGAAGGTCACCGTCGCAGGGCTCGGCGACGAAGAGTTTGTGCAGTTTTGCGCCTCGCTCGTGGGCTCCAAGGGAGTGCGTACGTTGAGACTCACGAAGGTGCTGACGAGTCCGAAGGGCCATTGGAACCCAGCGCATCGATGGGCCTGGCTTCTCTACGTGCTCTTCAACCCGAGCTCTCGACTCTCCGTGACAAGCGTCGAGATCTCCGACGACGACATTCTGGTCAGTGACATCAAGGCCATTTACAATGGCGAGAGTGCGGTCGATCGCGAAGACGAGTCCTCCAGTAAGCACGCACTGCAGCCAGACCGAGCCAAGACGCATCCGGTGACCAGGCTTTCACTGTCGCTGCTGGGGACTCCGATCGTCGACAGTGCACGTGGTGTCAAAGCGCTGCTCGACCTCGTGGGCTGGCCGCTGACCCACCTCAACCTCAGTCTCATGCTCATCGGTACGTTTGACGTGTCGTATCTCAGTCACGTGTGGCAGTGCTGTCCAAACCTCGAGCGTCTAGAGATGGACAGCCTTGCGATGGACTCGCTCCATCCACTGGTTGACGCCTACGCGTCCAGCAAGTGCCACGTTAGTTCGCTGGAACTGACGCGTTGTGTCCTATCGGATCAAAGCAGTGTGTTTGACTTGACGCAAGCGCTAGAAGACTCGACGCTCGTCATTACGAAGACGCTACGGCATCTCGTGCTCCACCTTGGTCGCCACACGGTCAGCATCTCGGATGAAATGCTCACGGCGTTCCTCTCGATGCTCCAAGTCAACCAACGACTTCGACACGTCGTGCTGTTCGTGTCAAACGACCAACAAACACGCTTTGCGAGTCGTTTCCGAGCGCTCATCGCTCATATCCCTCAACCACTGCCCCTCTCGGCCAAGTGCGCGTTCCTGAGTGTCGTGAGACTCACCCACAACAAGGCCATGAGTCGACTCGACAGCCGCGTTGTGAGCCAGATCTTCTCGCTGGCGGCCGAGACCGAGCCGCGCACAGTCGTGTTGCATGTATACTAGGAACTAGTCAGTACGCAGCACGAGGCCACCCAAACGCAGCCACCGCACAGGCTGGACGCGACGTATTGTATAGTGTAATATCATCGTATATCATATATATTAGTTGATACAGTTAAACGTGAGCCAAATATCACCATGGCCGCAATAACTTAACACTACATATACGAGATAACAGGTTCGGATACCGCACCCTGGCTTCACCGTCCTCACTTGCAAAGAGCCTGGAAACGCAGCCGACGCTGGCCACGCAGCTCTGTCTCTAGCATCAGAGGACACAGCTCTCGATATGACAGCCAAGCAGCGTGGGGCTGGCTTGTTGTGGTCGCTCATTTTATCATAGGCGTACTTGTGATTGGACGACTGAGTCGTTGATTGGCTAATTCCGCGAGAAGGGGGCAATCATGGAAGCCGACGAAGCGGTCGAGGCGTTGCTGACGCCCTGGTGGCGCGCATTTCCCTCGGGCAGCCTCATCCTGAGCCACGAAGGCGAGTATGTGACGGACCGCGTGGCGACGGCGGTGTTGGAAGTGCCCCTGAGTGCACCAGGCGACCAAGACTTTGTCACGTGGCGACAGCACTGCGAGGCGCTCTCGTTGCTCTTTCTAGCGTCGGCCATGGAGCCCAGAGTCTTCTTTCGCATGGCCAAAGCGCACTGTCGCTATGATCCACTCGACTTTACAGGAAGCGAGCCTCGGACGTGGCAACTGCGCGTCCTCATATTCGCCGAAGACTTTGCGCCGCCGCACGCGCAATGGCCCGTGGAAGCGCTCTCCGTGCTCTTGTTTCCACCCGACGGGCGCTCGAAAGCGTACGAGACGACTCGACGGAAGCTACTCGAACGCGTCAAGCGTCCGGAAGAGTACGAAAAGCTGGTCTTTCCGATGGTCGTCTGGATTGGTAAGGAGGTGAAGGAAGCGATCGTCGCCTCGACGGTCCGACGCATCGTGCAACTGCACACTGCGCGTGTGTTTGCCACACGAGGCACCAGAAGCCTCGGCTCGTGCTTCTTCGTGGACTCGGTCGACTTGCGCGTCCGGAACTTGGCGTATTCCGACGCGTTGATCAGTTCCATGGAACTCGTCGCTGCGACTCCGGGACTCGGCTTCCAGACTCTGGACTTTGGAGGAAGCCGCAAGAAGAGCTCTGACTCCTCGTCGATCCATCGATGGATGCAAGCGGCCACAGGAAGCAGTCGAGACAACAGCCAGTCCAGTAGAAAGCGGCGGATTTCCATCCAAAGCCTCAGTGACCACGAGTTTGCGCAGTTTTGTGCGGCTCTCATACGCTCGAGAGACGTCCACAACGTGGTGCTCACGAACGTGCTGTCGTGTCCCAGCGAT
The DNA here is from genome assembly GCA_020085045.1 of Pythium oligandrum. Lineage (NCBI taxonomy): Eukaryota > Oomycota > Peronosporomycetes > Pythiales > Pythiaceae > Pythium > Pythium oligandrum. Next base: position 666,740 of record JAHRIK010000001.1, on the reverse strand, counting down.
CACTGGAACCCTGCGCATCGCTGGGCCTGGCTGCTCTACACGCTCTTCCGTCCAGAGTCGCAGCACTCGGTCACGAGTGTGTCCATCGTCCAGGACGCCATTCAGCTCAGCGATATCCTCTCCCTATGTGTCGACACATCCGCGTCAGACCCACTCAATGACACTACCGCGCGTGCGGAATCACCTCAGCCAAGTCCGATTCGCACGCACTCGGTCGGGCGATTGGTACTCTCGCTAAAAACCATCGAGGACTGTGGCGTCAAGGCTCTACTGGAGCTGGTGGGCTGGCCACTGACGCATTTGAGTCTCAGTCTCCACAACCAAGACGCTTTCGATGAGTCATATCTCGCTCACGTGTTGAACTGTAGCCCGAATCTCGTGCGTCTCGAAGCCCACAGTCTCTTGATCGACTCGTTCCAGCCATTTCTCGACGCCTACGAGTCAAACCAGTGTCGTATCTCCTCACTGGAGCTCACGAGATGCCTTGTTCGTGACCGACACAGTGTCTTCGCGTTTGTCGATGCGCTCCGAGATCCACAACACGCCATCACCAAGACACTGCGCTATCTCGAGCTCCAACTGGGCCAGCACACTGCGGGCATGTCGGACGGACTGCTCATGAGCTTCCTCTTTATGCTCCAAGTGAACTGCATCCTTCAGGTCGTGGTGTTATTCGTCTCAAAAGACCAATACGATCGCTTCGAGCCGCGCTTCCGCGCACTCAATGGATTCATCCGTCGACCACTCTCCTTGTCGGCCAAGTACGCGTTCCTAAATAACATCAAGCAAGAGAAGGAGCCGACGACGCCTCGAGCCATCGGACAGCTCGATAGTTTGGTCGTGAGCAAGATCTTCGCATTCGCCAGTGAGGAGGAGACGCGCACAATCGTTCTGCACGTCGACGAATAATGGAGCCTTCCCATCCATCCGCCTACGTTACTGATGATAAGTGATTACCATGGAAGTGGACGACGAAGTGTTCGTGGCGCTGCTGACGCCATGGTGGCGAGTGTTCCTAGACGATTGACTCTCTCTCCGAAACCAAGATAAGTACGTGACGGACCATGTGACGACAGTAATCTTGGATCTGCAGGTGCGTGGTGATCGGCTCTTCCCACCCCCTTCTTGATGCTTATGCGTTGAGTACGTGTCCGTTCTCGTCCCTAGAGCTGACAGAGCAGCCTCTTTGCGTTCATCGAATTGCTTTAAGACCTCGGAAACTACCGTCGACATCTACCGTTCTGTGGTATTGCCCACCAAGTGCGAACTCCTGAGGGTCGTGATGCAAGCTCCGAGTCACAAAGACAAGGCGAAGGCCCCACAAGTCATCGGTCAGTTCGACAGTATCATCATCAGTCGGATTTTCGCACTGGTAGGTGAGAAGGCCACCCGCGAGGTCGTGTTAGAGGTAAGACGATGACTCTCTCGAAGACCTATGAGCCGAGAACATGTCTTTACTTGCTTTTGTATGACCTGTTCTCACGTTTTTTACTGTTCTCTCAGCTTCTGTTCAGCCGTCAGAAGTGGAGACACAACAGTTCACACTGAGGAATGACAAAAAGGACGGGATTGAAACGCACTCTAGCACCATATACTTGTGTTGAGACGCGACCGAGGGGCCGATAAACGATCAATACATGTAGCGCCGTCTCATGTTGGTGCGCTGTACGCGTTGGTGTGCGGACAAAATGGCCGATCGCGTAGCCACCTCGCCAGCCAAGAGAAAGATCTCTGATAGCGTGAGACTGTCGAGATGTCCAATTGCCTGCGGTTGCTCACTCGTCGACTTGCATTGTGCGTGTTTGACAACACTCTGGGATGCGCACTTGGAAGGCAATGATAAAGGATACCGGATGAGTTGGTAGCTGAACTCGGCAAACTGAGGATCAAATCGGATTGCCTGCTCTTCATCGAGCTCGTTCAGCGATAGGAAGCATAGAACTTTGTTCGTGCGGAACATCGCGAGAAATGCTTTGAGCACCTCGTCGGTCATCTCAACGTCACTCAGGCCCAAGCGCAGTTGACGTAGCGTCATCGCTATCGCTGATCCTGGATTTGCGAGCGTAGTGACGAACGAAATGAGACTCGAAGTGTCCAACACGCTACACTTTTGCAGAGACAACTATAGAAGCATCCGTATTTTATCGCATATAATGCGGACGTATTTAATACGTCCTTTATCCAGCAAATGAGATCGACGTATTTTATTCATAAACTTATGCATAAATTTATAAGTTTTGTTGACTTTCAATTGGTGGGAAACCTGACACCTCGGACAGCAACAGCCTGTGACATGTGGCGAGACCTCGGATAAAATACGTCAAACGGAATAATATCGGATCATTTCGGAAGCAGATCCATCTCAAATGGTAATTTTCATAAAATACGTTTCCATAGAGACAACTCCTCCACAATATCCTCAAGGGAGTCCACAGCCACGTTAGTGACACTCAAGTTGACGAGGTTCATATGAATTACGACGCGATCTTGAAATCTTCGGCGATTAGAAGCTCTGTAGATCTATGGGATGCAACGAATCGTGTGGTGAAAATGACGGGAATTCTATAGCTAATTTTGAGTCTTGTGGGGGTTCTCGGTTATTTTCGCTGATCAGTTTCGCCATGCGTTGGCGTTGGCTCAGAACGTCTATGGGATTCAATTCTAGCATCGGACAAGATGGGCACGTCAGCAACTACGTCCTGCTGAGGCATGGGCGGTACGCTGCGATCATGTGCTTGCGTGCGGATAGGGTGCTGGCGTGATCTTATGGGACGGACGGTGTGATCTTATCGGGAGTTTCGCAATGGCTACAACTCGAAGCTTTCACTGGGCTGGGGGGGCTGCTGGGCTTAATATAGGAAGAGACGCACAGCAAACCATGGATTCGTTGCGCCCATATGGAAATCCATGAAAACTACGTGGATTCTATCACTCACTCTTCGATTCGATCACCCACTCGCAGATTCGCCATGGATTAGACTCTCCCGCAGCTCGTGCTTCGCCACAACATCAGCCAGTTGGGGTCTCATCCGTGTCAAGTCTTTGCCCGCAACGTCAGGGCTGAGTTTGGGCCGGCCTACTGTCGCTGGAGGCTGCTGGTGGGAATTTTTTCCGAGCTTTCACAAACGGTATGAGATTTTGCAAAAGTCACCGTGGTTGTCAATTATACAATCGGACAAATCGGGCGTGGGTGTTTGGCGGAGAAAGCGAGTGTATACTGCATAAAAAAAGAATCGCTGGTATCTGATTAACGCATTGCCCATTCCAATGGAGAGTACAAATCTACCGACAGAGTTCTCGGGAAACCTATCGGGAGCGCCATCCCTTGCGGAATACCTAGGATTCGACGTCCGTCCAAGTAAATCTCGGTTCTTGAAGCGACAATCGGAAGTGGAGCGAGTTGCACAAGAGGATTTACTCGAGCATCGTATAGCTTGTATTCGGCATTCGCAAAGTCGGGATCGAACTGCACACACAGCACGTACTCAACTCCTGGCATCACAGCCCATATCGATATCCCCTTGTGGTCGAGTTGTCCTTGTGCCATGCCCCACGGCTGTGAGACTCCAACTTCGATTTTGATTGTCCGAAAGTCATCAAATTTGGAGGAAGCACGGATCCCGGTGTTCTTCGGCGTGGTCCATAACTGTGGTCAGGGCACCACCGTCGTCCCTGAGAATTTGCGGCTGCCATGTGGCCTTTGAGCCATTTCTTGACATGCCGCTCACGAAATTGATCGTTTAGCTCCTCAATGTAATCTTCGTGGGGAGTGCCCGCAAACTCGATAATGTGGATCTCACCAGAGTCAGCAAACCATTCGAGAAGATAGGGTCGGACGATTTGTCCGTCGCTGTCAACAAACGCGTTCCATTCATCTTCAGTTGCCTGGCACACACACAATGTGCCAGTCGCCGGTGGAGGCTGTGCCACTGCAACTTCCAGAGCAGCGTTGATGCGATCGATGCTGGCGAGGAGATGAGGAGGAAGAGAAGTCATGGTCGCCGGTCCGACTGGCGCTTCTACGGCTGTCGCAGCGACCACTCTTGTAACTGCAGATCGAGGTACAGCGATCGCCGCCGCTGTCGCCGTCGTGGATCTTCTTTGGACTCGGAAGGATCTCGCCGACCACGATGATGACTTCGGACCGCCTGCGACGGAGCTCATACTGCGAGAGCCTTGGGACCAGGGGGGGGGGGGGGGGGGGGGCAAACGGGCGTATTCGCCTTAGTTCTCGAGTACCACTCGGCTAAGCTACCTAACTAACTAATCTACTTCGCTAGCTTTGTGTGGTGCCGTAGATCGATGATTGCTCGTGCAAGAGGTGGTTCTGGATCTCCGGCCAAGACTGGGTTTGCGATGAGAATAGCCCACGACACTTGACCACGCAGAAGTCGAGTCCAACCAGTCCAGAGCGAGTCCCACAACATCCACGCATCGGGACAGTAGAATACATAACACAAAAAAGTTCCGTAAAGCCATTGTTCTCACGCCATTGTTCTCTAGGATTGCCTTCGGATGTTGGTATTCTCTTCACAATGTCTTCGTGGGTCACCCAACACTGACCGTACCCTGGCACGAGGATGTCAAACCCATCGCTGAGCTCGTGCATGACATCGAAGGTTTGCTCACGTGCTGTCCAGATCTGCAGTTCAGACACTCGTCGAGGATCGATTTGAACACAAGAGCCAGTACGCAGAGTCACTCTTGTAGGTCGAGATGGGGAGGCTTGCAGTCTCGATATGGATGGAGAAGCATCAACCGCCTGCTCATACGTTGGATGCATCAGCATCTCAAGCGGACGAGGCGAACGAACCAACTCCTGGAGTGCCACAAAGTCGTCCAATTGCATGTCTTCGAGTTCAATGCTCAGGCTTGTCACCGAGTGGCTGGCGCCGTCGTGGAAGAGGCCGTAAAACAGCCAAAGCCATTTGAGTCTGGATTCGAACGCGTCAGTCTTCGAAAAGTGGATCGAGCTGCTTATCACCAGCTCGTGTACATCTCTTGAATGCATGAGACTGGAAAAGAGCGCAGCAAACGACTCACTCGTCATGTACTGACGGCTTCTAAACTGACTCTCCCCATAACAAAGCCACACGAACTCGAATGACCTGCAGCCGCATTGCTGATGTATCGACGCTGCAGCTCTTCAAGTCACTCTAGAATCGGCTTGAGCTTGCCATGCTCCTCGAATTTCAAGTCGACGTCGACTGGAATCACCTTCTCATTCAGATCAAGATGCTTCTCCATCGCCATTTTCGAAAGCGCTGGATGTGCGGTGATGAATCCTTTCGATCGTTTCGCTGGAGGCGAGAAGAGGATCGTCAGCGCTTCTAGATACCACTCGAGCTTGTACCCGACGGTCACCTTCAAACAGAACCCACAGGGCTTGGCCGCGTCAAGGTCGTACAGGTCTTTTCCGAACTCAGTGATACGCACGTTTGCCGCCACGTCGAGAAGCTCTGTGGAACTGACCAGCGACGCGAGTAGCAAGATCTCGATGGCTTCGCACCACCGCTGCCAAGTCGCGGCATTGTTGTCCTCGTACGGGTCGTGCAGCAGCAGTTCTATCCCGTAATTCGCTTGCGGAACGCAAAAGCGCTGACCTCTACACGTATGGTAGTGTATCCACGAGGCAGCTCACGCCACCAGCGCTCAATGAGCGACGCGAACGTCGAGTCCTCCTCCATCGCCATATTCGTTTTTGGACAAATGGTGGGCCAGTCACAAGCGAAGTGTTCGTTCCATCGACACTGGGACGCATCGCACAACTCCGCTCTGCTTGCCAGTTGGTAACTCAGGGAGTCAGCTTATCGCTGCGCGTCCAAGACTTGGACGAGCGATGGATTGGATTTGACCCGTTCTGTTCAAGGATTGACCTGAGATCTCTTGCCAACATTTCTCTCTTCAAGCATCTGATGGATGACTGCTTGTGGCGAAATTCCTCAGTTTGCCAAGTCGCTATTCGGACGGATGACTATGGAGGCGGATGACCAAGCATTCATGGCGCTTCTGGCGCCGTGGTGGCCCGTGTTCCCGGACAATGGCCTCGTTATTGAACCCGGCGGAGAGGATGCGACGGGCCGCGTGAGGACGGCACTTCTTTGTGTGAAGTTATGCGATGCAGGCGACGGTGCTGTCGCCACATGGAGGCGTCAATGCGAAGCCATCTCTGTCTTGCTGCTGGGGGCAGAGATCAATCCCAGGGCCTTCCTCCGCGCAGCCAGAGCGCATTGCCGGCACTCCATCCGTATCTTTGTCGACATCGGGTCTGTGGAGTACGAGTTCTCGATTTTGTTGACAAGCACATATCTGTGGTCAGTGCTTTCAACATGGCCGTTCGATGCCTTCACTCGACTCTTTTCCCCCAAGGAGAACTACTCAGAAGCGTGTGAGGCGACACGAGCTGAGCTGTTGCGTCTGGTGGAATGTCCTGAGAAGCGACGTGTATGCGAAAGCAAAATGTTCCCGGTGCTCATTTATCTGGAAAGCAGTCATTGCGATAAATTTGTCGCGTCGCTGTTGAGACACATCGTTCGGCTCCACTGGGTGCGACCAGTTCGTACTCCAGTGGTCAATCATTCGATACGCCGCTTCTTTGCCAGGTCCGTCGAGTTAATCCCGGATACCTATTCGGACGAGCTGCTGCAGACCACAAAGCTACTGGCTTCAACGCCTGGACTTTGGTTGCGGTCCGTCTTGATTGATCTCAATGAAAGGGAGCAAACATGCGGCGCCTACCAACGGTTTTTGCGCACAATTACAGGGAGCGGTCTGGAGAACGATGCGGCTCGCTCAAAAGGCGCCGACGAGATTTATGTTAAAGACTATGAATTCGATGACGAGAGGTTTGTCCAGCTGATGACGTCGCTCGCGTCTTCAACAAGCGTGCATTCAGTGAGATTGGTGACCGGATGGAATCGCGACCGAGATCGCTACGACCCATCGCTTCGATGGATGTGGCTGATCAACTCGCTATTCAATGAGACATCGTGCCACTCCGTGACTGGTATCACGATCAACGACATGTTTATTCGACCAAGCGACATTGACGCAATTCGGGGGACCACAAGAGCATCGAGAGCTTCAAATGCGGATGAGCCGACGCGACTGACAAAACGAATAACCACTCATCCGATCAAGCGACTCGCACTCTCGTTGACGAGACCGACGGAGAGCAGTAAGCGTGGGATGAAGGCTTTACTCGAGTTTGTGGGCTGGCCACTGACACATCTCAGTGTGTGTCTCGAACCCTATGGGCTCGTTCACCGCGATATGAGAATAATTGACGAGTCCGATCTCCAAGAGTTCTGGGAATACTGTCCGAATCTCGTCACACTTCGTGTCGACAAATTGTCAATTGGATCTTTTGGTCCGATTCTCGACGCCTACGCAGCAAGAAAATGCCGCGCATCCTCGCTGGGGTTGAGAAGATGTGAGGTTCGTGATCGAGCCAGCGTCTTTGCTTTTATTGAAGCACTCCAGGATGCAGACCTTGTCATCACCAGGACCCTACGGCAACTCGACCTTCATCTTGGTCGAGATTTGACACTTGATGTCCCGGACGACGTGCTCGTGGCCCTTCTCACCATGCTTGAAGTGAATCGGCACCTTCAGACTTTGATAGTGCTCGTCACGAGAGAGCAGCAGGTTCGCTTTGGACCTCGTTTTCTAGCTCTCGACGGTCCAACCTACCGTCCACTACAAATGCCAGCGAAATGCGCGTTCCTGAGTGCTGTGCAAGGGAGTGAGAGCAAGGAAACAAGACCACAAGCCATCACTCAACTCGACAGTATGATTCTCAGTCAGATCTTCGCGCTGGCCGGCGAAACATTCTTGCGCACAATCGTCCTGACGGGATACCTATACGGGTAGGCTCTAGTCTTCAACGATCATTGTTCCTCTTGGCCAAAGAGGACTTCCACTTTGAAGAGACTCGTTCGTTTCGACTCACATTCAACATATGAAAGACATTTGATGTGCTTTGTCGTGTTCAAAGAAGGTGGACTCGACTCACTCTACGTGGCCAATCCAGTACTTCCGAGTTTGTTAGTACGCTTGCAGATCTGACGACAATGATGGCCAAGACGCTGGAGCAACACCAGTTCGACGACGACGACAGCGAGATCGATGACGCGACGCTCGAGGCGCTCCTCAATATGCCCAAGACCAACGGCCATCTCGAGTTCCTGTCGCTGACGCTCTTCATTGAACAATTCGAGCAGTTTGAGTCGGAATTTGCCGCTTACAATGGTCAGCTCTTGGGCTACCCGATGGCTCTGTCGACCAAACTCGCGTTTCTCAGTGTCGCCAAGCACGCACATGCTAGTGAAGACCAAGGAAACGTGCTTTTACCATCAGTACTCGGCCAGTTGGACAGCCATGTACTCTCGTTTGTCTTCCAATTGGCAGGCGAGGCGCACGTTCGTGCCATCCGATTGAACCGTTGCCATACCTAATACGTTACTTACGGATCCATATATTATTCGTTATGGAACCTTATTGAATACGCTAGTTACCGATTTCAAAGAGAAGGAAGTGAGCAAATGACAACCATGGCAGCGAATGACGCGACATTCGTGGCACTCGTGACGCCTTCGCATTTTACGAAATCTCTCTCTTGTGGGTACTACCAAGTGATGCCACTGGAGGCAGACGACGAAGCGTTCACGGCACTGCTCGCGCCATGGTGGGACGTGTTCTCCACCTGCCGTATCACCCTTCGGCATGATGGAGAACATTCGACGGACCACGTGAAGACGGCGTCTTTAATTGTACAGCTATGTGACGCGGGCGACAATGCCGTCGCTACATGGCGGCATCAGTGTGAAGCTATCTCCATCTTGCTGCTGGCGGCGGTGATTAAACCCAGGGCCTTCTTTCGCGCCGCCATAGAGCACTGCAACTTGAACTCGCCGATCTTTATTGGCGCCGAGTCTGTCGAGTACGAGTTCTCTGTCCTGTTGACACGCTCGTACATGAGGTCTATGCATCCGACATGGTCCTTTGAAGCGCTAACTCGACTCTTTTTCCCAGAGGAATGCGAATCCGTAGCGTGCAAGGCAACAAGAGCAGAGCTGTTGTGTCTGGTGTGGTGTCCCGAGAAGCGACGTGGGTGTGAAAGCAAAATGTTTCCAGTGGCCATCGTTATGGACATCGAAAGCGACAAACGCATCGCGTCCGTGTTACGGCACTTTATTCGATTGCACTCAGCGCAACAGTCTGGCACTCAAGGAGTCAAACACTCGGTGGGCCGCTTCTTTGCCAAGTCAGTCGACTTGCGAGTAGTCTCGTCCTCGTACTCCACCGAGCTGCTCGATGCCATAGAGCTACTGGCTTCAAAGCCTAACCTTCGGTTGCGGTTCACTACCTTCGGGCACACTGAAGCAGAGCGAACTCGCAGTGCCTGCCAACGGTGGATACGCGCAGTTACTGGGACTAGTCTGGAAGACAGTGCGGTCCAGTCGAAAGGGGCACGAAAGATCACGGTTTCGGAGCTTGCTGACGACGAAGAGTTTGGTCAGTTGATGATATCGCTCGCGTCTTCGAGGGGTGTGCACTCTGTGACGCTGTTTAGTACGTTACATCGCGATCAAGGTTACAGGAACATGATTCGATGAGTGCAGCTGATCAATGCGCTCTTTAAGGAGACGTCGCGCCACTCAGTGACGAGTATCAAGATCTGGGACAGAGATATTCGACCGAGAGACATTGACCCAATCCGGAGTGCCACAGCCGCCACAGATTCGGATTCGAGGGAGCCAACACCAATGAAACGACGAATCACCGATCATCCGATCAAGAAGCTCTCGTTGATGTGCTCATATGACCCGGGACAAATCAACAGCTATAGACATGGGGTGACGACTCTGCTTGAGTTTGTTGGCGGGCCACTCACACATGTCAGCCTCAGCCTCCTTGTCCGAGGCACATTTGGTGAGTCCGACCTTCATCATGTGTGGGAATGCTGTCCAAATCTCGTCACTCTTCGCGTCCACAGTCCATCCATTGGCTCTTTTGACACGATCATCGACGCCTACGCAACAAGCAAGTGCCGTGCATCCTCGCTGGAGCTGACAAGATGTAAGGTTCGTGATCGACGTAGCGTATTTGCTTTTATTAAAGCGCTCCAAGATCCAGCCGTCGCTATAACCGCCACCCTATGCCAACTCGACCTTCGACTTGGTAGCTATGACTCCGCCGCTATGCCCGAGAGCTGCTCGAGGCTTTCTACACGTGAATCGACACCTTCAGGCACTGTTATTGTTCGCCACAGAAGTTCAGCATGCTCGCTTTGGGCCTCGTTTTCAAGCTCTCGACGGCCCAACCTACCGTCCACTACAAATGCCAGCGAAATGCGCGTTCCTAAGCGTCGTGCAAGAGAGTGAGAGCAAGCAGACACGACCACAAGCCATCACTCAACTCGACAGTATGATTCTCAGTCAGATCTTCGCGCTGGCCGGCGAAACATTCTTGCGCACGATCATCCTGAAGGGATACCTATACAGGTAGGCTCACTAGTCTTCAACGATCCGCATTTTTGACGATGAGGCTCATCGTAGAGTACAGTGGGTGAGGACGCCATCGCTCAGCTCGGCATTTTACTTCTGGAAATGCCGTCGCACTGGCGAGTGGCTATAACACTCACTCAGCCATACTCGAGTCGTCTTTTATGATTTATCGATGGTGCTGCTCGATTAATAACAGTGTCATTGTATGCAAGTGGGCGAAATGCCAAGCCGACTAATAACACTACTCGTCCTCGGCATCTGAGGCACGCATCACAGCGTATATTCAGACTCTTTGCTGTGGCTACGCCAGATCCGTGCGGTGAAACGTGTCGATTCATCGGACCTTGGTAACAAACAGTGATCCATGCAAACAGCCGACGCGTTCACAGAGCTCTTGACGCCATGGTGGTGTGTCTTTCGACCCCGCGGCCTTGCCCTTCTCGCCCGCCACCACGAAGGGAAGACTGCGACAGACGACGTGCCGACGGTATTTCTGAATCTGGATGTATGTGAGGCGGGTGACGATGCCATCGCGACGTGGCGACGTCAATGCGAAGCGATCTCCGTCTTTATGCTGGGGTCAGAGATCAAACCCAGCGCCTTCTTTCGCGCCGCCAAAGAGCACTGTCGTTACAACTGGGAGCTCTTTATCGGCGTCGAGCCCGTGTCGTTCGAGCTGTCCGTCTCGTTGAAAATCTCACTTATGTGGTCTGTGCATCAGACATGGCCGTCCGAAGCACTCACTCAACTATTTTTCCCCAAAGAAGACTACTCCGATGCGTATGAGACAACACGAACAGCGCTGTTGCGTCTGATTGACTGCCCCGAGAAGTGACGCGAGTGCGAAAGCAAGGTGTTTCCAGTGCTCATTCTAATGGATAGCGCAAATAACGACGAACGCATCACCTCGATACTGAGGCGCATCATCCAGCTCCAATCCGTGCGACAGATTGCTACTCAAGGGGTCAAACACTCGGCGTGCTGCTTCTTCACCGCGTCGATCGACCTGTGGGTTTCGAACACATCGTATTCTGACGAGTTGCTACGTTCCATGGAGCTATTGGCTTCAACGCCTGGACTTCGACTGCGGTTCGTGCACTTTGGTCTCAGTAACTGGGACAAAAGTCCTGGTGCATTCCAACAGTGGGCACGCGCCATTACAGGAAGCGGTGAGGAGAACGATGTGGTCCAGTCAAAAGGCGCTGGAGAGATTTATGTTTACGGACTAAGGGATGACGAAGAGTTTGCTCAGTTGATGGCGTCGCTCGCGTCTTCAAAGGGCGTACACTCACTCAGCCTGCTGGCGGAATTGCATCGTCGAGAGCATTTGAGCCGAGCTCACCGATGGGCATGGCTGCTCCACTTGCTGTTTAATGAGACGTCGCGCCATCCAGTGACAAGTGTCGACATCAAGGACCAGGAGATTCGACTGAGCGACATTGACGCCATTCGTAGTACCACAGGAGTACCAAGTCTCAATAAAGAAGCTTCAGATGGTGAGACTCCGAAGGAGCCTACACCCCTGAAAAGGCGAATCACCACTCATCCGGTCAAGAAACTCTCGTTGACTCTTGTAGGCTCATACGACGCGTACGCAGCAAGCAAGTGTCGAGCATCCTCGCTGAAGCTGACAGAATGTGAGGTTCATGATCAACGCAGCGTTTTCTCTTTCATCCGAGCGCTCGAAGACCCAGAACTCGCCATCCCCCAGACCCTGCGTCGACTCGAGCTACATCTTCGTCGCTCCAACAGTGGAGGTGTACAGTCATTGAAGTTAGGCAACTTGTGGCAATATCGCGATTGGAATCCCGCGAGCCGATGGGCCTGGTTGATCTACACGATCTTCAACCCAGACGCCCGTCATTCGGTCACGAGCGTCGACATCACCGATCGAGAAATCCTGCTGAGCGACATCCTCGCCATCCAGGAGACGTGTGCTCTACAGAGAGATGCAACACATTCTCGACAAAGCCAGTCGACGGTGGGGCAAATGTCTGGAGGATATCGAGTGAAAACACATCGTGTTACTCGGCTAAAGCTCTCGTTGGTGGGCATTCGTTGCATGGACGATAGCGAAATTGGTGTGAAGGCACTACTCGAGCTTGTAGGCTGGCCGTTAACGCGCCTCAGTCTCTATGTGGACCGACCTGGTTTGTTTGACGCGTCACATCCCAACCAAGTATTACAATGCTGTTCGAACCTTACTCATCTAGAGATCAATTGTCTCTCACTCAACTCCATCCACCCCATTCTCGAAGCCTACACGCTCAACGAGTGCAATATATCGTCACTTAAGCTCGTCAGATGCATGATCACCGATCCTCGCAGCGTCTTGCCTTTCGTTGAAGCACTTCACGGTCCTGATAGTGCTGTCGCGAAGAAGCTCCGGCATCTTGAGCTTCAACCCGCAGCGAACAACGGCGGCATGTCGGATGAAGTACTCATGGCCTTCTTCTCCATGCTCCAAGTCAATCAGTCGCTCCGACGTGTCGTGCTCTGCGTCTCTGAAGATCAACGTTCTCGATTTCAGACCCGCTTTGATAAGCTCAACGGTCCGATTCACCTTCCGTTGTGTCTCTCTTCCAAGTATGCGCTCCTGAGTGTTGTCAAGCAAATGCGGAGTGGTGCTGCCACGGAAGGACAGTCGACCCACGCCATGGGTCAGCTCGACAGATTGCTTCTTGGGAAAATCTTTGCACAAGCGGGCGAAAACGAAACTCGCTCGGTCACGCTGAACTCAAGTAGATTTGTCCTTTTTAATAGACAGCACTACCGGAGATCAGCATTTCCTTAAAAAAAGAATGCATTTCTTTGAGTACGAACTACAACTCGGCTCACTCACTCTCTCTCTCTCTCTACTTGGCCAGGCCCTGGGCTTCCAGAACTTCCAGCACCACTTCGTCAAAGGTTGAGTCGTCGGGAATGAAAGCTGGCAGCTTCTCGATGCACGACGTGTCGACGCGAGTCACATCGCCGTCATTGAGAACGTAGGATGTTAGAATACGAGCCCCACAATGAGTCTCATCGTAGAGTTCCGTGGGTGCGAAGCCCGTGCCGTGACCTCCGTACGCAAACTCGACCAGCAGCTTGTTCTTTCCCTTGAGTTCTTCATACTCGCGCTTGCCCAGTTCACTTGGTGTCTGAAAATCCAACCCACCGACCACTAACAGCACACTGGCGTTTTCAGGGATCGTCGCTGTCGTGTTCCAGTACTTGTCGTGCGCGTACACAAAGGTGTGGTGCATCTCCGGAAGGACGGCATCATGGTATTGAACCCAGTCCTGGATTTCGTCGCAGGCCGGCTCGCTTCCATTGAAATCCGGGCGGAAAGCGCCAATCATAGCGCAGTACGTGCCCAGGTCAAAGCCGTCTTCGGAGAATGGACCGGCGTAGAAGGCTTCCGTGATGTTATCGAGGGTCGGAACTGGACTCGCCATGAGCTCTGAGAACGTGATGAGGTCGTAGAGCAGCTCGGATAGGAACGGCGTCGTCGACGCACCAGAGGATTGGACTCGTGGCGGTGGAGCAGATCGCTGCGATGGCGTCATGCCATAGTTCATAAGGATCTGGTTGACAATGGGCTCCCATACGAGCTCAAGCTCCTCAAAATCGAGTTGTGAGCAGCGATAGACGCGCTGAAGAAGCGAAAACACGAGTGTACGCCATTCTGTATCGCGTACGAGCACTCCGAGAAGCATCCTGAGCATGTACGAGGGCGGCGTCGCGTCGTCTCCGCTTGATCCACTCACCAACTGCGCACACACGTTGTCTTCGACCGAGACGTCGATGGACTCGTACATCTGGAGCACTTCCTCCACCACAGTCTCGCGAGATTCGAGCTTGAGCGGACACTTGGGCGCGTCAAAGCACGCTTCGAGCAAGCGTCGAGTCGGCTCGAGGATGTACGCGTTCCAATCCGCCGTCGAGAAACCCGTCTCGGGAAGCACGCCATCCAGCATGTAGCCCTTGATATGGGGCGGCGCGAGATGCATCACACGTCCGACGAGGTACGTGCCATAGCTCACGCCGTAGACGTACACCGCCTCGTCCTTTTGCGTATGGAAGAAGTCGACGAGGGCCTCGACGTCCTTGGCCGCACTAGTGACCGAGTACGCTTCTGGATGGTAGTCCATCTCGTAGAGAACGTCGTCGACACAGGACGGGAGCTCGTCCAGCAGCAGTGCTTCCCCACCTGGACTCCCATTTGCCAGCGCCTGAGCGGCGTCGCACTGCAGGAACCCACTACGCCCCGTGCCACGATGATCCATCGTGTACACGTCGATGGTGGCGTTGGTCAGCGCGTACATGAGCAGCATGTCCTGCTCCATATTGGCCGACGACGCGCCTGGACCGCCTTGTAAGAACCACACGGTCCTGTTCTTCCAATTGGGGTCTTCTTGCTGCGCGAGCTTGCGCTTGACAAAGACCTCGACGGTCTTGTTACTGACGCAGATCTCGTTGTGACAGAGCGGGAGTTCGGCCTTGGCGCACTCAAACTGCGGGTTCGCCACGAGCAGGGCGGCGTCTTCCGTCGTGGAGCACGGATACCAGCCATTGAGACGCAGCGCCGAGGCCGTCGAGGCCGCGTACGCCGTCCACGAGAGCAGCAGCTGCACTCGCATCTTGCCAAGTAAGTGAGACCTTCCGGCAAGTCTGAGTTATGACCATCACTCGGATATGTATACTCAATGGGTTGAATGTATAGATCATGTATACTGTAGTATACTTCAACTTGACAGTCGAAGGTTTCCTGATGCACGTCAAAGCACACCCCGAGGGTCTTGCTTTGAAGTAGACTCTGTGTCACAACGTCGCGGATCATGGCCGACGGCCCACAGACCATGACGCCGACACGAGCGTTCGTGGGATTGGCCTGTTTGGTGAGCTCGCCGATTTGACGCAGTGTCTCGGCGAGGTCGGGGCGCTGGCCGTACTTGATGCAATGACCGAGTGTCTGGTCCACTGGATGATCAGGAAGCTGTGTGCCTTTGGTCAAGTAGATGTCACAGAGAAAAGTCCCAGAGTTGGAGTTGGAGCTGTCGGTTGAGCAAAGTACGTCAGGGAGCCAGGTTTGGGCTGGCAAAGGCCCCGCGAGCTCTGGAATCTCATTCCCTCGGGGTTTTGTGGCGTTCAGGAAGAGTGCTTCGATTAGCTCGCGTTCACGTACTGACCAGACGAAGACGACTTTGGCCAGACTGCGTCGTGGCGTGGCGTGGCGTGCGTTACGTCGAAGAAGAGCTGGTTGGCACGGGCCATCATGGCCGTCATGCCAATGCCTCCACTCACCAGCACGAAGTGCGAGTACGTCGTTGAATGCTCGAAATCAATGGATACTGCACCGTAGGGGCCCTCAATAAGCACAGCTATCTGGTTGTCTGTGGGCTGTGAGGACGCGAGCTCAGCGAGTTTCTTGGTCCAGTCACCCAAGACTTTGATGTAAATAATAACCATGTCGTTGGGAAG
The DNA here is from genome assembly GCA_020085045.1 of Pythium oligandrum. NCBI lineage: Eukaryota > Oomycota > Peronosporomycetes > Pythiales > Pythiaceae > Pythium > Pythium oligandrum. Next base: position 650,769 of record JAHRIK010000001.1, on the reverse strand, counting down.
TGCCGAGCCAATGGTAAAAGGATGCCATTCGAGAACCGACAGTCTGGGGATACAAATGAACACGTAATGTCCGGCTTTGTAGTGGAAAGCCCTGGTTGTCTTGGCACCTGTAATGTCGATGGTAGTGCGAACGCGTGGAAACTGAATGCGCACGAGATCCTTGGCGATGGTCGTGACTGAGACCTGCCCCACGTGGAGTGCCCGCCGCTGATCCAGCGGGACCTGAATACCGTAGCGAAAGATGACGTCAAGGGCCCATGGGACGACTCCGACCAACACCATCGCGGCACCGTGGATCACGGCGAGGGCGAGAACCAGTGGAAGCGGAGGAAGAGCTCGAACCATCGACGGCGGATCTTGTAAAACGAGAGCACTGTGAGGGCAAGCATGCACTGGAATGTGGCCCAGCCAGAGGTATCGCGCTCAAGCCCCATGTACGGCTTGTTGATGGCAGATGTATCAGCATTCTTGGACTTGACAACAAACATGATGCCGTGAAGATACGCCAGAGGAATCGCGACTGCTCCAAAAAACTTGTGTAAAAAGAGCGCACGTTCGAATGGGATCCCGTGAGAGGGAGCAAGATGGCATTGTTGCAGATCGCCAGACCAAACACGAGGATCATCATGATGGTCGGTGGCCACCCTGAGGCTCTCACATCCCGCAGCTTGAAAAGATACAGGCTCCATGCGAGAAACCCAAGTGCCAACGGCACAGTGGTCAAGAGATCTCCAAGTTTGAGCTCCAGCTTGGTCGTCAGATAAGGTACAGACCTGGAAAACACAGTTCGGGATAAATACCAGCGGAGAGCAAACCAATGACGGGCGACCTTGCGAAACGGGTTGAACGAAGGTGTCGCGTTCGGCGGTTCATGTGCACGATAAGTGGACGACGGGGTGGCAGGCTCGGTTGTCGGTGACGGATGGGGTCGCACGTCAGCCACAAGGGCGGGCATGGTCGTAGTAAATGGGTGAGCTCACTTGAGCTGATGCGAAAGTGAGGGGGCGAAGAGACGACGACAAAGGTTTGCCGCATGGTGTGCCATCTCCGACTTGATCGATCAACGACGAATTAGCCCAAGCGCGAGAAAGGACCACTGCAGCCGCACGAGTGGAAGTTAAAGGGCGCTGCCCGTCCTGCGGCGATGCTGGCTCGGATCGCCGCTGGCGAACTGGATCAAGAAGGGAATGAGATCCCCAAGCCCATTGAAACCTTTGACTTGTTCAAGCAAACGATGCAAGAAGGCAAGATGGCGATCAACCCGAACACGAGAGAGTACCTCATGTGAGTGATCTACTGTGGGTATATCGTGGAGATATGTCTAATTCGTGTGGATTGTGTGCAGTATTATGAAGCAACTCGCCGATGCCTGCTGCCAAGCACGAATGTCCGACCGAGGCATTCAGCACTACCAAAAGTGCATGAAGCTGGACAAGGAAGACACGCTGCGTTCCCGAGAAGGACTGGCGTGTGCGCTGATCGACGAAGGACGTGGAGACGAAGCGCGTGCGCTGGTGGACAAGTACAACGGCAGCGCCTCGGCGGTGCTCGCGTACTGTCGCGTGATCATCGAGTATGTCTCGTGGGAGGTCCTGGAAGAGAAGGGGTCTTCGGAGGAAGTCGTGCGCGAGGCATTCCTGAAGGCCTTTGAGCTGAATCCCTTCATCGCTGTATTTATTGCCGCGCACGAATCGTTTTTCCAGTCTGTGGAATACATCGAAGACATCAAAGACCCCAAGGTCGGCTCGATCGAGGAATCGTTCGTGTACTGCGCAAACAACATTGGCGTGTGGCTCGACACTGTGGGTGCTTGCGCATGGATTGAGAAGGAGCTCGCAGAGCTACCAGAGCCCGTGGCGACGGCAGAACACTGCTCGGACGAGATGTACCTGGGTATGTACGAGACCGCGGTGGAGATGCACAAGGAGGCTTTGGCCGAAGGCGAGGACGATGAAGATGCAAGTGAAGAAGAGGACGAGGGAGATGACTATGATGAGCCAGAGGAAACGGAGTAAAACACTGAATGAATGCTTTCCACACTGTACGTCGTCTCACTTAGTTCTCGACATACTTGGCGAACAAGTTCTCTGGCGTGGTCATGGCCTTGAACTCGAGGCTGTTACCACTCGGGTCCTTGAAGAACATGGTCCACTGTTCTCCCTTACGGCCCTGGAAGCGGAGATGTGGCTCGATGATGAACTGGACGCCGCTCTTCTTCAAACGGTCAGCGAGGCTGTGGAAGTCATCGACGGTCAACGCGACACCAAAATTCGCTCGGGTTGAAGCGATCGCAGTTGGTCGGTTGGTACCCACGTCGACTAACACTGCCATGCTAATTGTAAGGCACGATCACTGTCAGCGAATTCAGCAGCGATGAGAAACCGGACGATGAACAACCTGGCCAAGATCACAAGGGTTGTTTATTCGATTCTAATTCGAGGACGTGAACTATTGCAGATAAAGACCAAGTGTAACTGCCTAACGAACGCACTGAGGTTGGGTCCGTGTGACCAGAAAAGAACCCGGCACACAGCTCTATGTTGTGACGCATTGTATGCCGGTTCCGAGCCATTTCGAGGAGGGTTAATATTTGATCTTGATCTTCCATGTAGATGCGAACGATTTCAGAACTGCTTGGGTCGCAGCCGTTCTATTACAGTCGCTGAATCATATCGCGGTAATACTGCGCGTGATCTGGGTCCACGGAGAGCAACTGCTTGTAGTAGACGCGACTCTGCTCCTTGGCTTGGCTGGCGGACGCCTCGTCTTCTGTCTGAGCGACACTGAGCCGACGCTGCAGGTCCGCCAGCGTCACCAGGACCCACTTGGCCTCGCTCTCCATCTCCAGCAGCTCCAGAAGCCACTGGATCTGACTGTCCAGGAACTCGACGGCTTCGGAAGGCTCGGACTGAACGACGTCGAGCATCGATGTGACCAGCCAGCGGTAATAAAACCACGCGCTCTGGTCGTCTGGCTCGGTGAACACGGCCTGCTGCACGATCCCGATCTCGTCGTGCAGGATCTCGCGCGTCAGCGGCTTGGGCAGCGTGATACTCCGGTGGTGAAGCGCCTAGGACAGGACAAGTCAGGACACTTGCAGTCACAAAGACCCTAACGATAGTGGACATACCGAGTAGTTGGAAAAGTTTTGCTCGATTTTGAGCGTGGCAAATGCGAGTTCGTCCTCGCGACTGACGCCGGCGAGTTGACAGACGTGTCGACGGTAGTTCCAGCAGTGAAAGTTGCGTTCGTCGAGATCCAAGAGGCGATTGCAGAGCGCGATCTCCTTCTTCAAATCCGGACAGAGGCCCTTGTCCACAATCCACTGGCGCTGGAACCACGAGGAGTACGACTTGGGGTGGCGCTGGATCGCTTCCTACACGTTAAACAGCAAACGTCAGTGTTTCCGCACGGATCTTTTCACCCACGAAGTCCTCTCGACTCACAAAAGTCAGCTTGAGCTCGGTCTTGGCGATCTCTTCCGGCGTCATGGCCTCCTCCGTCGCGCTCTGTGCGTGCTTGTCCAACAGCGAGAGCAGGATCTCGCGGCGATAGCCCCAGATGACGTGGAACTCGGGGTTGAGCAGCAGCACGTGGCTCGTCAGCGGTAGCAAATGCGCCGCGAGCACGCGCTGCGCCCGCAACGCCAGCACTTTGTCCGCGACTTCGTGGTACATGCGCACTTTGGTGAGCTCTTCGCGGCGGTCTTCGTCCGTCTTCTTGGCCTCCTGCTCGCGCTCGACGCTCTTGACACGGCCGTGCATCTTGCTCCTCGTTCCTTCCTTCCTTCTGGAGCTCTTCCTCGATTCAGAACCCCCGAGGGGGTACCATTCCGATCCATACCGGTATCGAATCTCGTGCCAGTTTGACAAACCGGTATGTTCCTTTGGATTCGTTGAAGTAGTCTATTTCAACCAATCCGCGTTGCTTCCATCTTCTATTTCGACCAATCGCCAGTAGATACGAAGGGCTAACCAGAGTGATGGTCGGCGATAACGCTTCCGCGAGCAGCTCCCAGCGTCATCCAAAGCGCCACCGGCGACGCCGCGCGCCCTCGACGAGTATGAGCGCGCAATGCACGCTGATCGCAGACCAAACGGACGACGCCGTGCAGCTGGCGCTGGGCTTCGTGGCGCTCTCCTCGCTCTACTGCAAGTGGCACTTTGAGACGCCGCGCCGACCCGCCAAGATCTGGTTCATGGACGCCATGAAGCAAGGCACCTCGGCCTTGATGATCCACGTGCTCAACATCTTCTCGGCCATCGCCACGGCCAACTTTTCGGCCCAACCGAGTGACGCGGACGAGGTAACGTGGCGTTTGGATAGGATTTGGGTCAAATCGGGAGTCTAACGGGAAATGACTGGCTAGTGCGCGTTCTACTTTATGAATGTGGTGATCGACACGACACTGGGTGTCTACATCGCGTACCTCCTGCTCAATGTCGTCACGGCGTTCGCGGTACGCTCTTATACGCCATGGTCTATGTTCCTGCCGTGCTCATGATGTTCTGTGACCCGTAGATGCGTCGCAACTGGCCATCGCTCAAGCATCCTGGTCGCTACGGTGACCCACCGTCGCTACGCGTCTGGACGATCCAGCTGCTCTCGTGGATGGGCGTGCTCGTGGTGATGAAGGCGATCGTTGCCATCGCCATCTACATCTTCCGCACGCCGCTGGGGTTCATGGGCTCGCTGCTCTTTTACCCCGTGCACAACCACCCCAAGGTCGAGCTGCTCATCGTCATGATTGGCTGTCCGTTGGTCATGAACATGGTGCAATTCTGGATTCAAGACAGCTTCCTCAAGGACCACGGCGACCGTGAGGCGCTTCCGTTGCTGAACAAGCCAGTATCGAATCTTCAGGTCCATGCAGGTCCGACTCCAGCCAACAAGAAGAAGGTAGGGAATCTCTCGGGCTTGGTAGGCGACAAGACCCAGAACGTCGCCCCTAAGCAAGAGAAGACGGCATCAAATGCTGAGGACATGTACAACGTGTTATAGGCGCGTCAGTGACGATGGTCTGCATCCAGGAATGATTTGCATGTGACGGAATGAATGGATATGATTGTCAAACTATGCGAGCATGTCCAGAATATCTTCTTCCTCGGAATCAATAGCCTTGACAGGCGATGCGGGCTTTCGTGGCGGTGGTGCGGGAGCATTTGTTTTCTGTTTTTGCCTTGCTTTCCTTGCCATTTGACCGCGGTTTCTTCTCTGCAATCTCGTTCGAACTTCGTCGTGGCGGTGGACGCTTGCGTGGTGCACTTGTTTGCGCAACAGTGCTCGTTCTCTCGTCCTCTTCCACCTCATCTTTCATGATCGCATCCATATCAGACAGCACATCGGCTGCCGTACACACCTGCGAGGTGGTTTTCCACCCGGCCCTGTTGTACGCATGTGACGAGTCCTCATCATCGTAATCGGTCTCACGTGTTGGATTGTTGGTTGTTGATTCCAATCAACGGAGATGACGGGTCTTGAGTTGAATCCGACTTTAGTTGTTGGTTGTGTCCAACAAGCAGCGCCGGCCAAACCAGCCATGTCGTTTGCCAATCGCGATCCCGACGGACTAACCGCTCCGGCAAGACACAAGCCATAGGTGTCGCACGACGAAGGCGAGATGCAGTTCGAAGACGCGTTTAGCCTGGGTATCCGCTGTACATTGTCGTGTCGAACTGGTTCGACAGCTTACCAACGTAACCGTACGTGGCGTTCTCCACGCACAACAACCAGTACGCGAGATGGCTCGGCACTGAAACTCGGGTCTGGATGAACAACATTTATGTTGCTGATAGTGGTTATAATTTATATTTCCTTTTATACTACATGGTTCTAGATCCGATCATGTCTATGGACACGTAAGGAGTGCTCTTGGGGGATTCCGGAGCACTAAGTTGCGAAAAGCTCCACCAGATTGGACGTAACTGATGCTGCCGCGTTCGGCCTTGCTCGGGGTTGGGAAGTCGCGCATGCGCTCGGCCAGTACAAGCGGCTGGATCTGATGGACATCCACACTCAGATTGACCTGTGGCACTGTGTAAAACCCGACACGCTCGACCACGAAATCGACGGAGAGATCGTCGAGACGGTACTTGAGCCATGCGGCCACGCGCCCAGTCACCAGAATCTGTCCGCCGCTACCGAGATCGCCGACGAATTGAGCCGTGACTTCCGATGCTCCAGTGTACATGGTCTTGCCTGTGACCGCGTGGACATCTTGAATCAGTCTTCCTTCGATTTCAGACGCGTCATGAATACCCATACGCACACGAAGACCGTTGAAGATCCGTCGATGTCCGAAGGGGCGTCGCTGTGTGGCCGGGATCGCGCCATGCAACTCCTTTGGCCACTTGGCCATGAGCAACTGCAACTGCACGTCCATGCAGTACTCCACAGCATCTCTGATCCGGTGGAAAGCCAGCTGAAAGGCGTCTCCGCACGTCGTGATTTCGTAGCCGCGATACTTGGGCAACGTTGACCGAAGGATATTGTCATGAATCTCGGTGGCTTGACTCATGATGGCACCGTTAGCAATCCCCCATAATGCACTCGACGACTCAATGTCGGTGAACACAAACACAGGGTCGTTGGTGGGAGCTTCAAGATCCTCGTCCATCGGTGCCGTAGGGGAGCGTCCGAGACGGCGCTGGGAGAACTCAGCTTCAAAGTCGTCTGGCAGGCAGTGCGAGAACGCAGTGAGGACGCATGCCTGCGAGCAGCTTGTAGTGATCGAGAGTGCAAGTCCGGAAGCACTGTAGAGCAGCCGGCTCACGCCAACATATATCAGTACAGCAGGATACTTGCTTGGGTCAGCGATGTAGACGATCACCGACGCGAGCTGGAACTGGAACGAGAACAACACATACACCGTCCTAATATGTTCACAAAATGTTAGTATGGATCATCACACAGAGACATCAACACAGCTTCGTACATGATCCGCTTGAGGCGTTGATATACAGGGGACTTCACGAAGGCACCATGGATCGTTTCGAACTGACGGCCGTTCCTCTTTATTTTGATGACCCAGCCGATCATGTATGCCAGGCCGCAGAATTGAACCACGTAGATGAGCACAAGACACTGTTGTGTCGCACTGGAGTAGCCGCCATTCACGGCTGCTATTGTGCCTTCTGTGGTACCAAAAGCCATGAGGAAGCCGTGGATACACCACATGTACAAGTTTGTCTGTTGTCGTTCCAGTTCGGCCCCTCGATCCATCAGCGTTCGCGCGATCCGTGCCAATTCATACACGAGTGGGAATAGTGTCGCAGTAATCCCCAACAGCGCGATGTCACCCGCAACAAACACCACTGTGAGCCACGTGGTCTGGATCTCCCGGGTCTTGAGTCGCGCGTACAAGGCATCGAGGTCACCTGTCTTTGTGTCGTTCTCTCCGAGGACATCATGATTGAGGTCTTGAGCGGGTACCGTGGAGAGCCATAGAGAATAAACCGAGCGCAATGTCGACCATAGCCAGAGGTAGAGGAAAAAGAGCCAGAAGAGCCACCGGACGCTCGACACATGAACGTCCCAGCGGAAGCGCAGATGCAGCATGGTGAGGAACGTGGCGATGCTCGAGAAGAGCAGCAGCACGGACACGAGCAGCGCCCACACCATCACATGTCCAAGTGAACGCTGAATTTCAAAAACACGGCAAACGCGTCCGACCGGTCTAAACTTTTTCTGTCCGGTCCACTCACAATGATTCGACAGGGAGAAATAAAAAACGGAGAATCGAAATAAAAAAACGGTTAGTATTCCTAACCTAAATTTTGCGAGTATCCCAGCAATTAGGGGAGCAAAGCGCTACTCACACCCTCCATATCTTACGCCCTCCATTGCAAGAGCTTCCTCAAGGACCACGGCGACCGTGAGGCGCTTCCGTTGCTGAACAAGCCAGTATCGAATCTTCAGGTCCATACAGGTCCGACTCCAGCCAACAAGAAGAAGGTAGGGAATCTCTCGGGCTTGGTAGGCGACAAGACCCAGAACGTCGCCCCTAAGCAAGAGAAGACGGCATCAAATGCTGAGGACATGTACAACGTGTTATAGGCGCGTCAGTGACGATGGTCTGCATCCAGGAATGATTTGCATGTGACGGAATGAATGGATATGATTGTCAAACTATGCGAGCATGTCCAGAATATCTTCTTCCTCGGAATCAATAGCCTTGACAGGCGATGCGGGCTTTCGTGGCGGTGGTGCGGGAGCATTTGCCTTGGTTTCCTTGCCATTTGGCCGTGGTTTCTTCTCTGCAATCTCGTTCGAACTTCGTCGTGGCGGTGGACGCTTGCGTGGTGCACTTGTTTGCGCAACAGTGCTCGTTCTCTCGTCCTCTTCCACCTCATCTTTCATGATCGCATCCATATCAGACAGCACATCGGCTGCCGTACACACCTGCGAGGTGGTTTTCCACCCGGGCCTGTTGTACGCATCCACTGCACTCTCCTGCTTCACTCGCGAGCTACTCCGACGGGATTTTGAGGATGACGAGTCGTCATCTTCTTCGTCATGGCCACTGATATCGCTGTCGTCTTCGTCTTCTTCCTCTTCGCTGGGATACTCGTCTTCTTCCTCGTCTTCCTCGTCACTTTCCATCTTCTTACGCAGCTTAGCGCCCAGTGGTTTCTTCTTCTTGGCCGGTTGCTTGGCCTTTGCTGCACGTTTCTTGTTGCTGTGCAATGGCGCGGCTTTTCCGTCACTCCGCACACGTACGACGGCCATTTCGTGCTGAAGTCGCTGGATCTCCTCTTTTTTGGTGTTGAGCACCGCACAAAACTTGCCGAAGAGCTCTTCTTCCAGGCGTTGCTTGGCCGTCAACACGGTTTCCAGCAGCTTATCCTTGGCCACAAGCATCGCCTCCAGCTCAGAGATACGCTGCCTCTGTCTGCTGCGCTCATCCTGACTCTGCGTTTGCAGTGCGACCACCTCATGGAGCAGCTCCTGCCAGTATGTGTCTTGTAGCTCTTCGTTTTCCACCCGCTCAAACTTCAGACTCGTGTATTTCATCGCGAACGCGCCCGCCGCCTGCTCCATCAGCGTCAGCGTCGCCTTCTCGCGGACCCATTTGTACGTAAACGCGGCGTCTCCTGCTGTCGTGAACGCTCGCTCGAGCGCTCGAAGGTACTCGCTCGCCGTGCAGTCCAAGACGCTGGGTTTCTGGCGCTCGTGCACCTCTGTCTGCCACACCGACTGACCCTGCAACAGCGCCAGTCGCAGAGACGCTTTGCCCTGCGTGTCGTAGTGCCGTGAGCAGCGCATATACACCGCAGACGCCGCCGTCGCCGCGTCAACCCATTCGACCGCCAACTCCACCAGCGCCATACTGAATGCCAAGTGACCAGACCCGGTTAACCACGAGCAGCAAGTTAACCCATGGGTCCAAAATGAATCACTACGTTAGACTGGTCTCACGTGTTGGACTCGTTGGTTGTTGGGTCTAACCAACGGAGGGTCTAACCAACGGAGATGACAGGCGTTCTCTTGAGTCGAATCCGACTTTGGTTGTTGGTTCTATCCAACAAAAAGTGCCGACCAGGGTCTAACCAGCCATGCCGCTTGTTGGATACGCCCGACAGTCGCATTTCCCACGGACTAACCGCTCCGGCAAGACGCAATGTTGCTGAACTATCTGCTGGCTATATTATATTTCCTTTTATACTACATGGTTCTAGATCCGATCATGTCTATGGACACGTAAGGAGTGCTCTTGGGGGATTCCGGAGCACTAAGTTGCGAAAAGCTCCACCAGATTGGACGTAACTGATGCTGCCGCGTTCGGCCTTGCTCGGGGGTTGGGAAGTCGCGCATGCGCTCGGCCAGTACAAGCGGCTGGATCTGATGGACATCCACACTCAGATTGACCTGTGGCACTGTGTAAAACCCGACACGCTCGACCACGAAATCGACGGAGAGATCGTCGAGACGGTACTTGAGCCATGCGGCCACGCGCCCAGTCACCAGAATCTGTCCGCCGCTACCGAGATCGCCGACGAATTGAGCCGTGACTTCCGATGCTCCAGTGTACATGGTCTTGCCTGTGACTGCGTGGACATCTTGAATCAGTCTTCCTTCGATTTCAGACGCGTCATGAATACCCATACGCACACGAAGACCGTTGAAGATCCGTCGATGTCCGAAGTGGCGTCGCTGTGTGGCCGGGATCGCGCCATGCAACTCCTTTGGCCACTTGGCCATGAGCAACTGCAACTGCACGTCCATGCAGTACTCCACAGCATCTCTGATCCGGTGGAAAGCCAGCTGAAAGGCGTCTCCGCACGTCGTGATTTCGTAGCCGCGATACTTGGGCAACGTTGACCGAAGGATATTGTCATGAATCTCGGTGGCTTGACTCATGATGGCACCGTTAGCAATCCCCCATAATGCACTCGACGACTCAATGTCGGTGAACACAAACACAGGGTCGTTGGTGGGAGCTTCAAGATCCTCGTCCATCGGTGCCGTAGGGGAGCGTCCGAGACGGCGCTGGAGAACTCAGCTTCAAAGTCGTCTGGCAGGCAGTGCGAGAACGCAGTGAGGACGCATGCCTGCGAGCAGCTTGTAGTGATCGAGAGTGCAAGTCCGGAAGCACTGTAGAGCAGCCGGCTCACGCCAACATATATCAGTACAGCAGGATACTTGCTTGGGTCAGCGATGTAGACGATCACCGACGCGAGCTGGAACTGGAATGAGAACAACACATACACCGTCCTAATATGTTCACAAAATGTTAGTATGGATCATCACACAGAGACATCAACACAGCTTCGTACATGATCCGCTTGAGGCGTTGATATACAGGGGACTTCACGAAGGCACCATGGATCGTTTCGAACTGACGGCCGTTCCTCTTTATTTTGATGACCCAGCCGATCATGTATGCCAGGCCGCAGAATTGAACCACGTAGATGAGCACAAGACACTGTTGTGTCGCACTGGAGTAGCCGCCATTCACGGCTGCTATTGTGACTTCTGTGGTACCAAAAGCCATGAGGAAGCCGTGGATACACCACATGTACAAGTTTGTCTGTTGTCGTTCCAGTTCGGCCCCTCGATCCATCAGCGTTCGCGCGATCCGTGCCAATTCATACACGAGCGGGAAGAGCGTCGTGGCGATTCCCAACAACGCAATGTCGCCCGCAATAAACACCACTGTGAGCCACGTCGTCTGGATCTCCCGAATCTGGAGCAGCGCGTACAGGACATCGAGGTCGCTTATCTCCGTGTCGTTCTCTCCGAGGACGTCTTGGTTGAGGTCTTGAGCGGGTGCCGTGGAGAGCCATAGGAAGTAAGCCGTGCGCGTTGACGTCCACAGCCAGAGGTAGAGGAAAAAGAGCCAGAAGAGCCACCGGACGCTCGACACATGAACGTCCCAGCGGAAGCGCAGATGCAGCATGGTGAGGAACGTGGCGATGCTCGAGAAGAGCAGCAGCACGGACACGAGCAGCGCCCACACCATCACATGTCCAAGTGAACGCTGAATTTCAAAAACACGGCAAACGCGTCCGACCGGTCTAACTTTTTCTGTCCGGTCCACTAACAATGATTCGACGGGAAAGAAAAAAACGGGAAATCGTAAAAAACGCGGTTATTAAACCACTCACGGGGAAAGCTTAACCTAAAGTTTACGAATTAAACATGCGATGTGGCGAGCTTCCATTCCAGAAGCCAGGAGTTCCCAGGAAGCTTGCAAAGCTTTGAAAGAACGACGAAACGAATGTCCGATAGCCAACCACTGCTCACTCTCGGCATTACGAGAAAGCAGTCCGACTACGACGGGGTACTGCAATGTAATGCATTACGTGGACTGGAAAGGAAGGCCGCCGAACAAATCATGTCGTCGCCAGTAGCGCAGAAACAAGCCCGTGGGAGGAGACCATCGATAAACTTGAGCCCCTCACCACCACCCTTCTCTGTAATGGTCAAGAGTCCAGCTTAAAACTGACGTGGATCCAGAGAGAAAGAGGGCACACCATGACACCTGATGACAGAAACTTTCTTCAATTTTAGAAGGGGTTCAACTTCTCCTTCCTCCCGAACAAGTCAGAATTCGGCAGATCTTAACCCAACGCATCCCTCTCCCTGTAATTCTAGCGGCTCTTTGGTCCTCGCTTCATGCCATCGCTACGAACGGGATGTTGTCGCTCGGTGAGTCAACTTCCTCCACTCGATAGGCAGAGTTGCACCTGGTCGGACGCTGAGGGTGCTCAACATTGACTTGGCGCCGGTCAGGCGGCGGGAAGAAGCACAACCGCTCTGCCAGAATCTGTGGTTGGACATGGAAAATGTCCACGGTTGTATTTAGCTGAAGAACTGTGTACATGCCCACACGATCGACGGCAACTTGGACCGACAAGTCGTCGAGACGATACTTCAGCCAGGCGGCAACACGGCCTGTCAGCAGAATCTGGCCTCCGTAGCCCAAGTCACCGACGAATTGCGCCGTGGCCTCGGATGCACCTGTGTAAATGGTCTTGCCAGTAGTTGCGTGAATGCCTTTTATCAGTTTACCATCAACGTCGGACGCATCGTGGATTCCCATGCGCACGCGTAGACCGTTAAAGAGGCGTCGCCGACCATGATACTCTCGCCTAGTAGCTGGGACTGCACCATGCAAGTCGGTCGGCCACTTCGCCGCTAGGAGCTGCAGCTGCACGTCCAAGCAATACTCTATAGCGTCGCGGATCTTGTGGAAAGACAATTGAAAGGCGTCGCCACACGTAGTGATTTCGTATCCTCGATACTTGGGGAGTGTCGATCGCAGGATGTTGTCGTGGATCTCGGTAGCTTGCTCCATCATCTGGCCGTCGCCGATCCCCCACAGGGCACTAGAGGACTCAATATCCGTGAACACAAACACTGGGTCGGTACTGGGGGCTGCTAGGTCTTCATCCGTTGGAGCAGTGACCAGACGATCAAGATGAGGTCGCGATGTCTGACTCTCCAAGTCTTTTGGGATGCAACAGGAGCAAACTGCGAGTACACATTCCTGCGAGCAGCTGGTGGTGACGGAGAGGGCGAGTCCTGAGGCGCTGTACATTAGACGGCTGACACCAATGAACTTGAGGACTCCAACGTAGACACTGGGGTTGGCAATATACACGATTACAGATGACAACTGGAACTGGAAACAGAAAACAACGTAGACCAGCCTACAAAGACAATCCGTTAATACATCAACAGCAGGTTTACACGATCAACCACCCCCGTACATGATGCGTTTGAGGCGCTGGTACACAGGCGAGGAGACGAACGCGCCTTGGATCGTTTCCAATTGCCTTCCCTTCCATCGCAATAGGATCATACATCCGATCATGTAGGCAAGACCGATGAACTGGACAATGTACACGAAGACAAGACAGTGCTGGGTCTCCTTCGTATAGCCCCCATGTGCGGCTGCGACCCCGACCTCGACGATCCCAAATGACAACAGAAATGCGTGGATCCAGACGGCATAGCGTTTGCTTTGCAGCCGCTCTTGCTCAGATCCACGATCCATCAACAACTGCGCAATTCGACCCAGCTCGAAGACGAGAGGGAAGAGAGTGGTAGCAAAGCCCAAGAGCGCAAGGTCACCAGCACAAAACACGACGACGAGCCACGTCGTCTTGGTCTCCCGTAGGTGGAGCACAGCATACAAAAGATCGAAGTCTTCGATGTGGATGTTGGTATCCGACAGACCAAGTCCATCCCGGGCGACTATGGATTCTGACGCGGTGGTGAGCCAGAGGAAATAGGCGGTACGTAGTGAGGTCCATAGCCAGACGTAAAAGAAGAAGAGCCAAAAGAGCCACCGCACGCACGAGACCCGGACATCCCACCGACAGCGCAGATGCAGCATCGTGAGGAAGGTCGCGATGCTCGAGAGCAGCAACAGCACCGACACCAGCAGCCTCCAGACCATGTCGCCTAGGATCGAGTGAGTCTATCGATGAGAAAACCGTCGGAAAACGGCATTAGGTCCCCACGGCAGGCAGTCATCGCATGAGTCCCACGTCCGTTGAAGGGCACCAATAATAATAGCCTTCCGATAAGCAACCGATCTTGGGAACTGGCCGGTTTTTTTTTACGGAACCTTCGGTACGGTTCACCCAACTGCACCATGTACCAGATTCAAAGTCGCACGCGTGATGACCTGGGACGGTGGCTTGCTCGTGGAGCTAGATCGAATGTTCGAAGTGGGAGACGAGAGTCGTAAATACGCGTTAAAATACCGGACACGGAGTCGTTAATCCTAAAATTTACAAATCGGATCTTGACTGTTTCCCTTTCGGAGTGGTGGAAGCCGCTGGGGTTCTTCTTGTCTGCGTTGACGTCGTGCGTGGGCGATATGCACTGGTTCTCTGGGACCAAGAGTGCTTCTTGTGATGCAGTGTGACTCACTGGTTACTCAATTCTTCATGTGATGGGATCATCAGGTCGGTGCAGCGTTACGAAGGCCCAATGACTCGATCGACACATACTGCGCTGTGATTTCTCGTGACTGGGTACTACCGTTGCTGCTTTGCTGGGAAGCAGAGGTCCCACGACGAGACGGTCGCAGTGGGTGCTGAAGACGAGCTCGGCCCTTGTCTGGTGTTGGGAAGAGACGCATACGCCCCGCCAGGATCGATGGGAGGACCTGGAACACTTCCACACTCATGTTCACTTGTGGGACGGTGTACAGCCCCACGCGTTCGAGCGCAAAGTCGACTGAGAGGTCATCGAGACGATACTTGAGCCACGAAGCGACACGACTCGTCACAAGGATTTGACCGCCACTGCCCAAGTCGCCGACGAATTGTGCCGTGACTTCAGATGCGCCAGTGTAGATCGCCTTGCCCGTAACTGCGTGAATGTCTTGGACCAACGCACCTTCGACTTCGCACGCGTCGTGGATGCCCATACGCACGCGAAGCCCGTTGAAGACGAGGCGGTGCGACGAGCGCCGTCTGTTCGTCGCTGGCACAGCACCGTGGATATCCTTGGGCCATTTCGCGACCAGCAACTGCAACTGCACGTCCATGCAGTACTCCACGGCGTCACGAATCGTGTGGAAGGCTAGCTGGAAGGCGTCGCCGCAGGTGGTGATCTCGTAGCCTCGGTACTTGGGCAGCGTCGAGCGCAGGATATTGTCGTGGATCTCGGTGGCCTGGTCCATCATTTGGCCATCGTCGATCGCCCACAACGCGCTGGAAGACTCGATATCGGTGAAAACGAAGACAGGATCCGTGCTGGGTGCTTCCAAGTCATCTTCCGACGGTGCTTCTTCAACATTACCGAGGCGCTGATGCATCAACGTGGCTTCAAAGTCGTCCGGCAAGCAAAACGAGCACGCCGTGAGCACACAGGACTGCGAGCAGCTCGTGGTGATCGAGAGCGCGAGTCCAGAGGCGCAGTAGATGAGCTGACTTACGCCAATGTACTCGACCGCGCCGCGTTTGTCTTTCGGGTCAAGGACGAAGAGAATGAAGGACGAGAGCTGGAACTGGAACGCGAACACCACGTACACAATCCTACACGACGCAACAAGCAGAGTGAGTGTGAGTTTCCAACGAGCCACACGCGAGTGGAGAACAACCGTACATGATGCGCTTGAGGCGTTGATACACGGGCGAGGCGATGAAGGTGCCGTGGATCGTTTCGTATTTGCGTCCGTTGATTTTGAGGTGCAAGACACTGCCGATCATGAACACCAAGCCGATGAACTGCACGACGTAAATGCTCATGAGGCACCGCAGCGTGTCTTGCGTGTAGTCGCCTTGTACGATCACCAAGACAGACTCGGTGATCCAGAAGGCGAGAAGAACAAAGTGAATGCCGAGCGCATACCGTCGAATCTGGAGACACTCTTTCTGCGGCCCGCGGTCCATGGACATGCGCGCGATGCGGCACAACTCGTATGTGAGTGGGAAGAGCGTCGCGGCCAAGCCCAAGAGCGCGACGTCGCCAAAGACGTAGAGGAAGAGAAGCCATTGCTTGCTCGCCTGTCGGAGATAGAGCATCGCGTGGATGCCCATGTGATCCACTTGCTTGTACGCCCACGAATCGCCGTCATCGCGCGGCTTGATGCCGGCTTGCGTCTGCATGCCGAGCCAGAAGAAATACGCCGCGCGTAACGAACTCCAGAGCCAAACGTAGAGGAAGAAGAGCCAAAAGAGCCACCGCACACATGAGACGTGCACGTCCCAGCGGAAGCGCAGGTGCAGCATGGTCATAAAGGACGCGAGGCTGGACGCCATCATGATGGCCGAGGCGACAGGAGCCCACACCATGCCCATCGATCGCGGCTATTCCGAGCCAGGCCGCGCGCCGGCCTGCCGCATACAGTGGTCAGTAAAAGAGCGAGCGGGTCGACTGACAATAATTATTGTGCGAGGGTCGAGTGTCCCATAGTTAACCCAGGTAATCCACCAATTATTGTCAGTGGTGGGACGTGGATAGGGGCAGAAGCGGGTGAGTGGTAGAGAGGAGAGGAGGCCAGCTGGCCACAGACGGTGCGGAACACAGAGCGTGCGCGTCTCGCGTGTTCTCGGCCAAGGATGGGACGAGCGATGAGTCAACAGCACAATAAAAAAAGTTATTGCTGGAAAAAAATGTCGTCTCACGTTTAGAAACGGACGAGTTATTGTTGCCACGGTCTCACTTATGATGAAGAGGATAGTCTCCGTCCAGCAGCGCCGCGCAGAGCTGCTGCACGACGCGGTTCGGACTCAGCTGCGTCTTGGTGAGCGGTGTGCGCGTCATCGGGTCGAACTGTCCGTTCAAGTCCAAGTGCCGCTCGATCATCTCGCGTTCGTACGTGTGCCCACTCGGCGTCACCACTGGATCTGTCATCAACTCAAGACTCAATGGACACCGCAAGAGCTCGAACGTTTGCTGTGACGTTGCGTGGGATGAGGTTGGACGACCAGCCAGATGGACAGACCAAGTGTCGCAGCCACTGACGAATTCTGTCGCGTCGGACGCGAGCCCGTGGATTTCAGTGAGGAGACTCTGACGAAGCTTTGCGACGCTGCGACATGCCGCGACGGCGCCAAGTCGGTCGAGAGACCGCACAAGGAAGGTCATGGCGTCTTCGTGGCTCTTGAGTTGACGTTTGCATCGGCCCATCCACAACAACACCCGCGCCTCCATCTCCACACTGAGCGTTTCCATCGCCAGCGTGGTCTCCAGCGACGCGAACGCAGTCTCCGACTGATCGAGCATGTACAAGCACTTGGCGGCGGCCAACTGCGCCTCGACCTGTCTTGCGCGTAATGTCTTGTCCTCTGTGTCGACTTCAACGGACGCCGCCTCTTGGTACGCGTCCAAGGCCGACTCAAAGTCCTTGCACGTGAAGAAATGGTCGGCACGCGCCATCAATTGTCCGATGGAAGACACAGCAGTGTCAGTCGTCTCCTCTTGTGTGAAGGCAGCTGCCTCCGTCCACAAGTGATGTAACCCGACAAGACTGGCGGCCTTGGCGCCACCGACGAGCTTCACCCGATCCAAGTCGGCTTGGATAGCCTCCGTACTTCCCATGCGCACGTTGGCGGCCATGCGGTAGATACAGCTCTTCAAGTGCTCCGTGCGGTTGGGCGTCTCGTCAAGCGCTCGAGTGAGCAACCGGACAGCGTCAGCATAGCGTTTCATGAAGAATGCTTCGATGCCTTGCTCCATCGACGAGATCGACATGGGCGAAACACGCCACTTGCGTTCTTCGAGCCATACGTCGTTGTTCATACAAGAACCCATGCTCATGACGTGGCGTCGCTCTTTGTCGTGCACGTCATTGCCAGAGTACAAGTACTCCTTCCGGAACGGATTGTAGAGCACAAACTCGTCTCGCGTGTCGGAATGGATGGGTAGCAGCTGCCACTCGCCGGAGATGCCGACTTCTTCCTCTCGTCTCCGCCATGTAAAGACTCGACTGCACGCGTTCCCACGGTCGTGACGACCGAACTTGGCGTACTCCGCAACGTACAGGAACTCGTTGTAGCACACGCTCTTGATGAAAAAGCGGTCGTGCTGATCGTTGACTGGGATCAGGAGCCATTGCTCTTTGGCTAGGTCATAAGACCACTTGGGTTGCCACGTGAACAAATTGCGTCGACTACGGTCGTAGGACAGATCGTCCGCTGCGGCATACAGGACTTCGTGACGAAGTGCCGACTCGAAGACGATCGGCTTGCTCGTGACAATCGATCGCACGGCCGGACTCATCCATTCGTACCAGTATCTCTCGGCACGAGCCTTGGTGGTCGCGTCGAGGTTACGTTCACTCAAGAGTTTGTGGAGGAAGTAAGCCAACGGCATCGTCGACAGCTCGATCACGTGCGTGGTCGACGACACCAGCGTCTCGTTCACATGCTGTACCACACAACACCCATCCAGGGCCCAGTTCATGTTGGGAAGACTCTCAAGGAAGTTGAGTACCACATGGATGTCCAAGATCCCGACCGAATACTCGTCTCGCAAGATGATCTCAAGCCATTCCACGTGGCTGTTGTCCAGCGGTAGCCTGAGGAAGCGCTCACATGCCGTGTCCACGTCGCCCTGTTGCAACGCTTGCTGCACAGTATACACCAAGGTCGTCTTGTCCTTCATGTCTGACGCATTTGGTGGAACGTAAAGTGAGGAAGCCTCGAACGTGATGAAGTGGATGATATGTATCTTTCCATCGGCGTCACTAGGAATGTATGTGATTTCTTTTTTGGAAATGACTTCCTGCTTGACACGCGTCGTCTGAGAATCCGTTTGAACCCATGCATACACGCTGAGGTTAAAAGTAGGAGAGAGATGATGTGCCATCACACTAGACTACTTGATGAAGCCTACGTATTGAACAACCATACATTCTGCTCTCACGGTCTCACTTATGGCAAGTGACAAGCATTGTTCAGCAGCGTCTCACGTAGCTGCTGCACGACGCGGTTCGGACTCAGCTGCGTCTTGGTGAGAGGCGTGCGCGTCATCGGGTCGAACTGCCCGTTCAGGTCCAAGTGCCGCTCGATCATCTCGCGTTCGTACGTGTGCCCGCTTGGCGTCACCACTGGGTCCTCCATCAGCTCAAGACTCAATGGACAACGCAGAAGCTCGAGCGTTTGCTGTGATGTTGCGTCTTGGGGACCGTCCAGATTGACAAGCGCAGTGTCGCAGCGACTGATGAGATCAACGCGCATTTCAGTGAGGAGGCATTGACGAAGCCAGGCGGCGCTAGGACACTCTGGGGCGGCTCTGAGACGGTCAAACGAACGCAGAAGTGTCTCCAACGCCTCATTGCAGCGCCGCATTTGGTGCATGCACCGCCCCTTCCACAGCAGCAAGCGCACTTCCATCTCCACGCTCACGTCGTCCATTGCGAGCACTGCCTCCAATGATGCTCGTGCAGGTTCAGGGCGATCCAGCATCACCAAGCACTTGGCCGCCGCAAACTGCGCCTCGACTTGGCAGACGCGCAGTGCCTGGTTCGCCCGACTGGTCTCGGTCGATACAACTTCCTGGTACAATTGCAAGGCCGACTCAAAGTCCCGGTGCGTGAAAACATGGTCGGCGCGCGCCATCAACTGTCGGATAGAGAACACTGTACGCTCCGTTTGACGGAGGGCAGTGATCTCCTCCCACAAATGATCCAGCCCGAGAAGACTGGCGGAATTGGCGCCACCAACGAGCTCCATGCAATCCAAGTCGGCTTGGAAAGCGTCAATGTTTCCCATCCGCAGATTGGCGACCATGCGGTAGATCCAGCATTCCACGCGTTCGCTGACGCCACGAGTGTCGCCCAGCACGCGAGTGAACATCTCGACAGCGTTCGGGTAGCGCCTGGTGAAGAGCGCCTCGATGCCTTGCTCCATTGGCGAGCCCGTCGCACTTGCGCTCTTCGAGCCATGTATCATTGTCTGGACAAGGATCCATGCTCAAGACGTGGCGTCGTTTATTGTCACGCTCGTCGAAGGGAGGGTACAAGTACTCGTTCCGATACGGATTATAGAGCACAAACTCATCTCGGTTGGCAGACTCAAGCGGCAAGAGCTCCCACTCGCCAGTTGGGCCCACTTCCTCGTCCTTCCGGCGCCAAGTGAAGACTCGACTGCACTTCTTTCCACGGTCTTCTCGACCGAACGGGGTTTACTCAGCGACGTATAGGTACTCCTCGTAGCACACGTTCTTGATGTAAAAGCGGTCGTGTTGGCCGTCAACTGGAATCAAGAGCCATTGCTCTTTGGCTTGGTCGACAGACCACTCGGACTGCCATGTGAACAAGTTGCGTCGACTGCGGTCGTAGGACAGATCGTTCCCTGCCGCGTAGAGAACCTCTTGACGAAGTGCCGACTTGAAGACAATCGGCTTGCCCATGGCAATCGCTCGAATAGTTGGACTCAGCCATTCATACCAGTATCGCTCGGCACGAGCCTTGGTGGTCGTCGAGATTGCGTTCTTTCAGGAGCGTGTGAAGAAAGCGGGCCAACGGCAGCCTCGGTAGGTGGAGCTGGGTGGTCGACGACGCCAGCGTCTCGTTCACACGGTGTAGCACACAGCATCCGTCAAGGGTCCAGTCCGCGTTGGGAAGACTCTCGAGGAAGTTGAGCACGACCTGGATCTTCAAGATTCCGACCGAGTACCTCGTAGCCATTCCGCGTGGTCATTCCCCATTGGTAGCCTGAGAAAGCACTCACGTGCCGCGATCACTGCGCCTTGCTGTAGCGCTTGCTGCACAGGCAGCACCCGAGTCGCCTGGTCCTGCATGTCCGATGCTCGGTGAAAAGTAAGATGGGGAAAGCCAAGGGCGAGCGTACTGGATGGTATCTTGAGGATACTTCCATGGGCGTCGGTCGCAACGGAAGTAGAGTGGCGTACCGTCTTGGTTGGAAAAATGGCAAATCAGCATATGCACCAACTCGCTTGCTCTGAGAGGAGACAGCATTCGTACTGTACGTGTTGAGACTCTACATAGCAAGAAGATTTAGTGAGCCTAGTCTCGCCAGGCCAATGGAGCTCCATGAGACATTCTCCCTGATCAAACAACGCTTAAATCGGATTGATTACGTGAATAAATGATGGTCTCATGTACTACAAGAGGCCAACAAGAGACCGAGACGATGGTTGCTATCCAGCAGCGTCTCCATCAGCATCTTCAACGCGCGGTTCGGATAGAGCTGCGCCTTTGTAAGCGACGCACGTGTCATCGGATCGAACGAGCCGTTGACTTCGAGGTGTCGCTCGATCATCTCCCGCTCGTACGTGTCGCCGTTCGGCGTCATCACCGGATCCTGCATCAACTCGAGACTTAGTGGACAGTGGAAAAGCTCGAGCATCTGCTGCAACGTTGCATCTGCCGACGTCGATCGATCGCCGAGATGATCGGATGCTGTGTCACATCGACTGAGCAACGCTGCGAGCAGCTCCTTTTCGTATATTCCGACGACGCGCATCTCTGTGAGGATACACTGCCGAAGCCATGCGCTGCGAGGCTCTGGAACAGTCGAAAGACGGTCGAGAGAGCGTTCCAGCATCGACAATGCCTCCTCGTAGCTCTTCATTTGACGCTTACACTTGCCCATCCATAATAACACTCGCGCTTCTAGCTCCACACTGATGTCTTCCATGGCCAGAGCTGCTTCAAGCGCGCTCCAGGCAGCCTCCAGTTGATCGAGCACATACAAACACTTGGCAGCACCAAACTGCGCCTCCACCTGTCTTGCTCGCAATACCTTGTCCTGCGTTTCCAGTTCTGCCGACGCCGCTTCCTGATACACCTTCAGCGCTGATGCGTAGTCCTTGTGCACGAAGTAGTGCTCACCACGCGCCATTAAGCGTCTGATCGAGACAATTGGAGTGTCGGGGGAAGCCTCGGTAGCAATTGGCTGCAAGAACGCTGCTACTTCCGTCCACAGATGATGCAACCCGTGGAAGATCGCAGCCTTATCACCACCGACGTGCTGTACGCGATCGAAATCGGCTTGGATATTGTCTGTGTTTCCCATCCGCAGGTTCGCAGTCATCCGGTAGACGTAGCATTTCACGTGCTCAGTGTGGTCAGGAGCTTCGTCCAGTGCTTTCGTAAGAAGCTTGACTGCGTCAGGGTAGCGCTTCATGAAGAACGCTTCGATACCCTGCTCCATCGACGACAGCGTCACTGGCACAACGCGCCACTTGCGCTCTTCGAGCCATGCACCGTTGTTTGGATACTGGCCCATCGTCAGCACGTATCGTCGTTCTCGATCGTACACATCATTGGGCGAGTACAGGTACTCCTTCTGGTATGGATTGTAGAGCGCAAACACGTCTCGGTTGTTGAAATCCAGCGGCAAAAGCTGCCAGTGGCCGGATTCCCCAACGTCGTCTTGCCTGCGCCATGTGAAGACGCGACTGCGATTATTCCCACGCTCGTCACGTCCAAACTTGGCGTAGTCAGCCGCATACAAGAACTCGTTGTAGCGCACACTCTGGATGTAAAAGCGGTCGCGTTGGGCGTTCGCGGGGATCAGCCGCCACAGCTCTTTGCCTTCGTCCGGTGTCCACTTGGCTCGCCACGAGAACACGTTCCGTCGATCAAAGTCGAACACAAAGTTGTTCGCCGGCGTGTACAGCACTTCCCGTCGATGCGCCGACTCGATGAGAATCGGCGAGCCCGTGACGATCGCCCGCATCGTCGGACTCACCCATTCGTACCAGTAGCTCTCGGCGCGGACCTTGGTACTGCCATCGAGATGGTTCACGAGTTTATGCAGGAAATACGCCAGTGGTAGCGTCGGGAGATGCACCACGTGGATGGAGGACGAGCCCAGCGTCTCGTTCACTCGCTGGAGCACACAGCAGCCGTCCAGCGTCCAATCCCAGTTGGGAAGACTCTCGAGGAAGCTGAGCACCGCCTGGACGTCGAAGAGCCCGGCCGTGTAGCCGTCGCGCAGGACGTCTTCGAGCCATTGCGCGTGGTCTCTCTCCAAGGCCGAGAGCTTGAGGAAGTGCTCGCGCGCGGCGTCAATGTCGCGCTGCTGCAGCGCCCGCCGCGCCGCCTGCATCGCCTCGTTCTCCATTCTCGCTTCTTCAAGCCCAAGTGTGGGATGACCAGGGCGTCATCTGAGTTCCGATAGGAAACCGGTATCGATACTGGTTTTGACCTTCGGCCGAGTGATGGTCGTCCGGTTCCAGGAACAGTGCTGCACCACGCAGGGCACTTGAATGAAACCCCTTGTTCGCGGGCTATGATGATCAGCATGCACAGCAAGTGCTCTGCTCCTACGGCCCTCTCCACTACGTCCAGGAGGTGTCGGCAGGAGTACCTTCGTACCCCGAACAGAGTCATGGCCAGGAGATTGTTGGTGGCACCCATTTCGACCGGTTCACCCAAAAACCCACGTGGGACGAAGTGTGGACCCATCCACCTGGCTGGGTGGGTGGTGGTTTTTGCGTGGTTTTTGGCGAAGGGTTAGACCCGCGCGTGCGTTCTCCACCAGAAGATCTAGCGAGCGTCGGCTGTGAACCAACAACGGAGGTTAGTCCACTGGATCCATCCAACAGAATCGACTCACGGGGTAAGTACCGACTTGCTGCGCATGGCGGCGGTGGCGGCTGGCGCGATGGCGATTCTCGACGCTCCACGGATGATTCCGCGAACGTGAACATGGCCAGTCGGTAGTGGAGCCACTCCGCTATCGATTGATGCCCTGCTCGTCGTGGGAATCACTCGGCGTGTCGAGAAATCGCGTCCGCTCGCCACCACCTGCACTCCACAATTCACTAACACGTCGACATTTACCTGCTGCAGACTGAAGATGAACCCACCAACGGAAGAGACGACGGCGGCTGCTGCCGGCGCCGAGAACCTCAGCAAGAACGAGCTGAAGCGCCGTCTCAAGGCCGAGAAGGCTGCTGCCGCCAAGGCCGAGAAGGCCGCCAAGAAGGCGCAGGAAGCGGCTGCTGCCGGACCAAAGAAGAAGGCGCCTGGCATCGCCGTCGATGACGAAGACCTCGACCCAACGGCGTACTTTGCCAACCGTGAGAAGATGCTCGTGGCCTTGGAGAAGGAGGGGATTAACCCATACCCACACAAGTTCCACGTCTCGACCTCGTTGCCAGACTTCCACGCCAAGTACAGCAGCGTGGAGGCTGGCAAGCAGCTCGACGACGTCGTGGTCTCGGTCGCGGGCCGTCTCCACAGCAAGCGTGCCTCGGGTGCCAAGCTCGTGTTCTACGACTTGCGTGCGGATGGCGTCAAGATCCAGGTCATGAGCTCGGCCGACAACTACGAGAGCGAGGACGCGTTCTTCAAGATCCACAGCGTGCTCCGTCGTGGTGACATTGTCGGTGTCAAGGGTTACCCTGGCAAGTCGAAGAAGGGCGAGCTCTCCATCTTCCCAACGGAACTCGTCTTGCTCTCGCCGTGCATGCACATGTTGCCAAAGGCCCACTACGGTCTCAAGCTCCAGGACACCCGTTACCGTCAGCGTTACTTGGACTTGATCCTCAACGACGAGACGCGCAACGTCTTCCAGACGCGTGCCAAGATCATCAACTTTGTGCGCAAGTTCTTGGACAACCAGCACTTTTTGGAAGTCGAGACGCCGATGATGAACATGATCGTCGGTGGCGCCACGGCCAAGCCATTCGTGACGTACCACAACGACCTCCACATGAACTTGTACATGCGTGTGGCCCCTGAGTTGTACTTGAAGCAGCTCGTGATCGGTGGTCTCGACCGTGTCTACGAAATCGGACGTCAGTTCCGTAACGAAGGCATTGATCTTACCCACAACCCAGAATTCACGAGCTGTGAGTTCTACATGGCCTACGCCGACTACAACGACCTCATGGAGATGACTGAGAAGCTCTTCTCGGACATGGTCAAGGAGATCACGGGCAGCTACGCCATCACGATCCAGCGCGAGCCGGAGGAGGAGCCAATCACCATTGACTTCACGCCTCCATTCCGCCGTATCAAGATGGTTCCTGCCGTTGAAGAAGCCACCGGTGTCAAGATCCCAATTGACGACCCAGAAAAGTGCCGACCACTCCTCGACGAGCTTGTCACCAAGTACGGTATTGACTGCTCGCCACCGCGTTCGATTGCTCGTCTTCTTGACAAGCTTGTCGGTCACTTCATTGAAGACAACCGCGAGTACTGGACTAAGCCGTTCTTCATCATGGACCAGCCAGTCTACAACTCGCCGTTGGCCAAGTACCACCGTGAGACCCCAGGTCTTACGGAACGTTTCGAGCTCTTCTTGGCTGGTGCCGAGATCTGTAATGCGTACACGGAGTTGAACAACCCTAAGTACGTACCCTCTGGATGCTTTGGAGCGCTCTTTACCAGTTACTGACGATGTTTTGTGTGATGTAGGGTCCAGCGTGAACGTTTCATTGAGCAGATGGAGCAGGCCGCCGCCGGTGACGACGAGGCTCAGCCTCACGACGAAGCCTTCTGCACGGCTATGGAGTACGCTTTGCCACCAACCGGTGGTTGGGGCGCCGGTATCGATCGTCTCACCATGTTCTTGACGAACAAGTTCAACATCAAGGAGGTCTTGCTTTTCCCAGCCATGAAGCCTGATGAGCAGGTGAACACGGCTGCTGAGGGTGCCGCCTCGACGCTCACGGCGACCGGCTCGGTTGACCTTGAGGAGCTCGAGTCGCGTCTTGAGAAGCTTACATTCCTTGGCGGCGCCAAGCCATCGAAGGAGGATGCCTTGGTCTTCGAGAAGGTCAAGGTGATCGGCAAGGACGTGCTCGCGAAGCACACGAACGTCGAGAAGTGGTGCAACTTTGTTGGCGCGTTCCCTAACGAGCTCCGCGCCAAGTGGTAGATGTCGAGCGGGGTTCATCTAGGCTACTAGGTATGACGTTTCGATATATACTGTTTCATCTTTGTTTGATTATGTCGTAGTAGTCTATGATTTGTTCGGTGCCTTCACAACGTTGGTAGCTGGTTGTACGAGCGGAACAAAATGTCCATCGACGAATCGTAAATGCTCTTGAAGGGTTTCCATCGCGTCACTCCACTCGTCTTCTTTGATAAGCATGTACTCCTGTTATGTTCATATACAACGTCAGCCTCCAGTTCCCGTGAACAGCACATGCTACAGTAGCTTACAGTGGTGTAGGTGCTGAGGAAGAACATTGTCGTGCCAGCGCTGAGCAACACTCGCGTGTGGGCCGCGACGATGTCAGCCTCGGTGAATCCCAAGTCGTGATCACTGACTTGCACCACCTTCCACGCGTCTGGACACACCATGATGCCCACTTCCCCAGCATCTGCAAGCTCCCGCATGCTTTGGAGGAACTCGACATCGGACGTGACGATCGAAATATTACCGCCTGCTTCTGAATAACTTAGGAAGAGCTGGTCGCTTGATGCCGGTGCGCTTTGCGTCCGAGGACTTCGACACTCATTGAAAAACATTCGAAGTAGCGAATACAGGTGGCGCTTCATGCATGCTTTGTCAATTTGAAGGATATAGAGCTTCATGTGCGGAGTACTGATCGTGAGCTCCTGGGTAGAACTTTGGTTTGCTTGATCGCCGCACGGACTGGTCTGCTCACTACACACAATCTCGACTGTGCGGGACATTTCGAACTGAGCCATCTCATCTTCGTCCATCTCGACGTCGCACATCGATTCGAGGCATTGAACTGCTCGATGCAAGTCTTCCACCTTGATAAGGACTAATTGAACACAACATCAGTTAGCAGGCGACCTGCGTTATTGTCTGACAAAGCGTACTGTAGTCGGTTTGATACGTTGAGACTCGGAAAACGCTGATATGTTGATTCGCCAGAAGGGTGGTAAGCTCATGGAGCGTCTCGAGCTGGGTAAGGAAAGCCCCCGCACCTGCTGAAGCCACCTGGAGCGCTTTCCACCGACTGGGTTCATGCGCGAGTGTACCTTCAGGAAATCGAGGCAGCATGGCCTCGTCCATGACGATGGACAGCTCGTGCTCTGTCTCGACGTAGCTGACGAAGCGCGATGAGGTTACATCTTCTTCATCCGAGGCCGAGAAGAAAAGCAATTCGAGTAACCACAAGGTGAGATGTGACGAGCCCGAGTGGTTGCGTGAAGCGTTCGATGTTGATTCGGCATGTTCAGCCCAAAGCAATGGTCGAAAGAGATGCTGGGTTGCCTTCTTCTTGATGCTTGTGATCACAAGCGATGGCTTCATACACACAAGTTGCACCGGCGCGTCTGACCGAGGAGTTGTCGCCGCCATTTTGATTGATAGCTTCTGAATGAATGCATTACTTGTAATCAGCACGGGTTATCTGTGTCGCATATGTGATAGCAGCGGAACTGGGGACATGCGCCTAGAAATACATCATTGGATCTGAGGACCGCGTAGGTAAAGTCAGTTGGTAACCGATTATTTCGGATCCAGGTAAGGATGGACCTATTCCAATGCGATCTCTATGTTAAATACAACATGTCTATGTGTGCTGGAGTGGGAGGAAGCTGCCCTCGACAAGACAAAAGTGCGTCCGCAAGGTTTCCAGGGCATCAGACCACTCGTCTTCTTTGATAAGCATGAAATCCTACAAGCCACCAGAATGGTAAGCCCCTCGATCGTAGTGCGTGAGACCAACACGTGGGGAACGCACCGTTGAGAACGTGCTCAGGTAAAAGACCATGGTCCCCGCACTGAGCAATACGCGCGTATGAGCCGCGACGATACCAGTCTCTGCGAAACCGAGGTCGTGATCGCCAATCTGCACCACCTTCCAGGCGTCAGGTGACACCATGATGCCGTGCTCACCTGCATACGCCAGCGACTGCATCTGCTGGACGAAGTCAATGTCGGATGTGACAATGGTGATGTCGTCGCCTGTTTCCGAGTAGCTTAGGAAGAGCTGGCCACGCGGCGTTTCGTCTTCCTCTTGAGTTGATGAGTTGCGACGCTCGTGAAAGAAGAGATGGACGAATGAGTAGAGCTGACGTCGTACACAAGTCTTGTCGATCTGAATGAGGTAAAGATCCAGGTGCGGCGCACTCAGTGTGTGCTGCTGTACACTGGCTTCGTCTTGGTCTGGCTGCTGCGTCTTTAGCTCACTCGTGTCGTCAGGGTCAACTGAGTTCATAGACACGGCGCGGGATAGTTCTAGCTGCATCGGGGCGTCCTGTTCCATCTCGATATCGCAGAATGACCGGAGGCACTGAATGGCTCGGTGCAGATCTTCCACCTTGACGAGAACTAGGACACGCGACAGAGTTAAAACTAGGAATACAACGAATCTCAACCATTTCAATCGTACTGTAGTCGGTCTGGTACGTCGAGATCTGAAAAACACTGATGTTCTGGTGCGCAAGTCGCATCGTGAGCTCGTGGAGCGTGGCGAGTTGTGTGAGGAACGCTCCCGCTCCCGCCGATGCGACTTGCAGTGCTTTCCATCGCGTCGGCTCGTGTGCCAGCGCTCCCTCTGGGAATTTGGCAAGCTTGGCTTCGTCCATGACAATCGAGACTTCGTGCTGCGTCTCCACATAACTCAGAAACCGCGAGGACGACTCGGTGTCATCGTCAGGTGAGGAGAAGAAGAGCAATTCAATGAGCCACGAAGCCAGATGCGAAGAGCTCTTTGGCTCGTTCTCAGCCGATACAACGTCTCCAGCGCGACGCGTTGGATGGAAGAGGTGCTGGTTGTCGTGCTTCTTGATGCTGGTGATCACAAGCGACGGCGCCATGCAGATGAGCTGCACAGGCGCGTCGGTCATTGGTGTCATCGTCGCCATTTAGCTTACTGGTCTCCTCACTCTACTTGGATGATCTGAGGAGACCTGAGAAAGGTGACATTTTGGCCAATCAGAGAAAGCCATCGCGTCCATTCGCCCGTCTGTGACATGTACTGTACCAGCTGAAAGTATACGACCATTTGAGTGTGTGGGTTTTTGGGTGATAAGAGCCGTTTCCTAAGCTAAATCAGTAGATGTGCTGTCCAAGGACATGGATGGATGGAAGCGCAACGAAAAGGAGTTTGAGTGACACGAAAGGATATGTAGATTTGAAATTCCATACATTCTGGATTTCGTTACTACAATACAGAGAAACGCTAGGCTTCGGGGGCAAAATTGGTGGACAAGTCAACCAACACGACTAGTTTACGCACACGTCTTGCCAGGCTTTGGGGTCTTGCCCGTCGATGGCTTTGGCGTTGGCTTCTGGTGGATTGGCGATGGGGTGTCATCCGAGTAGTCATCCGAGTCACCGTCGTCCGTTGGCTTCGATGGGTGTGGAGTCACCTTTGGCGTGCTTGGAGCAGGAGTCACCTTTGGCGACGATGGGGCTGGGGTCGCGTCACCACCGGTCTCAGGAACGCGAGTCGTAGGAGCAGGCGTTGGGACCGAGGTCTGAACAGGGTTGGTCTGCACAGGGGTTGATGGGGCAGGCGTTGGAGCTGGCGTTGGAGCTGGGGTAGGAGCTGGCGTAGGAGCCTGAGTTGGAGCTGGGGTAGGAGCCTGGGTAGGAGCCTGGGTAGGAGCTGGCGTTGGGGCCTCCGTTGGAGCTGGGCCGTTGCCGACTGGGATCTGCACCTGCAACTGACCGTTGGTGTCGGCAAGACCAAAGAACTTCTCGTAATCAGCACCACTGTACGAGACCTTGGTGTCGTACATCATGAAGTAGTACGAGTTAGGGTGCGACTTCGACCACTCAGCGTAGTCGTTGAAGAACGTCTGCGTACCGGTCTGGCTAGGCGAGTTGCCCGAGACGGTAGCACCCTGACGTGGCCAACCGGTCTCCGTCACATCAACCTTCTCACCATACTTCTCCTTGACCTGGGCGACCTGGTCCTTGAACTTCTCAATTGGAGCCTTGTCACCAGGGGTGAAGAATGGGTAGATGTTCACACCGACCTTGTCACAGGCAGCAGCAAGCTCAGCGGCACCAGGAGCGCTGATCCACTCGTTGATACGCTGGACCGAACCAATTGGGATGTTAAGACCGGCGGTACAGCCCTTGAGCTGGTTGATGTAGTTGACGAGCTGACCAGCCGAGAAGGTACCGAAGCCATTGTTCTGCAAGTTCTCGTTACCGACGTAGATCGCAGCGACCGAGCCAGGGTGACGCTTGGCACCCTCACAGGCGGCAGTGATTTCAGCGTCGATCTTGCCGGCGTCCTGCATCTGAATACCGAGGGCGACCTTGACACCGGCTTGAGCGGCGGCATCCACGACGTTCACCTGGCCGAAAGCGGCGTGGTACGAACGGAAGCTGGAGAAGTACTCCTTGATCTGAGTCAAATCCTTCTGCACGACGTCGTTGTTGACCGAGTCGTGGTGCCATGGGCTGTAGCAGACACCGGAAGGAAGAGGACCGGCCTCGGCGAGAGCAGCGAGAAGGGCGATGGCCGTGAAGTACTTGGCGCTGATCATAATGAACTGGACGACGGAAGACTGTTGGATGTGAAGCCGACGACGCAAGTTTGGAAGTGATGACCACTCTGCTCATCAAGGCGGATGAGTCTAACGGGAGAGGGGGGACAGAAATTAGACGGATAGACCGTCGCCGTCCGGAACTTGCTTCTGGACGTGATATTCCAACCAACAACTCCACAACAGCCTGTTCGTCGGAACGGCAGAGAGCGAGTGCAACGACGTCGCATGCCGCTGACGTGGATGGCCTTGAGGATCGGTCGATAGAAAAAGACGGCGTACGCACGAACACTGTATACCGCAATCAGCCCCAGACGGGAACTCAAGGGACGTGACCGCGCCTTCTGGTTGCGTTCTGTACCGGCTGGGGGAAGCCCCACACCAGCTGGTATGTGACGTGTTTCGATTTATTCTCACAGGTTATGATTACACAGTACACGCTGTGTATGAGCAAACATATAACATTTGTTTCCACGAGGAATGTGGAAAAAGTTGTCGCCGACTGGCTTGATTGTAAAGTTGTGACAGTCACCAGCTGATCCGTCGGCATGTTGCGATCTTCGACACCAAAGCATAGAACATGCACGAATTGGGAATTTTGGAAAATGCCGTGCGTTGTCGTGCGCCATGCGTCGCGACGTAGTAACACGCGCTGGCACCCACGCTCGGCACATTGACTCAAAGCTTGAGACATCAAAGGCCGAGTCCATTTGGCAGACAAGAAAGCTTGAGTTTGGTGTCCCAAGCTGACTCAAGAGCACATGGCCGCAAGAGGGAACCAGAAACAGAAGACGTCAGGGTTCAAGGACGAGCATAAATATTTTCCATTCGCGTGGACCCGCATCCTGGCAGGATGCATCTCTTCCTGGCGCTAGGTGTTTTTTTCTACTACTGCGTATCTAGCTGTACTCGTACTCAAACATACACATGGTCTAGATGTTGTTGGTTGGACGCCGTTTGAACTCATCACGCAAACCGATGGAGAAACAGTCGCGCTGGACCAACTGATGAGGAGGCACAAAAGACGCTGGCATTTCATGATAGCCATCCGGCGGTTGCAGCGCCATTGTCCGTTTTTCACGGCCACTGGTCAAATTGTTGAGGGAAGCAGTTCGGAACCGACGGCGCGATGCGGGAGCTTGCTGCTCTGGTTCCTCGTGCAATCCTTCCATCTCGAAAATGTCCTCGTCGTGGCCCATGTGGTCATCTCTGTCCTCAAACTGATCTCCTTCCTGGTGATGCAACTGATTGCTTCCTTCTGTAAGCTCCAGCGAGTCGTGAGGTAGAACTCCCCAGCCATTCACCACAGCATCGCCAGCAGCAAGCATCGCCACTGGTTCCTCCCACGATAGCAACTGGGCTCCTTGTGGCCTCGCAGACATCGGGGAAGCTTGTCTCCGGCGGTCGATTGGCATACAGTCAGCACGGTAGACCTCAGGCCCATTGCAGTCGAATTGGTTGTTCAATGCTGACGCCGAAGGGATAAGAATGGGTGCAGAAGAGCGGTCTTCAGCTGTAAACGGCTCAGTGTGACATCGACGGCCACGAGCCAAACTGGGCTTGAGCGCAAAACCGTATCCATTGCCACTAGCCGGTGGCGGGATCGAAGATTCGCGAGCTGACACGTTCGCATTGAAGCCAATCCGATGGCGAGTTGAAGCGTCGTCTGGTTCAGCCCGTTCACGATTGATGAGTGGAACTCGGTCTCTTTGAAGGTCAGATCGGGCGACATCGAGTCTGCAACTAACTGAACGACCACGGTGCTTGCTTGATGACGGCGCTGCTGGACCCAGACGCCTTGGAGTGACTTCCGATTCTTTCGGGCAGATATTGAGCGCGCTGAGATACTTATCACGCCATTTCTGGTCCCGATTGCTTACTCGACTGGAGGAATTGATGGTTGCACTCACAACGCGTGTCGATAATGAATCCATCGGATGCATGAAGTTCATCAGTTTGCTCAATCACTTCTGAAACGCGAAATGAACCCAGCTCGACGCACGCACACACGGTGTTTCCCACGACCACTCAACGCAAACGTTGCAAGTAGATTGCACTCACGAGAACGCTGTCACCCTTGGCCCACCAGGTGTAAAAAAAGATGTGTCCGATAAAAGTAGTCGGAAGCGCAGAGCGGCTGAAATGGCGGAATAGCTTCACTGGCCACACCGACCAGTGTGTAGCGGCAGGAATCTGGTCGGATCACACGCTTACCAGCTGGATGGCCTTCCTACGTCGCGGCAGCTGTTGCTTGGCGAAGGTTACGCTGCAGCACTTGTCTTCTTGAGGTTCCTGTGTGATCCAGAGCTGGGCCCTTGGGTGGCGCAGCGGAACAAAGCCGTTGGTCCAGGTCAGCCACGCAACAAAATGCGAACTGACTGATGCCTGTCGGAGAGAGAGGCGCGTAATGCGTGGTGGCTGTGACGAGGGTGATGTGGCCGTGGGAAATGACCGTCACGTGCGTCGGGAATGGCTCGAGAGCTGTGTGCCGGTTCGATTCGTTTGCTCCTTTTCGCACAGACCATCAATCATCAGAGCCCGAAATGGTCACTCTGACTCGCACTATGGTTAAAAACACAGCTGTTTCAAACATGTTGGTAATGGCTAGGCGACAGGTCATCTGAGCAGTGTGCCCAGCACAGGCGAAAGAAGAACGGTGCTTGGGAATGGGGCACAACAGACGGATACTCCGTGGAACAATAGTTTTAAACAGGTAGGTTTGAAACAACGAATTTCGAAGCTGAGTGGCGGAAAGTTCAAGTTGCAGTTAGGGCTAGGGACGTTGTTCCAGTTGCATGGTTCTGAAGTTGGTTGGCGGGGAATCTGCCTTGTCACAGGCGACAGAGGGCAATGATTGGCTCCCGCGAGCCACTGGACAAGAGCGAAATTAAGGGACACTGGCCGCCTGACGTGGTCTTGCGTGGCTTGTCTGCCTCACGTCTGGCGCCAGCTCCCTCAAGTGTGTGCTTTTGTCCGATTTCTTGTCAAATGAGAGCCATGCGGTGGCTGTGGCACGTCTCGTTAGGCTCCCAAGACCACTGAGATACACTTCTCATCTCCTATTTACTCAACATGTAGACCATCTCATCTTCACGCACGCATGCGCGCACAGTCCCCCGCGACAAAGGTCTTCCCGCTTGATGGTTGGTTGGGACGCCGTTGTCGTGAATGATACACTCGTCTACGTCCCGAAATGCATCCAGAAGTTTACTCGGTGGGTTTGATTTTCTTAGAACGGTCCAGAGATTCGCGTGGCGGCCAGGATACACAGTCATCTCAGGTTGACCACACTGGATCGTCCGCGTGGACCTTGAATCTCGGTGCTGCAAGGTGCAAACCCGCGGGAAGTACACCACTGTTCGTTCCCGCTGCCACGATAATGTACCGCACCGTACACAGAGGCATCTTCAATACCGCAGCAGAAGATTCAAAGCGTTCGTATGGGAAGCACGGGCACCGAATGTATTTTGATGGAGATCTAGAGAGGACTGTGAGTGTGTTTGCCAGTGTGAACTCTATTAGCATGCTGCGGACAACTCGCAATCCACCACAGTCTTGCCACATGAAGGAATCAGATGGGTACATTTGGTCGTACCATTTTCATCCAATCCAAACGCACCACCGCACTCAGACGCACATCTGATTGGCATGACTTCTGCATATTTCATCCAATCAAAACCCTTATTCGTATCTGATTGGTCCAAATATGGTCAGCTTCTATTCCAGCGACCTGTGTCATTCTCCATCGACCGCCATGAGCTCCGGACACGCCGCATCCACCGCCGCCGCCGTCGCGTCCGCAGTGCTCTCGCCCTTCGCGACGAGTGCCACTATGCCCACTGCGCATGCGGCGTCCACGTTCTCTCCGTTCAGCGGCGCTGTGCCCGGCGTGCCGTCCACCGTCGAGGGCAAGATCAGCTTCTGGTCCACACCCGGGGAGAACTTTCGCTACACTGTGACAACCGACAAGCTCGAGTCTGTCCTCACGCTCGAGAGCCGCAAGTCAAAGAAGAAATGGTGGGTTCCTCACGCAAAACCTCCAACATGGACCGTTTGATGAGTGTTATCCGCAGGGAATGCCGGGTGGATGACACCAAGCTCAAGACATGCGGTCCTGAGAACGTCGCGTTGCCTCGTCACGTCGTCTTTTCGTATCTTGCGGTATGGTTCTCTGATTGTCAGCCGTATTAACGAGATGATTGGTCATTCAACACACTGATTTCTGTAGGAAACGCTACAGAATCCACAGGTGGGGCCCCACCGGTTGCTGTTTCAGCACGACGAGACGCAGCTCTGTCTCGCTCTGACACTCGTGTTCGGACCAATGTTCGCACCAACGTACTCGCTTCCTCTCACAACACTCGAGCTGAGTCGCGAAGACGTCTTGGAAGCGCAAGTCGTCGAGTTGCAGGAGGAAGTGGGTGATCTACGTAAGGAACTCGCGGAGCTGCGCCGCTTTGTGAACGAACGACTTGCTGCTCCACCTGCTGAGACGCCTGCAAAGCCCACAAAGGCACGGGACGAGGTCAAGACAGAGCCGTCGACGCTCAATGCTCAGGCCGCCGAGTTTGTCCTCAATCAACCGACTGTTATCCCACCTCCGCCGGAAGTCTACGCCACCGACGCTGCAGCCAGCGCTTCGTCCTACTACGCCAGCTATCAGCCTGGACAAGGCTACATGGCCTGAGTCCTGTAATCAATGTATATGCCTAATTAAAAATCAAATATCTCTTGATGCACGTCAAATGCAACGCCGAGTTCTTTCCCGATGTTCATACTCTGCTTGACGACATCGCTGATCATGGCCGAAGGACCGCAGACCAACACGCCCACACGCGCTTGCTTGCTCGCCTTGGCTGTTTTGGCGAGTATGCCGACTTCTCGTAGCGTTTTCGTAATGTCCGGGCGCTGATTGTACTTGATGCAGTGGCCCAGAGCCTGATCTACGGTGTGTGTCGAGTCATGCGTGCCTTTCGTGAGGTACATCTCGCAGTAAAACGGATCCTGTGATGAATTCCCTCTACTTGAACCACACAGTGCGTCCGGAAGCCACGCTACCGGTGTCAACGTGGCCTCTGTCTTTTCCTGCGCCGACTTTTTAGCTTGAAGCATTAGTGCATCGATAAGTTCGCGCTCACGAACGGACCAGACGAACCAGACCTTGGCCACACTGCGTTTTGGTGCACCGTGGGTGGCGTCGAAGTAAATCTGATTGGCCAGCGCCATCATGGGCGTGACGCCAATACCGCCGCTAACCAACACGAAATGCGAATACGTCGTCGGATGCTCGATGTCGATGGACACGGCGCCGTATGGACCTTCGAGGAGCACAGGGATGGGGACGTTTGCAGCCTGTGAGGCAAGTGCAGCGAGCTTCTTGGTCCAGTCGCCGAGGACCTTGATATAGATGATGACGTTGTCATTAGGAGGTGCAGAAGCGATGGTGAATGGATGCCACTCGAGCACCGAGATCTTGGGGATGCAGATGAACACGTACTGACCCGCTTCGTAGCGATACGAAGTCGAGGTTTTGGTACCTTTGCTGTCTGTTGAGACTCGGACACGTGGGAACTGAATGCGCACAAGGTCCTTGGAGACGGCTGTGACGGAGATCTGAGCCGCTTGATGGAAGTTGCGTTGGTTCAGTGGCAGTTGGATGCCGTAGCGGAAAACGACGTCAAGGGCCCACGGGGCGACACCGACGACAATCAATCCAGCGCCATGGATCAGAGCAAGCGGGATAATAGCTAGGAAGAGAATCCAGTGGAAGCGCACAAAGAGCTCGAACCAGCGACGGCGAATCTTGTAGAAGGAGAGCACAATGAGTGCGCACATGAGATAGAAGAGGATTGCGCCTGACGCCTCAGTTGACAACGTTTCTCCTACTCCACCTCCCTCTGACCGTAGACGCCGGCTCGGAATATATCCAGCATCTTGTAGCAAATAGGAGAGACCGTGAATACCACCGAGCACGACGGAGATGAAGCCAAAGAGCTTGTGGTAAAAGAGCGCGCGTTCGAACGAGAGGCCCGTGAGATGGAGCAAGACGCTATTGTTGCGCACGGCCAACACAAACGTCACGAGCATCATGAGCGTGGGCTGCGAGCTTGTACCTTTGACGTCAATGTTGCGGCAGTTCAATGCGCTCCAGACCAAAAAGCCGACGACAAAGGGCACTGTGACCAGCAGATCCCCAACCTTAAGCTCCAGCGTCACAGTTAGCCATGGCAATGGCTTGGCGAAGACCGTTCGGGAGAGAAACCAGCGCAATGAGAACCAGCGGCGCGCGAGCTTGTGCAGTGGCCCTGGACTAGCAGCAGTAGTAGTGGACAACGGCACGCCATGAGGCTGGCCAGTGACCTGGACGTCTGTCGGTGAGACCTTGGCAGCGTCCGACATGAAGAGAAGTCGACGGAGACTGGGCTGAGGTGACTCACCGAAAGCAACTACGAGACTGTTGCTTCTGCTCAACATAGTGCGCCTGGAGACTTCGATGGAGCTCCACGAGTGCTCTGAATAGCTAGGACGCCCATGTGAGCCATTTCCATCTCGGGTTCGACCGTTTAAGAATTCGTCCAATACACGACGAGCTCCGACCCTGCTTTTAGCTCATGACCTGTCTCAAAGGATCTCTTCTTTAGTAAATCGACGTGTAATCCATCACTCTGCGGAGGAGAATCGGGTCTGCCACGGATTCCAAAGCTTTCGTCACCTGGTGCAGTGCTGAGTGGTTTTGCAGCCAGAATGGTGAGTAAACGACGTCGTATGTCCATTTAGGAATTCTGTAGACGACTTGATGATAGTCTGAGTGGTTACTGTTTGATCTTGCACAAACGTACGTCTTCTCTTGAGCTGGCTTGCGTGGCGGGCACGTGGTACATCCGTGGGCTCCATGGACCAGATCTAAGCGCAAAGTTTCTTTGTACTGCTGAGCTTGATAGCTTATTGGGCACCAGGCTGGGTGGACGGATGACTCACTTGGAATGCGGGAATCAGGCTCAGTTCCGCGGAGATGCGTGCGATTGTCGGGAATTCGGACATGTCGACGCCAAAGCGGTTGGCGTTGTAGACCTGAGGCACAAGGAAGAGATCCGCCATGGTGACGCTGTCGCCGACACAGAACTTGCCAGCTGTGCGTGCGAGTTCCTGTTCCAGCCCAAGGAATCCTCTGTGGATCCAATGCT
Organism: Pythium oligandrum; assembly: GCA_020085045.1. Taxonomy (NCBI): domain Eukaryota; phylum Oomycota; class Peronosporomycetes; order Pythiales; family Pythiaceae; genus Pythium; species Pythium oligandrum. The sequence continues at coordinate 613,269 of JAHRIK010000001.1, read as the reverse complement.
TCCCCCACGCACTCGTCTTCGCCGCTTGTTCTTCCTTCGGCAAATCTTCCACGACCTACCGCCAGCCACACAAAGTGAGCCCTGAGCACATGAATCAACTACGTAAGTGACGCACCTTTTCGATCATGCCGAGATTCTGCATCGGCTGGATATCCGCCGCAATGAGCTGGCAAATCGTGCGGACCCGGGCGCGCGCAAGAGGCTCAGCGGGGAGGAGCGGCTTCTCGGGGCGGGTCTCTTCGAGATACTCGAGAATGGACGCGGATTGCGTCAAGACGTGGCCGTCAATGATCAATGCCGGTAGTCGCTACCAGCCAACACTGATGAGAGCCTCATGCTTGCCGGTTATACTTCAGCGGGAGGGTACCTTGCTTGGATTCAGCTGGACGTACTCGTCTGTGAATTCGCCGTCATCCGTGAGCACGCGCATGGTTGTGTACGCGATGCCCTTCCACGCGAGGCCGATGCGCACGCGCCACGAGCAGCTGCTTTGCCAATAGCTACACAACACTGGGAGCTCCTCATTCGTCCCCATCATCTCCGTGTTTGAAAAGCTAATGCAACATGACTTGCTTGGCCTTTGCCATTGGCAATGTCACGCTCTTTATGACCAATCGCTACCTGTTTCGCTGAGGTTGTCACAACTGGGACGCCCGAGTGGCCTAACCATCGTGCTTTAGACCCGACCCGTGTCCGTGTTTTGTCCAATCCACGACGAGCTCCGATATTGATTTAAGCCAATGAAAGCTCGATTAGTGTTTTATTTTAGCCAATCGACGAGCAGATCGACCATCACTCTTGTCATGAGAAGCTCGTGGGTTTGGATATCCCGAAGACAGGTGACGACAATGCTCGGCTTCAAGTACATGGTGGCCAAGTCCAAGGAGCTCACGGCCAAGCTCGAGCTCCCGACGCGGTCCAGCGCCAGTGCAGAGGGCGTGTCGACGACTGGCGCGACGCTGGACGGCAAGACGGCGTGTGGCAGTCCCTCGATGGCCGCCAAGGGCCACGGCGCCACGTTCCTCGCGACGCAGAGCGAGGCCTATGACGTCGTGCTCACGCGCCATCGACGTCTCGTGCAGAGGTATAAAGTGGAGGAGACGATGGACATGGTGATATGTGACTGACGTGTGCGTTTGGTAGTGGCGAGGCGCTGAGTGAAGCGCTGGGCAAGACGAGGAAGCGTCTGCAGGACCAGGTGGAGAGCGAGGCGTACGTCGTGCAGCACTTTGACGAGATTCGAGGCGTGCGTGAGAAGCTCGGAGTTATCCGGTGAGGTTTTCTGGGGTACATAAGGAGCGCTATGCCGTGGTACTAACGCGGTTCGCTCCTTTTCAGGGGTCTTGTGGAGAAAATCGCCGAGGACATTGAAGACGTTGAGCTGTTGCTTACGTACGACGTGCTTGCGTGTTCTTAGCTTTGTCACTTGGTATGCATTGACCTGGAGTTGCTGCACGTAGGCAACAGACGGAGGAGTACATGGCCAAGCAGAATGCGACATTCGTGATGCGCCAAGAGCAGGAGCTGGAGCGATTCGAAGAGCACATCTTGGGCGAAAAGGAGGAACGCAAGCGTCTCTTGCTGGAGGAACGTCGGAAAGCACTCGCAGACGCCTTCCAGAACGACCTCAAGACGTACCAGACGCTCGTCTCTTACCAAGGACCAGCCTTGACCAAACGTACGTGTCTCAAATATGACGGAAGGGAAGGTATCGTCGTCTGACCGAATGACTATGCAGGTGCTCTCTCTCCGACACCAGTGGAAACGCTCGAGTCCATTGATCTTGTCGTGACGGCCGACGCGAACCAGCTCAATGCGTTCTATGAGACGGAAGGCGACGAAACTGAAGACGATATCGACACGCGTGGACCAGTGCCAGGCTTTGTGGAGGAGGAAGAAAAGGAGACGCACGAGGACGAAAAACACGAAGACGCCGTCCCTACCGAAGAGCCTTCACAGGAATCAGAAGCACAGGTTACACCGGACGTTGCATCTGCAACTGTTGCTGACGAAGTGGTGCCTGATGCGCATACAGACGGCTAAAAACAGCGGGATGCCTGCGACAGCGTAGATGGCAGTTTAGTATGTAAGTGGCCGTTTGGAGTGAGGGATCTTCTCAAACGCCTTGCTGGAAGATCATACAGTTGTATTTATACTCCAAGCCAGTGCGCAACGAGCGTCGTTTCTCGTTTTCAGTCGTCGTTTTCCCAACAGTTGTCAAACAAAAGCACCAGCAAGAGCAACGATGGAGTCCAAGCATAGTACCGCCGTGTCGGAAGCCGAACTCAGCAAGTCGAGCAAAAGTCTCAAGGCAACCAAGGCGCGAGAGCATACAGACTCGCTCGAGTATGACCCCGCCCTCGCTGATCGTCTAGGTGAGATGGATACTTGAGGTCGTGTCATCTCGACCTGGTCTCACTTTCGCTATCCAAAAGCCGCATTGTACGATAAGCACGACGGCGACTTGCGCGCGATCTTCGAGGTGAGCTCTGCAGTGCGTCCTGACCCTATCGATCGTTTTTGACCATGTAAGGTTCAAACAGTCGATCGACGAAAGCCCGCGAAAGGCACTCAAGTATCCTCCGTCAAACGCGACCGAGTTCGGCAAGAAGTACGCCCAAGGCTTTTACACCTACGCCGAAGAGAAGTAACCACAGTTATTATACCTATAATACATTCGCTCACGACGTAAAGCTCACTTGGAGTTCCGGGTCGTCCTGGTGTCCACCATCCATGTCTGTCGGAGCCGCCAAGACGAGCTCATCAGTTGGCTCTGCTACGTCTGCTGGCGCTTCTAGTGGCTGCTCCACGGCAACTGAGATAGGTTCTGTGGCAGCAATCGCGGCATCCACGTCCAAAATCTTCTCTTCTGTTGGGTTGATAGTCGGCGTAGTAGCTGGTGGTGCTGCTAAAGCCTCCTCTGCTGCAACACGCAAGCGCTCCGCCGCAGCCATGATCTCCATCACGGCAAGCTTGTACTTGCTATTGGCTTCGATCGCGTAGCTCTTGACGGGAGCCTGCATAGCCTCCCAAGTGCGCATGTGCTCGCCTTTCAGTCGCTTGAGGCCATGTTGAATGGTCTCCTCTTGCCACACACGAATGAGTTGGCCCTCGGAGTTTTTCTCGAACCCCAACTGCTTGTCTGGGTTATATCGCCGAGGCACCGTCTTGCGGAAATAGTCCGTGTACTCAGGAAGGATGAGCTCGACTCGTGCAGATCGCGGTGACAGCATCGAGACCAAAGTCTTCTGTTTGCCTTTTGGGCTTAGCGGAGGGATCGGCAAAGAAGAGAGTCCCTCAGGCGGCTGAGCCTCTGGCGCATCATCTTTCACTGGAGTAGTGTCCACAGGAATCGCGACATTCGTTGTGTCATTCGAGGCTTCCGCTTGAGGAGGAGGAGATGGAGCCGGAGTCGTCACCTGTGTTGATTTTGGTGGTGATATTTTGTTCTCTGCATGCACCTTGGCGGTCGCCTTCTTCCTTGCCGCTCTCCGCGCCCACGCCTGTTTGATCTTGCGGCCTATCGGCCGCAAGATGACGCCAAATGTCCGTGTAAGGATCGGCAATAACAATCGCGTAAACACAGTCGAGAGAAGAAGCCAAAGCACGAGAGCGGTGAACAAGAGGAACACGACCAGCACGTTAGAGTGGACGATCCTCACGACCACATCACCCACAATCTTGATCTTGGACGTTTCGGTGATGAACTCGTTATATAGATCCGTCGGGCTAACTGCTGTGCCATTCGCCTCGACAACTTGGATATTGAGGAGCCGGAACATCGTATCCAGGTTGATGGTGCGAGACTTCATGAGATCCGTGTTACCGTACATCCACGTGGAGAAAGCGAGATGGAGAGCTAGCGTCCACGGCAGAACACTCAATGCGGTCTCACCAAGCTCTTCATCGTATGCTGTTTTGACGCTGTATAAATGAATGACTGAGAGTTTGTCGAACCAGAACGTCCCAGCTGCTGTCAACGACGCGATGAAGAGTAGGATTGGAGAGCCGCCACAAAATACCATTGTCACGAAAACGCTGTTAAGCACCATTGGGTATCGTATCGAGATGTCAAAAGTCGGGCCAGCATAGAGCTTGTTCATTTGATCTTGCGTTCGGATGGAACGGCGCTTGAGGCAACGCTGTACTGGGGCAACCAGGAACATTTGCACAAACAGGACTATTTGCGGCACGAAAGCGTTGATAAGCATGGTCATTGTGATGCCCATGCCCACCGTTGGGTACCACTCGCGCTCAAAATCCTTGTACTTGCCCTTGAAGAGATCCTTCAGCAATGGGAGTCCGTTAAGATTCATCGCAGCGTTGACAATCAACACGATGATTGCAGTGTTCAGGAACTGGGCGCCAAACATCTTGATCGCAATCGCTGAAGCCTTCGCGGACTCGCTCGAGTGGGCCTCGAATGTAGCAAACGCACGTAAGATCGCCTTGAGCAGCATATTCACGATGACAACGATGCCGGCGGCGAGATACAAGAAGGCATTCCGGATTAAGTAGTCTCGAATAAAGTTGCGACACGGAACATACCGCGACCACAAATCTTTCGGGCCTTCGTAAAAACCCTTTTGGTCGATGCTTTCAGTGAGCGCGTCCTTGCAAAAGCAATATAGGATGTTCGCCTCTGGGTACGTCTCGCAAGTTTCGCCCTCATCCACGATATCTTGATCGAAACAAGCCATAGAATGACACGTGCGTGTCGAAGTCTCGGAGATGCATGGGTCAACACAACGTGTACGCTCTCCCCCATTTGCCGGCCAATACGCAGGGGTTGTGATATGCAAGTCGTTCACAATGCTGTTGTTGTAGGCAATATGGTACCGTGTTTCGTTCTTCGTCCCGGGCGTACAAGTGGCATTTGCGTCCCACGCGAGTTGCCAAGTCAAATCCGTCCGACTCAGGTACGACAAGTTGCCATAATACACCAGTGGTAGTGTGCTGTCGCAGAAATCGGGTGTAACCATCTTCTTTTTCATGTCTTGTTGCGTTGATTGAGCTGCCGAGATGATACCAGCTGAGAACAACAAGAGCAAGAATGTCACAAAGTTCGTGAAGGAGCGTCGATAAAACCGTCCACGGTCGGTGACTTCAAGATTCTCCCACAGGATGTTCGAAGGTTCGGGTGCTGGTCGGACAATCAGTGGGTATTTCCCATCTCGAAACCGCAAGACCTTGGGCTGATAGCGTCTAGCGAGCCAGTTGCCCGAACGTCGGTAGTCTTGAAGGCACCTACGTCGAGACTCGAGGTTGTTGAACACCACAAACGCACACTCACAAGCATTCCAGTTGAAGCCATGTTGGGTCGCTTCTGCAGCTTTTTTAGCTGCCCTCTTGGCAGCTTTCATCGACGCCTTGAGGTTTTTCTTGTTCGTTGGATTCTCAATCGCTTGTATAGACTCTGTCCGCTTCTGTCCTTGCTTGAGTGCTTTGATTTTACTCGTTTTCTTCGCCAGGCGTTCGTTCAACAACGCAAGTTTTTTCACTGAGGCTTGAAGTAACTTCTCATCTGACGGCTTGAAGCACTTGTTCTTTCCTCCGCCAGAGAATGTAGACGCTTCTTCTTTTTCTTTCTCTAAAATGCGTACGAGTTCTTGTGTTTCAGCAATGCTTCGCGTGAGTGCCTCCATTGAAAGGAACGTCCTGAGCAAACCACCGGTTGGATGTCCAATGCTGATTTCTGCGATCCACGTGTCAACGTACAGGTCCTTCTTGGGCTGGATGGTGCAAGCGAGGTGATCGATGTTTTTTACTGTATTTCGATTGACAGCGTTGCGCGAGAATGACGTCTTGACTTTTCGTCGACGACCCCAGCAGCAACCACACCACAGAGGCGATGCTTCCTCATCCTTCGTGAGGTCGTAGAGCTGATTAAAGTGCTGGAGGATCTCGACTTCGGTCGCATCAGGAGGCAAACCACGCACAAAGACCGCGTACTTGGCCGGCGTCAAGTTCTCGTTCATGTGCGTGTCGATGGCTTTCCGCGCACGATATCGATAGACCAAGTAGAACACGAAGAACGCTGTCGAATAAACGACATCCGAAATCGTGATGATCCACGAGACGGTGACAGGGTCCGACGTGAATGGCGTGTTCACCGTCGTCCAGTTGCAGTCAATGTCTCCTTTCGGCAGACAGAGACTGGAATCGGCCTTGACCTCCGGATGAACCCCTTCATTCCCCAGCGACGCGTAGGCCAGTTCAAGCGGATCCACCATGCTGTCTGTCACACCATTCCCATACTTGTTGAGGACGATCGTAGGCAACGCAACGATGCCCATGATGAGAAACGTGATGGCGAGGTACTTGGTGAGCATAAAATAGAGCTGCATGCCGATGCCCAACGCGCCGATGTCGCTCATTTCCGCATCAAAGACCGACTTGTTGCCACCGGCGAGGCGATCCATCTTAGCCAACCCAATGGCGCGCTTGGCCATGCCGCGATAGTCCTTGCTGTTGATGGACTGCTCGACTTCAACTGCCGTGATGGGCGGCAACGGCTCTTGCGCAGTCACTGGCGGCGCTGTGTCGACCACAACAGGCACCACCTCCACCGGCACCTCCACGGCATCTGGCTCCTTCCTCTCTTCTTCTGCGTGCTGCTCTTCTCGCGCGGTAGCAGCTCTGGCGGACGGCGGCGCAGAGGGCGGCGGCGTCTTGGGCTTCTCGATGGCGCCGTTCACGGGGTCGTCCGGCACAATGAGCGTGGGCAGCGTGCCGAGCGTGGCATCGATGAGTTCGTCGTCGTCCATCCTGTCGAATGAGTACTGTGGCGGCTACGAACGCGTCCTTCCGTCGATGAGATGGAGCAACGTGTGCAGCCATATGAAGCGTCGTCCTCGGCATGTCTATCCGTTTCCTTTCCATCGACCATCACTCTCGCGAGGGTAAACTACAAAAAGTAATGTGGTGAACATGGAATTAGGACATAAATCCTAGTTTGGTCCTAGTGGAAAGCCGCTATTTTCGGCACCACCGGCATTTGCTGCCGGTTTCCGCGCGGCATCGAGTGGAAAGCGCGGGGCAAGAGACGTCATGCGGAGCGGGGCTTTCGCGGCGTCTACGACGACCCACGCGCGCGGACAGACGCAGGAAGACGTCGAGTTCGCTTGCCTGCGCTGTCAGCAGTCCGTCAAGGTCTCGTTCGTCGCGAACCGAGCGCTACAACCGACAAACGAGCGACGAAGAAGCGAGCAGACGCGTTTAACGGTCGAGAATGCGAGCAACACGAACGCCGAGAACGCGACGACGACGGAGGAAACAAAGGAGAAGAGCGGTAGAGACGCCAAGAAACTGTCAGAGGATGCTGCGGTGTTGGCGGTAAGCGCTGAGGTGACGCGCTGCACGCGATGTGACGGGTATTTCCACACGGCGTGTGTTGACGTTGGGGCAAATGGCTTTGTTTGTCGACCGTGTGAACGCGCCGCCACTGGCACAGCGACGCAGGTGTCAGATGTCGCTGCTCAAGAGCAGGGTGCCGTGCTTCCAGTGCTGCTTCCCGTCCAAGCCATTGGGGTTATTGACATGGAGCACGTGGGCAACACAGCCGATGATGACGACAACGACGACGACTCGGGGGATTGGGTCGTGTTCAAGAAGGAGATTGAAATGTGCACCACCTGTCGGCAGGTCCACGTTGCTGCCAGTGATAAGGAGCAATGCCGGCAGTGTCATTCGACGTTTCTGCATCGCCGTTGTCTTGATCGACATCACAACTCGTCTCTGTCTACGTCATTCAAGAACGCCAGTCGCAAACGCAAGCGACCAGTCACAGAGATCGTACCAAACGATGAGCCAGCGATGGAGCAAGAGCCACAGGACGAGAGCATCTGCTCGGCATGCGACCATGGCGGCAATCGCGCTGGAGATATCCAGAATCGAATGTTGGCAATCCTCGTGCCTCGTACAGAAGTGTCAAGGACTGAAGTCGAGTGGTTCGATAGCTGCATCAGTTGTCACGGTCACTTTTGCTTGCATGAGCTGGATGGAGATAACGACAACGATCATCATACCACGATTGCAGACGAATTTGGCACCGTCACCACCTATGGCTGGCAATGTCGTGGCTGCACCGGCCATCCGTTCGCCATTGTAGAGCCAGCGTACGCCCAAGGTCCTATAAACGGTTTGGACTCGGTGCAGCTGGTTGACGTGTTGATTTGCGATGGCTGTGATGGCGAGTACGAGATGGCATTGTTGGATCCACCTCTCACTGAAGCTCCGTCCGGTGACTGGTTTTGCGTTGCGTGTTCGGTGAAGCAAACCAGTGAGCTTCCACTAGGTACTGCCGTCCCTCCATCTGTTCCGGATCAAATGATGACCGTCCTGATTTGCGATGGCTGTGAAGGTGAGTTCGATATGTCGACTATTCACCCACCCGTGTCGGAGATTCCCGAAGGTGATTGGTTCTGCTCCGGCTGCGCTGGTCATCCTCCTCTGCCAGGCTCTCTCGAAGCGTCTCATCAAGTCGTTGGAGATGTGCTGGCTGTTCCTGCACTAGTGAATGTGACCCTCTTGATTTGTGACGGCTGCGATGGTGAATTCGATATGGGAGCGCTCAATCCGCCTCTAGTCAAAATTCCAGAGGGGGATTGGTACTGCCCTGGGTGTGTTACGCAACGAAAAAGCTCGAAGCGACGTTCGACGGCCAAGGCGAAAGGCAAGCGGCACATTGAACCCTCGGCACAGCTGTTACCAACTGTCCCCATTCTTACCAATGTCACGCTGCTACTCTGCGACGGATGCAATGGTGAATATGACATGGCTGCACTTGATCCTCCTCTCGCCGCTGTACCTGCTGGTGATTGGTTTTGTCCACCATGTGAGCATCTTCGAGGTGGGAAGAGACCAGCCAAAAACGCCAAGAATGTGTTGAAGACGTGCACGAACTGTGAAACGACATTCGACAGTCGCAAATCGAATCGAAAAAATCGAAAGGGCCACGAAGATGCCAGTGTTTCCTTGTGTGATCGGTGCGATGCGGTGCAAGTTGGAGCCCAGTCACGAGATATCAATCTTGCGGAGAGTGACCGAGATAAACACCGTCTCAAGCGGAAGCGCAGTGCTGCCACCATTGCTCCCTCTGATGAAGACAAGATAGTGCTGCCGAAAGAAGACATCATCGATACCGGAGCTGTGCGCCTTCCTGTAGCAGTTCATGTATCGTACAATGGACGCGAAGACAAAGCAAGCGCGGGTGGAGCCACATGTGCAACAGGGCATATCGTATGCTCAGATGATGAAGGCGGCAATTCGGATGAGGAGGATCGTGTCATTATCGTGTGTGATATCTGTCTTCGTGAGTTCAAGATGCTCGAAGTCATTGGAGACGAGAATTCGATTCCTCCCCGGCCATGGTATTGTATTCCGTGCTTGAAGCGACTGAAGAAGAACCGCAAAAAGAAGCAACGCATCTCGAAACAGATGATGCTGGAAATGCAGCTGTACGGTGGTCTGCTTCGTGACACTGCTGCTAAAGTTGTTGACCCCGTGACTCGTGCACTTCGAGGAAAACTTCCCACCAGTGACACCGAACTTCTGGAGATGTATACTCTCGTTGGAAAACGTGTGGCTGTGTTTCTCCAGTGGGACAAGCACTGGTCAATGGGTCGAGTCCTGAGCTTCAGTGTCAAGACAGGGCACCATCTTGTCCAATTTGAAGATGAGACTGAGAAGCTTCTACCTCTTTTTGCGCTTCCACTTGTGGTCGCTACATCAACGTTCGTATCTGTCAAAATTCCAGCCTTCCAGAACGATTGGTGGCCGGCACAGGTGCTACGAATGAATCCGATCGCGGAACGCCAGATGCAGATGCGACTTGAGGAGGATACTTCGCTCAATGACTTCCGGCTTGTCAGTGTTTTTACTGGAAGCAAAATGGCTGGGAAGCCACAAAACGTATCGTCATGGGTGCCCAAGCACTTGTGCCGAGCACTGAAGCGAGACGTCTCCGGTGACAATATCAATGTTGATGATCCTGAGTTGGAACGTGCCATAAAGCGAGCGCTCTCAGAAGCTACCGCAGAGAGAACTATTCGAGATTTGGCACTTCAGAAGCTGGTGAAAAGTTCAGCAGTCCAAGGCAACTGGGGTGGGTTGGGTGCTCTTCTTGATGGCGCACGAATCCGAAAAGGAGGCATGACATATGTTGTCACTGAGTTCGACTCCGAGTCACGAACTCACACTGTGAGAGACGAAGAAGGCTGCACTCAGACATGGCGGGGTGAAGACTTCATTCAAGGGACATCGGTTGATGCTCAAACGTTCGCCCGGCTGGCACTGAAGATCTACAGATATGTATCAGCTCCCGAAACCACAAATGATACCAGTTCACTTGAAAAGGAAGATGTCTCGATGGCAAGTATTGACAAAGCACCTGGTATTATGCAAGGGGATACCATTGCGGATCAAGCGGTGTGCAGATCGTGCGATCTTTCTGGAAGCATCGGAGGGGTCGACGAAGAACTGATCGAGTGTTCAAAATGTGGCGAGTCTTTCCATTCTTTCTGTTGTGATCCTCCGCATGAAAAGTTATCATTGCTGTCGGAAGGGAATGTACTTGTTGAGGACATTCCGACGCCATTTGTGTGCTCGAAGTGTGTTTCCTGTGCTGGTTGCGGACGTAAGGTGCCTGAAGAATCTTTGGAATCAGGATCGAAAACATCCACGTCATTGGCTCGCTGGAGGCTACCGCTTCAAACAGTCGCGCTGTGCTCCGAGTGTGTTAATCTGTACGACAATGGTTGCCATTGTGGAGTTTGCTTTCGCGTTTTGGGTCAAGACGCAATGGATTTGACGCCATCGCTGCTCAAATGTTCCTCATGCACACTGTGGGTTCACCCTGAGTGTGAACCAGATCAGCAGTCTTCCTTCCACCGAAATGATTTTGAGATCGATCTTGACACCGAGGTCCCGGACTTGAACGTGAGCATGACAGTCGAAGATGAGGAAAATGAAGAAGCAGATGAGATCGAAGAAGCTGAAAGCTCAGCAGCGAATGGTTCGAAGTCTGGAAATGTTGGTGTAAGTTCTTCCAAACCTGCCCGATTGGTCGACGAGGAATACGCGTTTTCGCTCAAGTTCAAAACGTCGTATGATGCTCGAGCGTTTCACAACTACGAATGTCTCACGTGCCGTAAAGTACGCATGCTCAAGGTTGTCCACCGCTTGTTAAGCGAAGACAAGATGGATCTATTCAAGGAGCCCGTCACTCGAGCTATTGCCCCTACGTACTTCGATGTGATCAAGGAGCCCATGGATCTGAGTACCATCCAAACGAGAATTCTGCAGAATGAGTACAAGAGGACAAACTTCCGGGAGTTCCGAGATGATTTCGAGCTCATGTGCCTGAATGCCGTGACGTTCAATTCTCGCGATCGAGATTTTCTCATTTGGCGAGAAGCATGGCGTTTTTACGGTCAAGGACAGAAGATCTTCCGTCAAACTGCGCCAAAAAGTCGAATGAAGCAGCGCGGCGGTAAATACTTCGATGCCTTGGTCATTGCTGCTAAGCGTCAACTCCCAAACAACTCCCTCATTGGAAAGAAAAAGCTCAGCGAAGAAGACGGTGGAGACGGCTCTGATGGCGATGATGATGATGGTGATGAGGATGACTTTGGTCGCTTTGGCGATGAAGACGAAGTAGACTTCCCGAATGGCGAAAGCTCGTCTGCCAACTTGGAAAAGGCGGAAGAGCATGGTGATCATGCAAATCAGAACGTCGTGATTAACGGAGCGCGCCAAGAGGGTGCTCATACGCAGTCAAGTGGAGCGGATTTGTCCATTGAGGCGACTCCAAATGGAACAAGCGCAGCCATGCGATCGGCAATTGTTGAGCGTCGTCGACAACCTGCACAAGCCTCCTTCGTGCCTCAGTCTGAGCTGGGTGTTGTGCCGAAACCGTACTCAGCTATCTCATTGTATCTTATGATGCTCACTCGTCCAGCAGCGCACACTTACTGTTGGATGGACGCGTGCGGTGTTTGTGGGAGCGCTGGTCGGAACCAAGACTTTCTGTTCTGCGTTGACTGTGGTGAATGCTTTCACTCGTTCTGTGTCGGAATTTCGTCAGAACGCCTTGAGGTGAGCGAAGCGATGCGTGCTGTCTGGCGTTGTCAGAGTTGCAAAATGTGTGAAACCTGCGGAAAACCCGACGATCATAGCAATGGTCATACCAGGGTATTCTCATGTTTGCATTGTGACCGCGCTTTTCATGGTCAGTGTTTGGTTCCAGCGATCAATCCAAGCGATGGTGGTGACGATTCAATTGAACTGCTCCATGACAATACGCGCAATGGTGATGAAGACTTGCCGTTCTACTGTGCCAGCTGTGTATCGTGTCAAAACTGCGGCAAAGCTCAAACTGCTGCGAGCTACAGTCATGATCTGCATCTTTGCCTGAGCTGTTGCACTGCAAAACGGTCGGACGAGACCATCTTGTTTGAGAAGACGAAGGTCTTGACGCAGATTTGGTCGACTGAGGCAAGAAAACAGCGCAAGGATGCAGAAAAATGCCCAATGTGTCGGCAAAAGTGGAGCTCTGAAGAAAACGATCTCATCCAGTGTGATGTGTGCGAATGCTGGGCTCATCCCAACTGTGACGAGGCTTTTGTTGAGGATCCACGCAAGTATCAGAAGTTGGTCGACGATCCAAACGCTCCGTACATCTGCAGCATGTGCCGTAAACATGAGAGAGAGCATCTGTCTTCAATCATACCAGGAAGCTGGAAATGTCAGAGTTTAATCGACAAAGTCCAGGAAAAGCGGTCGATGTGTCATGCACGATGGCATGAAGCTCGTGAACAGCTTCACCAAGCTACTCAGTGGAAAGAATGGAAGGAAAACCTTGGGATCTACTTGTTTGTGCTTCGTATTGGAGAAGAGTGTCTCAAGGCGTTGGCTTTTCGAAGTGTCAACTTTCATGATAACTGGGAGCGCATCAGTCGAAACAAGGAAATGATCGAACAAGGCGTATCTATTCCGTCTTGGCTGGTACAGAAGGCGTCGCGCTATCTGCGTTTCAAGCGATATGCGCGTGGACCTCGCGCTTCTCTTCGTCGGCAGTCAAGAAAGAAGGACAACTTCTATTCCCAGCAGGGATTAGACGCGCAAAAGGACCCGAGTGCGATTTGTACAATTGCAAGTGAAGCAGCTAGTTGCGCGGCACTTCTGGCGTGTGTTCACCTATTCTACGGTTGGCGTCCCCTGCAGAAGGTGGTGATTCACTTGCTTAGTCGCACTGGATCAACAACTGGTGAGCAACTAGGTGAGGGATTGATCATGATGCTTCAGGTCGATAATACGATGACACTGGATGAAGAGATGGCGATGATCAAACAACAGTACGAGCGACGCGCTGGAAAGCGACACCTGGTACGAATGCAAGGTGAAGTAGATGACTCATTGGCCCTTGTCGAGTCTTCTTCCGCATCCAGTCAGGCAAGCTCCACACCCCGCACAAGCTCTGCTGTCGACAACCATCCAGTTGACTCGACGCACGAACAGCCTCCAACGCCGAAGACTCCAACAACGCCGTCGAAGCCGATTCGCTTGGTCTACCTGACTAAAGTAGATCCTTTCTTCGGCTGGTCGGTTGAAGCTTCGGCCGAGACCCATGAAAAAGAAAGCCCGGTTGTGTCATATGACACGCGACTTGGTGGAAAGTTTTCGGATGGACGCTTCTGTGCGATGTGCTTCATCGTGGGTGACAGTCCGGCCTGCGGACGCCTTGTGTACTCTGATTTGGATCAGTGGGTGCACGTGAACTGCGCTTTGTGGTCTGCAGAGGTGTACGAAGACCAGCGAGGAATGCTCCAAAAGTGCCAGAAGGCCGTCTCGCGAAGTAGGATCAATCGGTGTGACGGCTGTGGTGTGCTCGGTGCGACTGTTGGGTGCTGTGTCTCACGTTGCATGCGTCATTACCATTTCCCATGTGCTGTTGATCACGGTGTGGTTTTCCTACCGAACAGTGAAACGTGCTGTCCGATGCCCAGCCACGTTGCGTTGATGGCCAAAAAGCTTCAGATAACGCTGCACAATCCAGCTGAGCAACCTGTCGACGACTCCTTGGTTGTAATCGATGAGGTTGGAACACATGGTGTGGACGGTGTTGGTGACACTTCCACAGCGGTGGCGGACGAAGCTGATGGGGATCAGGATCCAGCTATGTCCGACGTGGTTGAAGATTCGCTTGGTGACTCTTCAATTAAAACGCCTCCGATTGAATCTTCTGTGGAGGTCAACGTCAAGGATGAGTTTGAAACTCCTGAGGTCGACGGCATCAGCGAACAAATTGTTCCCATAGGTTCCGTGCTACCCGTCGTGAACGCAATGGAAGAGCCGCTCCACAGCGTTCGAGTAGAGTTTTCGACAGTGCTCGCTGACCCGAAGAAGCGGATTCATAACCTTCGGCTGAAACGCCAGGTTTGCTTCCGCTTCGGAGCACTGACTGTTCACTCTCTTGGGCACATTGTGATTGGTAATCCGTCTTTCTACTGCCGAGATGCTGTATTTCCACTTGGATTCCGAAGTACCCGTATTTTCTGGAGTGCGAGGCACTTGGGAAAGCGCTGCCTCTATGAATGCGTTGTGACAAGCACTGACGTGGAAGATCACACGGACTCGACCATTGCTGGATTGAGCAAATCCGGTGAAACTTCTCGACTTGCATCGACTCCGAAGGCTGTATTCAAGATTACTCCTTCCGACGACCCCGAGAATCCAGTGGTCGCTCATTCCCCGAATGAAGCATTGATTGAGTTGCGTAGTCGCGTGGTCGCTTTATACGAAGACGAGCGATGCTTTGCTGATGATCGCAATCCTTTCCTCAGTCGCACATCGTGGTTCTCGTTTGGTCTCTTGGGTAACCATTTCTTTGGCTTTGGAATCCCCGAAATCGCCGCCGAGATCGAGTCGTTGCCGCACGTAGCCACTACCGCTATTAGCCGAAACTTCGTTGCCAAGAAGCATCTTCAGCTCAATCGGAAGCGCAAGCGCGGAGTAGATGAGGCAATGCTCTCCGTATTGATAGGTGGCGATTCCAACGCTAATGATCAGGTCTACGTGTTCACACATCGCCTTCCGACGCCCGCTGAAATGGCTCTAGCCATGCAAGAAGTGGAGCTGGTTGTAGAAGCAGAAGCACGCGCATACTTCTCAAGTGGTGCTGTAAGAACCGATGGCTTGGATCGTGGAGAGCCCGAAGATCCCGTTAAGGCGCGCACTGCGCTTCGTCGGCTCAACAAGGATGTATCTCGAGCAACAGACGTCCTTCCTTCGGATGCAACTAGTGCGACAACCAGTGGAGCTACTGGGACGAGTGGGAATGCGAATTCCACTTCGAATAGTGGTAGCGGTACGAGCGGCGGTGGAAGTGGTGGAGATGGCGTGGCTATGGACTTGGAACACTTGCCTATCGCCATGCAGTACCGTGAACTGCGTCGTCGTCCGTTCGACGAGAAACTCGAAGTCCGAAAGTCGAAAATTCACGGCTACGGTCTGTTTACGAAGGAGAAGTTTTCGGAAGGCCAGATGATTGTCGAGTATCAAGGCCAGATGATCACACAAGACGTGGCGGATGTACGCGAGAAGCACTATGAAGAAATGGGCATTGGCAGTTGCTACATGTTCCGACTGGACGAGAGGACCATCATTGACGCCACACGCAGTGGTAATCTCGCGCGTTTCATGAACCACTCGTGTGACCCAAAGGCATTTGCTCGAGTCGTGTCGGTCGAGAACAACGAGAAGAAGATCGTGATCTTCGCCAAGCGAACCATCGATGCGGGAGAGGAAGTGACGTACGATTACAAGTTCCCGATCGAAGATGAGGCGATCCGCTGTGATTGTGGCGCACCAAACTGTGTGGGTCGGATGAACTAAGCAGCGCATCGACAGTAGGTAGGATAGGAGATAGTTAAGATAGAGAAAAAAAGGAGTTTTGGTATTACGTGGCTCCTTGCAGAGAGTTGTAGACGTCGTCAGTGGTGAGTAGCTGCATCTCGAACGGCACAGCTTCTTGTTCTGCAGCTGTATTGCCGTGCACGAGGTGTACATTTCCGTTGTTGGCGAGCTGAAGAGATGCAAGAAACATGCGGCAGACTTCAAACTGATTGAGACCACTGACGATTTCGCCAAATGGGATCGGAGCCGTCTCGTCGCCGTCCTGTTCTTCATCGCTTCTCTCATCGTCAGGGCGCTTGCGTCGCTTTGGTGCCTTGCGCTTAGGTTTCTTGCTCTCCAAGTGTCCCAAGATCTCGCGACCGTAGTGGTGGATATCGAATAGCGGATGTGAGTTTTGCTCCTTGAGGATCGGATCGAGTTTGTCTTGCCACTCGTTCACCTGTCGCGTCAGATCCGTCTCGCGCATGTACTTTTCCGTGCCCTTCATGAACTCCTCGAGATGCTGACGACAGATCTCTTCGTAAGACAGACCCTTCTCGCTGTTGTGTGCATCATTCGAGCGACTTGTAGCACCATCCAGCAGAGACATCGATGCGCGATGTGGAGCAGAGTCCCATGCGTCCTCGTCACCACCGAAATCGACCGCGTGATCATCGACATCGTCGTAATCGTCATCATCTCCACCGTGGTCGTCGTTGTTCACGTCGTCAGTGACAGGATCCATCACGTACGCATCGTTGATCAATCCGCTTTCCAACGTCATCGCATGCATCTCTTCTTGCTCCTCTTCTGTCTGCTCCTGAAGCAGAATCGCCTGCGCACTCTGTGTAGTACTGGCTGTCGAGCGTCGCATCAATCCCTTCCACTTGGTCTCCAGTCGCCATAGCGCGTCACAGCTCGTCATCAAGCATGGCGCTTTGCAATACTTCTTCTTGAACTTTTGTTCCAACGCACGCTCATCCAATTCGTTCCACACCCATGTAGACCACTGCGGACGGTTTGCACCCAAGAGGAACCGCTCCTTGAAGGCCGGGTCGTCAACACCGTCCACTCCATCTTCTTCCAGCTTCTTGTTCTTCCTGGCTAACAGCTTTTTCGCTGCGGCACCACGAACTGGATACGATCGGCCCTTCCGGAACGGCCGGACGGTGGATTTGCTTGCATCGTACGGATCCAGCGGCGCCCATGGGTCCTTGGCATCAGGAGCAGTTGTTTTCCTTCGTGTTCGTGTTGTAGTAGTCGCTCGGACTTCTTCTGGAGGGGCAAGGAACGGATCAACGTCTCCTCCGTCAGCCGGATCATCGAAATCGTAATGCCCATCGTCCCCTCCGTCGTCGTCGCTTGCTACCCCGTCAAAGTCGAGCTTGGTGCCGTGGTCCAGACTCGTCCGGTTGTCGTCCAGAGCCCAGGGCTCGTCGAAAATGAGCGACGTGCGAGGTGCCGCGGGCGTTGGCGGCATGCGTTTACTCGCACCAGCGTAGGTGACTTCGTCTTTGAGATACTTTCGACTGGCCTCGTCCAGCATCAACACACCACTCGGATGCAAATGACACGACAACAGCTTGAAGGTCTCACCATGGTCGCGCTCGTCCGGGACTAACGAACCCATCAACGCGATAGACGCCCTATAGACCACCGCGTTCGTTAGTCTTCGAGTTAACCTCCCATAGACAGCCAAAAAGCATGAACTTACTGGATGCTGTTCTTCGTCTTCAAGGCATCCGGACGCGACTGTCCGGCGTTCCGGACCGAGGACGACGGCCGCTTGAGTGTGATGTTCCGGGCTTCGTCGACGTCTTCGTAGATGGGCAATGGATTCGCGAGGATGTCCAGATGCGAATCACTGTTGTCCTGGTCGTCGCCACCATTCGCATTATCGCCATCATCCTCAGGGTTTTCTCCTCGTCGTTGGCGCTGCAGATTTGCATGTGTGTCTTCCTGTTGCTTGGATAGATGCGCGAGCGTCTGGAATACGAGCGCATACAGGTATTCGACCTTGCGACTGTAGATCATACTCGTTCCCTGGATCAGCAACGCCGCCTCAGCGAAGTTCATCAGCTGCACTTGGCTCGCGACACTCTTCTTCGCCACGACCGCAGAAGGTCCTTCATTCGCGTCGAATGCGATTGTGAGATTCTCGAGTTCATCAAGATATTCCTCGAGTTCTTGCGCGAGATCAATGTTCCAGTTCTTGCTCAGGTCCCTATAAAGCCCGCGTGAGCGCTCAGATACCGAGATTTTGAGGAAATACGTCCACACAACTCACCGAATGGGCTGCAACAAGTGCTGGAAGCGCGAACTCTCGCTACTCATCGCGGTTAGTCCAGTCTATCCGGCGAGTTCTCTCGTTTGCTGGACGCGCCAAATTTGCACCTCGCCTTTTGAACTGCACGAAGGTTGCACGAAGGTAAGCCTTTTGACTTCCAGGTAGTCATCAACACGGCAATACCGGTATTCACGGACTAAATCAGTAGATAGACCAGCTGGTTCCACCGAACGAATATCGTGCACGGCAAAATGGCCATGGAGGCACAGACATTGCTGGATGTGCCGGTGGACGACACGGCCTCTAGCGCCAAGGACGCCGCTCCGACTCGCGCCATGACACTGTCTGAGCGCCTGAAGCAATGCACAATGTGCTCGGCGCTGTCGCCGCGCGGTTGGATGCAGCGCGTGCTCATCGTTGCGCTGCTCGTGGTCTGTCTGGTCGGCGACTTCTTCCTCTATCAACAGTACGTCCCGTCTTGAAGGCGCTATGGATTCATACACTCACCAACGTGTTGTCGTCTAGAGTCCTCATGGCGTCGTGGAAGCTCTTCCGTCATCTCGTGGACAGTGCGGCGCACGGCAGTGTCGGCTTTTGCGCCTGGGGCATCTTCCTCTGCTTTAGCCACGACCGACGGATCCCTCCGGCCGACCGACTCAGCGCCACCCCGTTGCCCGTGTTCAACGACGACGCTGAGACGTCGGCGCCAGCGTCGTCCACGCTCAGCTGGCGCGATTGGCGTGCGTTCCTCACCAGTTGTCTGCTCGCGGGCGTCACAGCTGCGCTCCTCGACCTAGACCACTTCATCGCGGCGGGCTCGTTCAGCATCGACGGCGCGACGCATCTCAAGGGCCGTCCGTTCGGACACGCAGTCACCTTCATTCTCGCCGTCGTGCTCCTCGTCTGGGCTTACAGTTGTCACAAACGTGCCAACAAGTGGACGATCGTCCATCGGGTCAGTTTCGTGGTCACGACGCTGCTCAGTCACCAGCTCCGCGATGGCATGCGCCTGGGGCTGTGGTTCTGGCCCATTGGCTCGACACCTCCGATCTTTTATCTGCTCTATCTCCTCATGGAAGTCGGATTGCCGATCGTCTTGGCCAAGTGGCAGCTCATGCACGTCCACGAAGGCGTCGGCCGCGAGTCCCACGCACCACGAACGAACCGACCGAGTGACGATGAGATTGTTGTGGATGTGCGTGAAGAACACACTACACCTGCACAGACAACGACACTCTAGCTAGCCACTGGAGACAGTAATTTAATAAGAATGGAGTAGATTCATAGTATATGGACTTACTAGGTCGATGACTTCATGAAGAGCTTGCGGAAATCGTCGTTCGTCTTCGGTGCCGACGGTTGCTGAGCACCAGAGCCCGCCGATCCCGTAGCAGCAGCCGCTGGAGCTTTCTTCTGAAGCGCACGAGGCATGAGGAGACTTGGCTTTCCCACTGGTGGGATCGCCAGGCGTGTCACAGGCTTCGCGTGCGGTGCTGCCTTGCCCTGCGAACGCGGAGGCTTGGTCTTTGCCGCGACCGGCTTCTTTGTGGTTTCTTTTCGCTTCTGCACGGCCTCTTTCTGCTCGTCACGATGACGGACGACCTGCGCGATACTCATACGCGACGTCTGGACAGTGATCTGCTCGCCCAATATCGCCTTCAGTGCTTCCACCTTTGACTTTGCGAGCATCGACTTGGCATGACGAGTCTCCAGGAACTCCACGAGAGCGTAGTCTTTCGGTTTATCACGTCGATCTCGCAGAATAAGCACTTGTTTCACCGCGGCCGGGGTGTCCATGACCTGATTGATTGCGGTCTGCACCTCGACTTCAGTGATTGGATCACGCTCGGGAGGCAGCATGCCGCCAACATAAAGAGTTGTGGCGACAGACGCAGCGCTCTTCGACGTAGATGAAGCATTCGCGGGTGGAGTTGAACGCTCGACTTTGATAGTTTGGCCATGCAGCTCAACTCCATTCACATTCAAGCCAGCAGCAACGCCTTCTTCGTTGTGGAACTGGACGTAGGCCATGCCACGAGACTTGACGTGAGTTGCGCGCTCCTTGACAACCAATCGGACGTCTTTGAGGCTTGGGATATGACGGAACAAGGCCTCAACCTCGTCTTGCGTAGCGTCCTTGGATAAATTACACACGAACAGCGTGAAGTCGTCCGTAAACTGCTGCTCCTGGCTCCTGTCAGTCTTCGCACGCTTGTCTTGGCGCTTTTCGCTACTTTCTACGTGCGTCGATGCCGCCTTCCGCTTCTTGTTCTGAGGTTGATAGTCGGTAGACTCTGCTGCAGCCAGCTGCGCCTCAGTCGCTTGCTTCTGGAGCTTGTCTGATAGTTTCACGTGTTGCTGTCGTACCGATTCATATTGCACAAGATCACCGGCGGCAAGCTCGAACATGAGCCATCGATCCACGATCGACAATGGGTAATCGAGGACACGCTCGGCTGCAGGCACAAACACTTGCTCTCGGAGCAATCGCGTCAGAGCCGGATCAGTTGAGTGGACAAAGCGAAATTCCTGCTCATATCGCAACCAGATTTCCGCCTCGTTTCCTCGACACGCCAGGATATCATGCCAACATTGACTCCAGGACGTCTTGGCATGCGAGCTCTTCGAGCACAGATAGGAATAACACTGAGCTTGAACTTCGAGAACTGACGCGAGAGCAATCGAGACCTGAGGGAACGCAGATTCGATGAATGATCGAGAGAGTGCAAAGATGTGGCCGATTGCAACAATCGCTTGTTCTGTTGGGAGTGTACTTGTTAGCCTTCGCGCGACTCCGCTGACTGTTCTCAGCACTTGGACACTATGGGCACTGTCCATGAGCGGTGGTGCGGTGCGTGCGAGGATATCCTTCTGGAGGCACGCAATAATCTCGCTGAGAGATGCTGCGTTCGATTCCATTAGAAGCAGCAGGTCAACCCACATGGACGAGTCGAACGAAACGTTTCGCACTGCTCGTCGGCATAGCCCAAGTCGATTTTCACTGTTGGTCATGTTTTCGCCTCGTGACATGACGTACTCCAGGTACTTCCTCCACAGTGCCGCGCTCAGACAAACCATAGCAATCGCGCGTTCAAACATCCCACACATGAATACGTGGGCATCGTCGGTGTCCTTGAACAGCGGTGCCAGTCGGAACATACCAAAGTTGAGATACTGCAACCATACTTGTTCTGATGTTTCTTCTGGCGGAGGGTTTGCAGAGACTGTAGCTGCAAGTCGCTCTTCGAACTGGTTCATTTTCTTCTGCACAGGTCCAAACACGCGCTGCTGGGTATCTTCTGCGGTTTTAATAGCTTGGTCACGGCGCTCGATGGCGTCGTGGGTATTGTATTGGTTCCATGCCCGGAACTCGGACATGATCAAGTCGTTTTGCTGCAACGGGATGGCCATTTGCCGAACATACAATGCACGAATCGCCTGCTCCTTGTCAAGCTCGTTGTCACCATCCAGCGTGTCAAAGTGCTCGCTCGTGATCTCCCGACACAGTTTCCAGATCTCGTGACCTTGGGTGTAGTGCTGACCTACGGTGCGCAGGGACTCCTCCATTGCCGTCTCGACGACTTCCCAGGTGATGCCCTCTTCGTCTTCGTTCTCTGTTGCACAAACAAGACTTACGGTGAGAAATATGAAAGCGTCCATAGTATTACGAGGTCCCGTACCATTCAAACGCTGCAAGTGCTCCGTCGTGAGTGCCACCGACCAGTAGTCCTGTGTAGAAAGCGCATACAATCGTCGTTGCTCGGCCATTGACTCCTTGTCGCTGATCCATTCTTGATACATCTCGGACGTCAACGGGTACAAAGCGTGAAAACGACGGTAAAGCTCGCCTCGAAGCTGATGCATACGTCGCTGGACACTCGGAGCCTCCGGCCATTGCGATGAGAGATAGTAGAGAGCAGTTGTGTAGGCTTCATACGCATAAACAGTTGAGTTGGGTTGCAGAAGCGACGCAATCGCTTCGACGACGGTGGCCGAGAGCTCGGACTTGACCGCGTCGAGCAACTCTGCGGCGTTCTGGAGCTCTTCTTCGGCCTCTTCCACCACTTCCATGTCCACTGTGTGGTCGGCATACGCTTGACCTTCGTATCCAGCGTCCACCATCAGCGCATCCTCCTCATCCGACGAGAAATCCGACGACGACGACGTCATGATCCGCTTGATCTCGAGCTCTTCTGCGATCTCCCGCCACTGCTCGGCGTATACGACATCACAGGCCCCTTCTAAATCGATTGGTGAGGAATCAATATGTGAAGGTTATCCAGTGTATAGCTATCGTGTTTGTAACGGTTCGTATCAGTGCAACAAGGGGCAATTGCACGACCAGCTGGTTTCACTGAGTGTTCAGAGACCGTCACAATGAGACAACCGCGCTACTGTGCCTGCTGACTCGTCTGCTGGTGCTTGGCGCGGAGAGCCGTGGCGAATTTGCAGTGCCCCTTGGTTCCAAGTCCAACTCAACTCTGGGTGCATACGCGATGATTCAAAGCAGTGCACCTTATCAGCCATCCCAAATGCATTCACATCCCAATCCCAGACAGGCGTATTCGCGGCGTCTAGTCAGATTAAACCGACTGGTCCGAGCGTCCAGCTGATACTGAGACCATAGGGCTGACATGCTCTCCACATGGAGCTAGCGAAGACGGCGTCTGAGACACAGCTGCACTCGGACACGACTAGACACCAGTCCATTCGAAATCACTAGAGAGAGCGCGCGATGCATGATAAATCCATCAAGGCGGGTCAATCGAAATCGAAACGCAGTGGCCGTCGAGCGTGACGTGACGTGTTGCCGTCCCTGGGTAAATTGCCCCGTCTGCGCGCTTCAGGGTTTGCGCACCGTGTCACGCGTTCCCCAGCCCTGACAATCTAACACGGATCTGACTCTCTTCGCTGAACGTGCAACTGTCCACTTGACGTGGTACTATTTCAGTGGATTTCCGTCGACTAACAGGGTAATCTACCGGGACAACAGCATCTCAATGAGGATGGACATTGTCCGATCTGACTTGTTTTATCAGGGGTGGGGCTAATTGACTGCGTACCCCGAGCCCTTGTGTCTGCGCGCCGTTGTGATGGCGTCAGGCCTCTCCCCACCACCTGTGTGTGTGTGCGTGTGTGTTGGTTCTATCGGACTGTCGTGCGCGCACAACCCTCCACCGTGTGCGTGAACACACAGGGCCATCATTTCCACTTCGGCCAGACTCGTGGTGCCGCCCGAAGTACACACTCTGCTACTGACTTGATCTCCATGCGTTTCGCCGGAGTGCTCTCGTCCGTCCTGGCGCTCACGGCGCAGGTCGTGACGGCGGCGCTGCCGGCCGGTGTCTGTTACAGTCCGTTCCACTCGCAGGACTACTACATGCAACCGAGCAAGATCCAGTCGCTCCTCACGCGCGACCTCAAGGAGATCGCCCAGTCCTTCTCCTACGTCCGCACGTACCACTCGCAGTTCTACGGCACCAACATCATCGATGCCGTCCAGGAGGCCGGACTCAAAGTCGCCATTGGCATCCAGATGCTCTCGCCCTCGGGCGAACCGTACGCTTACTTGGACCGTGACATCGCCGCCGCTATCGAAGCGGCCAAGACCGCACCAGAAAGTGTCATCGCCATCTATGCCGGTAACGAGAACCTGATCAACGGCGACTGGGGCCACACCTCCGCCGACACCATCATCGATGTCATCAACCGTGTCAAGAGCGAGTTGCGTGGGACCAAGGGCGCGAACGTGCCAGTTGGTACTGTCCAGCGTCTCAACGAATGGCTCAGCGCCCCAGATGCCGCCCGTCTCGCCGCGGCCTGTGACGTCATTGGTGCCAACATCTACCCGTTCTTCACCAAGGGCGGTGAGAAGGACATGAAGGGTACTCTCAACACGCAGTGGAAGCAGTTTACCAGCAAGTACGGAAACAAGGCCCGTTTGACGGAGACCGGTTGGCCTACGGCTGGTTCGCCCTCGGCTCAGGGCAACAAGCCTTCCGTGAGCAACGCGCAGGACTACTTCAACTCCTTCATCGAATGGACGGCCGAGGCTGCTACCCAGGCGCCTTTCTACTTCATGATGTACGATGTCTCGGATGCCCCAGGTGACGACTTCGAGCAGCACTTTGGTCTTGCTCAGGACCTTGGTAACCTCAAGATTAAGGTCGCTTCGACTCTCTCCAACATCGTGTCGGATCTTCGTGATACGTTCTCGATCCTCTCCAGCAATGACGTGCCAACTGAGACTGTGGTCGCCACGGACGCCCCAGCTCCTTCGACGGAGACACCAGCCCCTTCATCGGAGACTCCTGTTCCAACCAGTGTTACCCCGGCTGTCGCCTCCTCGGCAGGCTCGGCTGATACTGCCGTTATCATCGAGCCAAAGCCTGTGGCTGGATCCTCGTCGAGCGGATCTTCGTCGGGCGAGGATATCTTGACTTTCGACGGCAAGACGTTCAACACAATCGAAGAGATGGAGGAGTACATCCGACGCAAGTATAGTTCGAGCAGCGAGGGTAGTACGGCTAACGCGGGTAGCGCGTCGGAATCGGAAGACGTCTCAGTTGGTGACAGCGACGACGTCGGCATGGCTCCTGCGCCTACCAAGAAGAAGGTCGTGATCACGCCAGCGCCAGCTCCAGTCACGACTGCCCCAGCGGGCTCCGGATCGGTCGCCGAGCAGGAAGCGGCCGCCCGCGAAGCCTCGTCGCGTGTCGCGCGCGATGTCTCGGGTAAGACCGACGGTGCCTTCTACACCATGACTGCCTTCATGGGTTTCGCTGGTTGTGCGGCCATGGCCATCATTGCCGTGTACGTCAAGCGTCGCAAGGCTGAGGGTGCTGAGGAAGAAGAGACCCAGACGGTGGCGACTTCGATTGACCCACGTGGCTCCACTCCTAGTGTCTACGACGATCCTTTGGGAACGCGTTTCTCGAGCATCGTTATGATCACGCCAAACGGCGACGGTGTCTGTGTGCTGTAAGCGCGACTGACTGATAGAGTGCCTTGTGAGAGCCCCCAATCCCCAGTTTTGTATGCAATCAAGAACAAGTGCATCGCAGTTTTGTCTGCCCACTACAAATGAAGTATGTGGTTTTTGAAATCTGGCCGTATCGAGTGGCTGTGAGTCACGTCAATTGTTCAGTTCTGATTGTTTTGTATAAAGAAAACTGTATCTCTCTGTTTCACATGAGTGCATCAAAGTCGACCTCACCATCTTCTGCGGCGTCTGCAGCTTCCTCGGCTTCATAAAGCAGTTGAGTACCCATCAATTCGTCGCTGGACGTGTTCATGAGGGTAATCATCACCGTGGCCACGTCTCGGCGCATGAGCGACGACGAACTAAATGCAGTGAGACCTAGACCAAACGCCAGCCTGTTCGCGTACGTGGTCTGAATCTGGTAGTACTCAATTGTCGGATCCGCAGCGTCACAGATCCAGTACCAAGTGATCGCTGAGACCTTGACGCGGAGTCCAAAGCACCATCCGTCTCCATGAGCTTCGTCGCGGAAGGGTCCAACATCCATGTCGATTCGTAGGGGAGGAGCCTTCTCTGAGGCTGGGCGGATGAGAACGTGGTCCATAGTGTGGTTCGAGACAAACTGACTGAGAGTCTCGTACGACGTGCCGCCAGACTCGGTGCGATTGCAGGCCTGTCAACAGCACGGTGAGAGAACTAGGAATGAACACTGCAACCAAAAATCCCCGACTTACGTTCAGAATCTGCTGAGCAACGACGCGTGTTTTGTCATAGTTGTCTTCATCAATAGAGCCAAGGTGGCTCGAAATCTGGCTACGGATGTGCGCTTGGATGCGATTTACGATCTCGTCATACCCAATAGCTCCAACAACCTCCTCGCTGTTTACCACGAGCTCATCGCGTTGAATGTCCTTCGCGTCCTGGAATGCCTCGGCCTCAGTCAATTGAGAGACCCGGAAGAGCGAGTGCAAGTCGGTATCACATAAAGCCACGACACGTCGGAGATACGCATCGAACGATGCAGAGGTCGAGGACGTAAGAGTATCAGATTGCCCATTGGTCGGTCGGATCCAGGTACTCGAAATGCACAGACTCTGCTCTGGAAAGCTCGCAAACAGCTGCTCGAATGCTTGCTGAAACGGCTCCATGGCATCTTCACACGCCGCGAGCGAGTGATGAAGCAGTGTGGTCACTTCTCGGAGCTGCTCATGTTCCGCCTCGAAGTCATTCGTGTCAGTCTACATAGTACAACCGGATCAGAACTCACCACGTCATTTAGTTAGCCAAAGTGCTCACGTACACCCCATTCGCCGCTGATAGCGCTCAATTCTACATCAATGGCGCCCAGGGTCTTGTCGTCGTTGCCTGGAGAAAGACTTTGACGCATTCGGAGGACATGCCACTTGGTCACAAGCGCCAACGCTCGCGTGGACTCGACCTGACTGCGCGTCTCGTTCACTCGCTGCATCACCCACGGACCCGCCGACACGAGACTTCCCAGCTTCTCTTCGTCTGGTGTTGCCTCGGACGAGATCAAAGCCGATCCTTCGCGCACAGGAGTCAACGAAACCAGATCTTCCTCCATTGCGGAGAGATCCCACGTCCACGAGAGCGGGTCGGACTTGGGCTTTTCGACATCTCCTTTCCCTGGCGCTTCCATTGATGGTGCCTCTGAGCTGTGTAGAAGCGTAGGAGCGGCGTCGTCGCCTTCCCATTCCTCCCATTCACCGTGGTCGGACTCGCCCATGTTGCTTTGAGCTTGTTGGTTGTGTGTACCACGTTTAGAAACGGACATCTTCAATACAAGACCCTTTGTTTCTAATTGTGAGTGGATCCACAGAGGTCGCGCAGAAGCTTCTCGGCGCTCGATGGCCATGCGATGATGATGGAAACGCGAACACGCCGTCTGGCTGACGCCGTATGAAGACAACACAAAGATCCGTTGCATCTGGACAGAGGTAGTCGGTGTGGTCTGCTTCAGGGAGCAGAACGACGCCAGCATCTTCGGTGGACCTCGGCAATGCCATTGATGAAGAGCCAAGGAGCATTGTGAAATTTGCCATCCAGACCAGAAGATACGCGCTCTTCCGTCGGATATACTGACGATGCTCAAGTCAGTTCTCACCGCAACTGCGGTCCTCGTCTCGGCGGAATCTGCGGGATGACGACGGCGGAAGACAACATGGTCGACTTTACATTCGAAGACGGTTCGACTGTACTCGCGGACGGTCAGATTGCCACCGCAACAGTTGCATTGAAAGAAAAGCACCAAGCCAACCCACCAGTCGCTGTCGAGATCATGGCACCTGGCTTCAACTGCGCTCGACAGCGCTTCGAGTTCAGTGCCGAAGATCCCGACAGCTTTGAGCAGAGCGTCACATGCCGTACTGACAGCGGCAGTGCACCTACAAAAGACTCGAAGCAAATCGATGTCGCAGCTCTGTTCACGTACTTCGTGACGCATCCTGATCCGAAGAAGCTCAACGGAGTTATCAAGAAGCTCTGCAAGAAGTTCTTGTTGCAACGTCTAGTTCGAGACATCCGGTAAAGGAGGCGGATTCGGAGGCCCACACCTTACGACACTGGACAAAGTGTCGTACGATTTCCAGAAAGCTGGTGTCTATCGCTTCTTCGAGTCGCGAAACTTCCAGATCCAGATTTTCCAGGAGAAATGCAAGCCCACGGCACCCCGTGGTGAAGCTTCTCCGAGTTGCTACCAAGGCGTTGCCGTTGCCTTCAGTGATTCAGTCGTACGACTCTCGATCGAGGATGGGAAGATTGCGTTGGGGAAAGGGACTAGCAGTCTCGATTGGCTCTCAGTGGAGAAACTCCAAGGGAAAACCGATGGGTACCGTATCTTCACAACTGTGGATCAAGCTACGTATGTCGATGTGACATTGTCGACGTGGATCAACAGTTATCCGTACTTGAATGTTGTTCTTCAAGTGTCTCCATATTTTCGTAGCAAGAACGTGAACGGGCTGATGGGCAACTGGAACAATAATCCTCGTGACGATCTCAGGGATAACAAGCAACTCGCAAAGCTTCACGGGTTTGTACTTGACGACAACCTTTTCACCTGTGTGGATGACGAGTGTGCGAAGTTTCTCAAGCCGAGCAGCGTTAGGGACAATATGGCACGAGCGTTGCCAAATGATATGCCACTCTTGCATCAAGGTTACAACGTGGTTCGACCGTCGTCAATCCTGCTCAAGGCATTCAACCCCACTTTAGCCACATACAAGCGATCCCTTCAAGATGTCAGCACGACAGAAGCTGCACAGGATAATACAACCGAAGCGCAGCCCAGTGCAACCGAGTCCAACGCAAGCAGCGATGCTAGTACAAGCCTTCAGTGTCAGCGAGTCCATCCACTCTTGAGCCCAATACTACCGCTCCAGAGCCAGCATCCGGTCTTGAAATGATTGATACCAACTCAATTGTACTGGAGACAACAACGCCATCCGCTCACGTTCTGTTTGCGGTCCGCGCACAGGACCTCTGCAATCAGGTAATCACTCAAATTCCGGCGTGCTACAGATACGTGGCGAACCAGACGTTCTTCATTGACTCGGTTTGCGTGGGCGACGCACTTCAACTTGAAGATTTTTCCGCGATCGACAACACTAAGTTGACGTACTTGCGCGATTGTCGTCGAGAGCTTGACAGTCGCATCGAGAGTGACACCTCTACCTCGGCAGAGTTGCAGTTGCTGAAGGCCGACCGTGAGACGCTCAAGTTTGGCGACTTGTCAACGTGTGCAAACGACTGCTCGGAACGAGGCACGTGCTTGGCCGCTGGGTGCAAGTGCAACCCAGGCTACACAGGCTTTGCCTGCGATTTGACTGTGCTCTAGACGACGAAAGAGAGTCGTCAGATGTGTATCACGTCGACAAGTGCGACTGGCTTCCTTCTTCTTCTAACGTCAATAGATGCGTGTGTGTCTGAGATGGCTACACTTTGTCAGTTGACCCCCATGGGGGAGTGTGCTTGTCGTACTGTCGCTATCCTCAATAAAGCGCTCCGCGCCCTGGTCTCCCCACCCTAAAACCTTATTGGTGAGGTTTTGGTGTCAGGAGCTACAGTCATCTTGGTGTCGTGAAGTGCAAGAGAGTAGAGGCGAGAACATCCATACTCAACCGGACGATTCTCCCACAGCCCGCTGGCGGATCCCCACGTCTCCTTAGTACTTCCATCACCCCACACAAGACCATGGCCGACAACAGCAAGGCGCGCGAAGTGAAAGTGGTGCTGCTCGGCGACACGGGCGTCGGCAAGTCCTCGCTCGTCCTGCGTTTCGTCACCAACAACTTCCGGCCCTACTCCGAGTCCACCATCGGCGCGTCCTTCATGTCCAAGATGATCGTCGTCAAGGACACGCCTATCAAGTATCAGATCTGGGATACTGCCGGCCAGGAGAAGGTGCGTAGTGACAGAGAGAAAGAAAGAGAGAGATGCTGGGGGCACACCTTGCTCGACAAGAAAGGGCGAACACAACTGACGGAGCGAATGCTTGTTATGCAGTATCACAGTCTCGCGCCGATGTACTATCGAGGTGCGGCCGCCGCGATCGTGGTGTACGATATCACACGAAAGGTGCGTCAGATGATCGTTTTGATGTCATGAGTCCTGGTTTGTACTAATTGTGGTATTGTTGATCTCATAGCAATCCCTTACAACACTGAAGAACTGGGTGAAGGAGCTCAAGCAGCTCGGCCCAGATAACATCGTGATCGCCATCGCTGGCAACAAGAGCGACTTGGATGATAAGAGAGTACGTGGGGTGCTACGTGTCAATTGCAGACGTCGTTGGAGAAATCTGATTGAGGTCTGATTTTTTTTTCGCCAATAGGAAGTGCCTTCATCTCAAGCAAGAGCATACGCAGAGGAGATCGGCGCGCTGTTTATTGAGACGAGTGCGAAGGAAGACACGAATGTTTCCGACCTGTTTATTCAGATCAGCACGGCGCTGCCATCGGCGTCGACGGAGAGTAACGCGTTGCCAGACATTGTCGACCCTTACGGAGGCGGCAAGAAGAAGGGCGGATGCTGCTAGAACCTCTCTTTGTTGCTGTACGTATTTGCTCGGCCATTCCTGCAACGATCTGGAGCGAAAGATCTCAAAATTAAAAGCGCAGTAACATGGTGAGCTCTGAAACTTCTTTTTACGAGTATATGGTCACCAGTCTCGTAGCTGGCGCTTGATGTCTCGTTCGTCATCTCGCTTGCGATTATCTACCTTGTTCTTCTTGTAGCACTGGGCCATGATCACCTTTATCCACCCTGTGTTTCCAACTTCCAGCCTCACAGGAATCTGAGAGCGAAAAATTCGACTCAGTATCGAGTTCAAGTTCGTGTTCACCGAGTGTTCTTACCAGCTGGGCATTCGGCTCTTGCATGAACGCCTCCATTTTCTTCAACTCGGATCGATTGGCAAGAAGCTTTCGCACTCGTGTCGGTTCGGGCCGCCCAATCAAACCACTTCTCCACACTGTCGTTGTCAAAACAATCAGCAATGTTGGCCTTGCAACATATCAACACTCAACGTACCTGGTATATGGAGCTGATGCAGGAAGAGCTCATGCTTGTAGAACTCTCCAAACGCCGCAGAGAGATCCGCATTGCGTTCACGCAGAGCCTTAACTTCGGACGGCTTGAGCTCGATGCCCAAACTGTATTCCTTGTCGACTTCGTATCCTTTCTTCTGGAAGTTGTGGTTTCGCACGAGCAATTGGATCGGATAATCGCGCAGCCCGCGCGTCTGATGAGACGCTAGTAGAAGCCGCGTATGCTGTTGCGGCGTGCTCCGAGTGAGAGCCACAGGAGGCGGAAGCAAGGCGCTGCATCGCCGCGTGCGCTTGAGGAGCTCCATTTGCCGTCGACTGTCGTGTCACAAACGTGATGCAATCTCCAAAAGAGTGACGTTTACCTCTTTTTACGAACCGTATTTACGCGTAATTACGTGGTCTAAACGGTTGGAGAGCGCCGTTGAGCAGCTCCGACTGTTCGAGAAGGCAATGGAAACAGTCGACAAGATGACGCGGTCAGCGCATGCCGCGCGTCCACACAGAGAGCGTGTTGCAGTGTGTGTGGATGCATGTATACGTGGAATTCCGGTCCGATGATCGCCTAAACTCTAGAATTACACTGACGTTCCGAGTGATGTCACTTATCCAAGTTGAGGACTGCGAGATCAACACTAGTCGTAGGTGTCTGTGTGCTGTGGAGAATGATGAAAGTCGAGCTTTTCATTAGGAAGTGCCGTCAGATTATGTTGAACGTTATGACGATACACAAGCTTGTTTTGGCTCCATGCGGGGCTACTGAGACTCCACAGCAACCAGTATTTCTTTGATTTGCGGTTGTGTATTCATAGTGTGTTATTATACAATCGCTATTGAGCTCCTCTCTCCTTCGCGGCTCGATATTGATGTCAATCCGAATATTAAGGGGTCGTTAGTCTAGGACCCAGTGCTCTTGACGTTCCAGGCGCACGAGGACAGACCGACAGCGAAGGCTTGAACTGGTGCGAGAGGATAGCGGAAGTCGAGGGCGAACTTGGACTTGGAGAACTTGCCAAACTGCATCACCACCCGGTTGTTGTCGACGCCTTGGCCCGAGGGCGAGTCTGTTCGTGCGGTAGCCCCTGCTGTTCCGTTCAACACGGGCTCGTCTTCGATCATCAGCATGAAGTTCTTGGCCGAGGCCTCACGAATGCGGCCACCGTGGAACTTGAGCATCAGACTGTTGACCTCTGGACACCACACAGGGAGTTTACTGCCGATCTTGATGCGATCGCCAGTCGGGACGTCAAATTTGAACTTGTGCTGTCGGTTGTGAGGTGATGGTGACGTGACAAGTTCGCGCTTTGGCGCACCGCGGGGAGTACCGCCCGACGGAGTCACAGATCGACTCACTCGAGGGCACCACACGACACGGGAGCGGCGATCTTCCATCACAGCTGGAATAATGACCGAGAAGCATCGCATCTCCGAGCCCACGACACCTGCAGCTTTTTTGAAATGAGAGATGTCAGCAAGTAACTGACGATCCGCTCCTTCCGTCAGCGCATTCGCGTCTTCATGGATGTTGCAACACGAGAACGTGTTGAAGCTCATGTCACAACCTTCGCAGCCGCAGTTGTAGAGCTTGAAGTTGTTCTCGCCGACCTTGCGCAGAATTGCACAGTAGTGACCTGTCGGCTCGTCACCCTCAGTGTCTGGGAAGTGCTCGTACTGGGAGATGTAAAATGTCCCGCCGACCTGCTTTGCACTCAAGAGGAACTGGTCGTTGTTCCAATACATCTTGTACTGCGTCTTGTTGGTCCGCTCGACGGTCGAGTACGTCCATGACTTGGATTGAGTAGGGCTCAGGCATTCTTCAGTGATGTACTCGTGTGCGTTGCCACTTTCCAGCATGTCCATGTCTTGGAACTGTTCCTTGCGGATAGTTGTGCCCCAAGCATCCGATCCAGCCACACCGGCAGCTTGCTGGCCTTCAGTCGTCTTGGCATCGGCATTGGTGGCCAAGCGGTCAGTGATGAGCTTCGTTGCACGTTCCAAAAAACCGAACGGACTACCTGTCTCCATTGCACCGACTGGTGCTGTCGGCTGCTGACCGTCATTGAGGTCCGTGTTGATGAAGAGGTTGTTCTGACGTCGCATAGTATCCGCCATGGTTGAGGCTTAACGAGGCGCAAAGGCCCGAGAGCGTGGCTTGGTTAGAAGCGAGAGAGAGGCCTTCGTGAGTAGCTTGAATCCGAAATGAGCTACTCGCTGTCGTGCTTTCCCAAAGACACGACGGCCAGATGCTGGGCAAACACGAACAAGCATCAATCGCGTAGTTGCACCTCCTCGTCCTCTCGTGACTTATCTGAGCGGCTGCCTTACGCCAGCCGACAATAGCTTTCGGATCAGACGGCAACGACGTCGTTGCCTGTATTACACGGCGTCATACAGCGATCAAGGAAGCTCGTGGCGTTTATTCATAGCTGTTCATGCTAAGATCGTCTGCAATGCTCCTTCAAGATCGGATAGAATCAGA
Source organism: Pythium oligandrum (assembly GCA_020085045.1). Lineage (NCBI taxonomy): Eukaryota > Oomycota > Peronosporomycetes > Pythiales > Pythiaceae > Pythium > Pythium oligandrum. The sequence continues at coordinate 580,063 of JAHRIK010000001.1, read as the reverse complement.
TTTAATCAGACCAAGTATGTGGTCTGAGTCTGATATAACCGTCACTAACACCGGTATGCGCCGTTTGAGTGGCGACGACAGCGCGAGACGAACATGACCGACTTCCCAGGCGAGTATGCGCTGCCCTTTGAGCGCGACTATGAGCGATTGCGCACCAAGATCACGGCCGACAAGTGTGCGGAACTGAAGGAGAACGGCTACGTCGTGATCGACGACTGTTTCGGACGAGGATGGGCGTCAGCACTGCTTCAGGAGATGCAATGGCTCAACCAAAACGAGTTCTTCAAGCCCAACAAGACGCAATTTGCGCTTACGCAGCACAGTGGATCCGCACAGGTGTTTCAGTTTGTCAAGCCAAACATCTACGAGGTCGATCTCCATGACGCAGGGATCCGACGACGTGTGCCTGAGCTCGACGCACTCTTTAGCTCTACGGGTATGCTTGAAGTCCTCGCGAGCCATTTCCCAGAGTACGAGCTCAAGATGAGCACTTCTGGACGTACGCTGAAGCTCCAGCGCAACGCCGGACAGGGTGGATGCTTCCCATGTCACTACGATAACCCAGGCAAGCCCAACATGCGAAAGCTCACGTGTTTGTTGTACCTGAACGAAGGCTGGAAGGCTGGTGACGGCGGCGAAGTGCAGTTGCTGCCGTTTCTTCGTGCGCCCGTGACGATTGCGCCAAAGATGGATCGTCTCGTCATCTTCATGAGCGACTGGATGTTGCACCGCGTGTTGCCAAACAACGCCGAGCGCTACTGTCTCACTGTTTGGATCGACGGTAGTCATGTGAATCTTCCGCAAGATACGCAATTGCGTATCACGCAAGACGACCTAGCGGACTGGTTAAGTTTTCTCGAGCGATTGCGCAAATCGCCCATGCAAAGATTGCTCTCGCGAGGCGTGTACGAAGAGGAGTACCTCGAATCGCTCACTCAGTGTATGGCGACCGCGCCGGAAGGCTTTCCGGAGATGCTCAAGTCGCACGAAACGCACTTGGAAAATCTCAAGCGCAACGCCCCATTGCACAACTTCATCACGCAACTTCGTACGGTGCGAGAGCTTCAGGCAGCTGAGTCGGCACCAGTTACTATTCTCTAGATGCAGTACAGTATCATCCAAACGTTTTCAGGCTTGTTCTCAACAGGAACAATATATTATAGGGAGAATCTAGACGACGTTTATGGGAACTGCGTGATGGTCTTTGGGTCGGCGCCCTCGTACGCAATACGATAGATATTGGTGAAGAGTGGGAACTGGTCCTCGCTCTTGTGGGCCTTGAGGATATCGTGCACTTCCTTGGCGGCGAGAGTACCCTGGAGCTTCTGGCCGTTGAGCATAGTCTGCTCAAGCTCGTCCCACGACTTGCCGGTCTGCACGAACGCCTCAGCGCACTTGCGGTTACGGCCACCGAAGCACGTGGTGATGAGATCGGCAACACCACAGCTCTCGAAGAACGTGTCCTCCTTGATACCATCGAAGTACTTGAAGCAGAACTTCTTCATCTCGTCAAGACCAATGCGGATGATCGCGGCCTTGGTGTTACCACCGTACTTGAGACCATCGCAGAAACCGGCACCAATGGCGACAACGTTCTTGAGCGCACCGCACAACTCAACACCGTGAGGGTCCAAGGCCACGTCAACACGGAAGTTTGGCGCGTTGAAGAGATCACGGAGCACGGCACCGTGACGCAAGTCCGAGCAGCCGAGCGTGGACTCGCAGAAGTCGCCGGCAGCCACTTCGTTGGCAACGTTAGCGCCCATGAGCACGCTGCAGTCGACGTCCAACGCCTTACGGATGATGTCCGAGACAAGCACAACTCCATTCTCATCGAAGTCAATGCCCTTGATGAGCGAAACTGCCATGGTGTCCGGCTGGAGACCCTGCTGCTTGATCGAAGGCAACATGCGGCCCAAGAACTGGTGAGGCAAGCAGAAGATGAGGATGTCGGCGCCCTTGACAGCCGTCAAGAGGTCTGGCACGGCGATGATGTTCTCTGGGAGCTTGTAGCCTGGCAAGTACTTGACGTTCTCGTGGTCCGTGTTGATGATCTCCGTGAGCTTGCGGCCGTTGACCTCTTCTTCAAAAACCCACATGTTGATGTCCTTGTCGAAGACCTCTGGCAGGCGCGCGGCGTTCTCGCCGATGATACGCGCGATGGCCGAGCCCCAGTTGCCCGAACCCACGAGACAGACCTTCTTTGGCATGGTGTTTGGCGTGAGAGAGAGAGAGAGAGAGAGGTGCTTCGCTTGGGTGCTTGGTCGCAAGATGAAGAATGAGCCCATGAAAGTGATGACGTCGGCCAGTTGGGTCTCTGGCACTAGCCTCGCTTTCAGACATGGACTGGATGACACAGAGAGCCATGGCGAATCGTATACCCTCTCGAATGCGATTGTACCTATTTTGATCTCATACACGGCCTGAGTTCTTGTGACATTTGATGGGTATAGGTGACATGAAATCAACAATGAGAGGGAAGCATGCGTTTTCGCAGGTTTTCTGCTTGGTGACCTGGGGAAACGAGCCGGAGGAGTGAGAGGGAAAGCAAAGCCGAGGGAAAATGGACCACTTGCCTTGTTAACCAAAGCCACTCACGCAGTGCGGCGCTTCTTGGTAAATGCTGAAGTTCAACCGCCTGGCGACCCGACTTGGACCGAATGCCGTCGTCGCACACCTCCCATGTCTAATACACGACGCCAGAACGGACTAAGCGCCGCCCAGTCCTATGTGCGCGAGCAGCGTCTGGACCGCCTTTTTGAGATGTTTCGAATTGCTCAGCAAGTGATTGCCCTTGGGGATGGCCACAAAGTGCTTGGGCGCAGCTGCGGCTGTGAAGAGCGCCTCGCCGTCGCTCTTCGGGACGTTCTGATCGGCCTCGCCGTGCACCACGAGCAGTGGCGCCACAGGTCGGCCTGTGGTCGTCGTCGGGCTCGATACGGACCGCTGGATGTTCAAGGAGGGAGCCGACTGCAGACACTCGTCCACGTATCGACGCTGGAGACGCAGATAGAGCTTCCGAGGGACGGCGCCTTGTAATTCGGCGTCCGAAGCGACAGACACGCCGTCGAGTGAGACACACGCGTTCTGAGGCCATGTGCTTCCCTCGGGAAGATAAAACTCCTTCCAACACGCGCCTTCCCGGTCGAATTGCTCCATCTGACTCGCCGTAAAGTCGTACTCGATGCCTTTTCGGAGGTCGAGGAGACCGGCCAGGACGCTGATGGTGTCGACTAGGCCCTTTTCACGTAGGAGACTTGCGATGATTGCACCCGTCGAGAGACCAACGACATGGACGCGACCCTTGTCAGCGTCCAGCAATAGTTGTTGCCGTACGTAGTCACAAATGCGAGCCGCGTCCTCCACTTCTTGAGTGATTGTCTTGTCTTCGAAGCGCATCATGGAATCTGAACCAGCCACTCCACCGAAATTGAAGGTCACGAACGCTACGCCATCTGCTCTGTCCTGTTTAGCGCCAAGATCGAGCCACGCTTCTGCGAGCTTGAACGGCATACGTGACGCCATGTCGAGCTCGGTTGGATGCACTGCGAGATCCGGGAAGCCGTGAAAGTACACCATCACCTCCTCAAAGCGCACGGATGCGACATCATCGACCTCTCCATTCGTCGCGAGGAGCGTCAGGAGCTTGTGCGCCGCGCAAACGCCGTCGGCGCCATCCACATCCACCTCGAACTTGTGCAAACGCATCGAGATTCAAAGTGTGTATCAAGTTGCTCGTAAGTTGCTGAAAATTTTATTATGTTGCTTATAGATGTAGTCACCCGAGATTCGGAATGGGTCTCATTTCTCGTCTTCACTGCTACTGCTACTGCTGCTACTCGCCTTCTTCTTCGTAGTCTTCTCCTTTTCCTGCCCAAGCTGTTCTTGATTGACCCCAGCTGAAGTTGTGGTAGGTTCATCTGGGGTTGGGTTCACGTGGGCCGGCACATCACTAACCGGCTCGGTCGCCATGATATCCGCTGCGATCGCAGCTGCCGTCACCTTGGCCTCGTTGTCCCCACTATCCTCGTCAGGCACTGGGATAACCTTCTTGTGGTGCAACTCGCTCACGCCCATTCGCAGCATCTTGGAGGCAGCCACGATCTCAGCGACTGCGAGACGATACTTGTCGTTCATTTCGATGGCGTAGCTCTTCACCGGCGCCTGCAAAGCCTCCCACGTTCGCATCGGCTCACCCTTAGCGCGCTTTCGATTGTGTGCGAAGTGATCCTCTGACCAGACACGAATGAGCTCGCCTTCTTTGTTACGACGGAAGCCAAGTCGAGTATCGGGACGAAATTTGGCATTGACAGACATCCGGAAGAAGTCGGTGTACTCGGGTAGAATGACCGGAGGTGGTGGTGCTTTGGCTTTTTGGTTTGCCCGAGTATTCGTGGTAGAATCTATCGGGAGCTCGCTTGATCGACGAGCTGACCGAGCAGAAGACGTAGGTCGTCGGAAGCAGCCGCAAAAGAAATGAAAGAGTGATGTTGCAACTCGTTGAAGGACTGGGTACAGAATCGATAACCAAATTGTCGAAACAAGGAGTCCAAGCACAGCGCCGACCAAGAAGAGGAAGATGAGCATGACATTCGTTCGTACAACCTTGACGACGAAACCATACTTCCCCAGCAAATCAACTTTCTTGGCTTCTTCGAGGAATGCGTTGTAAAGTATTTCTTCGTTGGCTGGGTCGTCGCCGTATTTATCAACGAGGGAGTTAAGGCCGATTAATCGTAGCACCCACGGGAGATCTAGAGGTGTGGCTTTCATAAGCTTGGGATTCCCGTACATCCACGTGGAGAACGCCAAGTGGAAGATGAGAGTCCACGGAAGGAGCGTGAGAGCGAGCTGGCCAAGTTCTTCGTCATACGCAGTCTTGACACTGTAGAGATGAATCAATGAGAGCTTGTCAAACCAATACGTCCCTGCGGCAGTAAACGCCGCAATGAACAACAGAATTGGCGAGCCTCCACAAAAGACCATAGTCACAAAGAGCGAGTTGAGTACCATTGGATACCGAACCGAGATATCGAAGGTCGGGCCGGCGTACAGCTTGTTCATCTGCTCTTGAGTCCGGATCGAACGGCGCGTGAGGCACCGAGTCAACGGAGCGATCACGAACATTTGCAGGCACAGAATGATCTGCGGGACAAAGACATTGATCAGCATCGTCGTGGTGATGCCCATTCCAACACTTGGATACCAATCACGCTCGAAATCCCTGAATTTGCCCTTGAGCAAATCTCCGATCACTGGCACACCTTCGACACCAAGCGACGCATTCACAAGCAGGACGATGATAGCGGTGTTGAGAAATTGTGCTAGGAACATCTTGAGCGCGATCGCCGTAGCCTTGCTAGATTCGCTTGAATGGCGCTCAAAGTCCGCCATTGCTCGCAAAATCGCGTTGAGGATGAAGTTCACGATCACAACCACAGCCGCGGCAATGACGATAAACCCGTTCTTCTTTAGATAATCTTTGATGAAGCCACGACATGGTATGATCTTGTTCCACACCACCTTCGCACCGTTGACAATACCATGTTCATCGATACTCTCGGTCAGCTGTTGGGTGCAGTAGCAATAGAGCATATGACTCGCTTGGTACGTTTCACACTCTCCGCCTGCATCCACGAGATCTTGATCAAAACATGGCATTGTGCTACACGACTCGTCGTCACGCTCTGAAACACATGGATCGGTACATCTCGTCGGTGGGTTATTAGGATCTTTTGGGACGGCTGGATTCGAGATCGAGAGTGGATTAACGATCCCATTCGTGTACGCGATGTAGTAATCGGACGCTTTCGTACACGATTTGTCTTCATACCACTTGAGCGACCACGTCTCTTTCGTGTATTGGCTGCCACCATAAAATACCATAGGAAGAGAACGCTCACAGAGGCCCGCAGGCGGCATTTTGGACTTGAATTGCTGTTGAGCCGATTGTGCACCCGAAATGACGGCAGCGGACGCAATTAACAGAAGAAACGTAATGAAGATGGTCAAGGAACGGCGATAGAATCGTCCTCGATCAGTCACTTCAAGATTTTCCCACAGGATGTTGGAAGGCTCGGGCGCTGCCGTTACCTTAAGTCGAAACTTACCATCGCGAAAACGCAGCTCGCGCGGTTGATACTTGTGCGGTAGCCAGTGTGTCGAGTGTCGGTAATCATGTAGACAACGTCGACGCGATTCCAAGTTGTTGAACACCACAAACGCACATTCGCACGCTTCCCAGTCGAAAGCTTGCTGTGTAGTTGTCGCTGCAGTCTTCGCGGCCTTGGCTGCTGCCTTGACCTTAGCCCTAGCGTTCTTGGCGTGAAACGATGCGCTACTTTTTCGCTTTGGCAGGGCATTCGCAGCATCCATAATTTGCTTCATCGACTTCGCAGCAACCTTGAGTGTCTTGATGGATTTTTTCTTCTTTTCGAGCTCTTCGCACAATTTATCGAGACGCTTCTTTGAGGCATGGATGAGCTTCTCATCTCGAGGCTTGAAACCCCCAAGAGCCCGAGTCTTCTCATCTTCCAAGTTCTTGATTAAGACACGTGTCTCAGAGATGCTCTGTGTGAGCGCTTCCATCGACAAGAACGTTCGCAGTAACCCACCAGTCGGATGGCCGATGCTGACTTCAGCAATCCATGTATTCAGATACAAATTCTTGGTCACACTGCTCACACCATCGAGATGCTCGATGTTTTGAACTCTCGAACGATTGATGGCGTTTCGAGACATCGAGTACTTGACTTTGTGGCGCTTTCGACTCCAACAACAGCCGAACCATAGCGAGTAGCTCGTCTCTTCCTGCGTCGGATCGTACAAGTGGTCGAAATGCTGGAGAATCTCGGCTTCTGTCGCATCTGGGGGCAAACCACGCACGTGGACGGCGTACTTGGCTGGAGTCAGGTTTTCGTTCTGGTGTGTGTCGATGGCTCTCTGCGCACGATACCGATACACCACGTAAAATAGCAGGAATATGAGCGAATACAAGCAATCGCTGATGGTGATGATCCAGGACACTTTGACAGGATTCGTCGTGAACGGCGTATCGACGGTCGTCCAGTTGCAATCAATCACACCTTGTGGTAGACACATCTTGGGGTCACCAGCGATGTCTTCATGTACACCTTCGTTCCCAAGAGATGCGTATCCCAACTGCAACGGGTCAGACATCTTGGTCGTTATCCCATGGCCAAAGTAGTTGACGACGATAGTGGGGAGCGCGATGAGGCCCATCACAAGAAACGTGACAGTCAAGTACTTGGTCAGCATGAAATAGAGCTGAAGACCGATCCCGAGAGCACCAATATCACTCATCTTCGTCTGATACGCGCTCTTACGCCCGCCACCAAGACGATCCTGCTTCGCCAGTGCTGCAGCCCTCTTCGCCATTGCGCGATAGTCGTTACTATTAATCACAGGAACGCCACCTGCCACCGTAGGAGCGATCACCGCCGCACTCGAACTTGAACCACTCGTTTTCAGCGACGGCAATCCATTCGGCACACCTGTGTCCTCCTCGTCTCGGTTCTTGACTACCTCCAGTGTAATGTCTGCGTCATCAGCGCCGTCATCATGACCCTCATCTGAAGGATCTTGCTTGTCCTTGTCATCCTCTTCAAGCTGTGTGGTTGCTTCTGCTTGGTTTTCTTCCATGGCGTCGCCCATACTACGTACCCGGTACCCAGCCGCGAGCGCGGAGACGATCACCACAGCTTCTCGGAGAACCGTCCTATAGAAATCCAAGCGAATGCCACAGCACTCGCACTTGCCCTCTACTCTCTTGGGTCAGCTTCTTTTTCTGCCTTGGGGATGATCTGAGCAACGAACAGTCGCAAGCAAAAGCAGCGTTTTGGTCACCCTCCAGTAGACGCCAACGGACGTGACGTGACAATAACAAGGCGTAATTGTCGAAGGACTTGAGCTGGCAATGACTGAAGTCGCGTTTCGGGGAGCACCTCAAGTAGCGTGAGGGTCCATCGTTTGCGGTGCTGTTGAAGCACGTGACTCTGCGGAAGTGTCATGATCATAACCAGCGTCGTGGCAATCTCGTCAACAACTATTGAACTGGGTGCATCAGATAAAGAGGAAAATCGCGCACGAGCCTCACTCAGTAACCAATCCATTGCATCGTGAACAAAGACCAGAGTCGACTCCTCTCCATCTTCCACACCAGCCGTGACAGTGGGAATCAGACCACGCACAAATGCACTTAGAATACGAGCCAAATCGATGTTACCGCTGCCTTCACTTGAGCACAATGCACGAAACTTATCCAGCGAGAAGTACTGGGTGACGATAGCGCTCCCATGAAGGCTTACAAGCATCTCGAGTGCATGCGTCGCATCAATCAGCTCGCTTTTCTTCTCGGAGTCTGATCGACACGTCGGAAACAGCCATTCACGCCATAATCGATCAACAAATTCAGCCTCAGCCCGACTGGATGCCACTCTGTCGACCATTTCGAGAAGAAATGGAGAGCCGATTGCCTCGGCGATGCTACTTAGCATCGTAAGCCCCGACTTTCCCAGCAGTAATTGCTGTTTTTCACTTGACGAAGCGGAAATGACAAGCAACATGTGAAGGATGGTCTCCCGGAGAATGTTCGACGTCGAAGAACCCGCGTCAAGTACTTCTGGTGCAACTTCCACAATCGTTTGGACGAAAAGCAGACCCTTGATACTTGGATACACCTTGAGAACATCTACCAAAAGCACACGCGAGATGTCAACTGCTCCGAGTGCCCGACAGAGGGAGGTATGAAACGCGCAGACGTATCGTTGAAACATCTTGTCCAACCCCGCCGGTGGTTTACTAGGTTTGACAGGTAGAAATCCATGAGCGAGACGACCGACAACCACCAAATCACGCAAGCGCGCGAGCACAGCTTGCAAGTCGGGGGTCATAATCACAGATGAACGACTTGTGTCTTCGTTGTCGTTCACATCTATGTGGAGAGTTTTGAAGAAGACAGCTTGGAATAGTTCGCAAAGTGCCACGACGCCACGGTTCGCAGTGTCACTGCCTGCGATATTGCGCGTACGTGGTGTTCGGAAGACCCGGACGACGCCGTCAATCAAAACCGAAGCAGTGATCTTGTGACGTCGATACTCGTCGCTCAGAAGACGACACAATTTGCCCATCTGAGACGCTGGATTTGCGTGAAAAAGAGGCCGAGCGACACGAATCAGAGCCGTGAGTGTACGCATGACGTAGTGCTCGTCGACAATCTCTCCCTCTTGGGTACTGATGACGTTGCGAAACGCGACAATTTCCTTCGCTGTAAGTGTCCCCACTGGCGCCTGAATCTGTCGTGTACGAGATCCAAGCAACACCTCCACCTTACCAATTCCATGCTCGACTTTGCTTCGATGTTCGACATTAGCCTTGCCTTTCTTCTTCGGCGGCTCCATTTCCTGCACTTTTGACTTCGCGTCTGCCACACGCTTCTTGACCAGCTCACCGGTCTTGTCTTGATTAGCGAGCGATACTTCTGTCGTCGAACATGTCAACGTTCGAGGTTCAGACATAGTAGTGCTGATGTCCGCTTCGCCCTCGACATGATTGATCGGTGACTGTATCCGCGTCGACAAGGAGCTTCCCACATCCGTCACCTTCTCCTCTGGTGGTCTCTTCGATTCCGTGATGATGGCAATCCCGGAAGTGACACTTGGCACCTCGGTGACAGCATTCACATTGCGAGTCGGAAAGTCCTCCTCACTTGAACTACCGCTGTCACTGCAACCGCCACTTCTCAAACTGAGTTCCACACTGTCGTGTTGGGGTTCGTTTGGGTTCGTGATTGGACGACGTTCCACTTGCTGTTCAAACACTTTTGACTTGGGCTCGGCATCCCTTGTCGCCACTGGATGTTCAGGCATAGTGTTTCCTTGATTGCCCGCATTTTCTTCTTCATCGGACGAAACTAATTCTGCGTCGATTGCGGCACTAATTGCGTCGGCCATACTTGATTCCGGAGGTATGATCCCTCGTTCTTCGGAGACCATATGTGACACCTGGCGTATTGGATCTGCTGTTGAACTGACTGCGACGAATGCACTCTCGTCTGCGTTGCTGACAAGCAAACTGGCGTGGGCACCTGGGTCTTGTGTACCATCAAACACCATCTCTTCGACATCCATAGCGAGATCCTCGTCTTCTGAACTTGACGCCAAATCGGCATCTATCGCCGCTCCAATCGGATCAGAGATAGTTGCGATGGACGTATCAGCATCCAGCAAGGGATGCGGTATCTTCGCGTTGGGGCTGAAATTGAACTCCTTGTCATCACGACGGCTTTGCTGATGGCTTTCGGGTTCCTCCTCATCGCTGCTGCTACTGTCACTGCTACTGCTGCTGCTGGAACTGAAATCGAGTTCACGGTCGATTTCACGCGAAATCTCGTCGTCTAGATGAACACCTCCAGATTCTGCATCAATCGTGATAGCCTCGGCTACACCAGTCGCTTGTACAGTGCTGGGTGATGGGACCGGAAGACTTGATGGCTTGGTCGGCAGCTCCTCGTCGTCACTGGACGCAAGTTCAGCATCGATCGCCGCACTGATCGCATCGGCAGCTGCTGGTGGTAAACTCTTCTCTTCCACGGTAGCCCCTGTCGAGTAATCGGACTGGCTTGTGAGGAGAAGCTTGACTGGTTCCTTTGCCTCCGCCTTGGTTTTGTTGACAGAGGCTTTGGTCATCGGACGAAAGGGCACTGAAGGTCGTGCAGCTTTACCCATTTGGTTCTTCGTCTGCGTGCGAGGCGTTTGTGTACTTGTGACGACCGCTTCGTCCGATGGGACCGCACTCATGACCAGCTTCGTGGCATTAACAGAGGGTGATGTCTTGGTTCTGTCAGAGTCTATCCCCGCCACCAACATGTCTGTCTGGACTTCAGTGCTCTTGCTCACCGGCTTTTCAGTCTGCACAGTCACTGATACTGCCGCTGGCTTTCTCATGGCTTCCGTTTGCACACCAATCGACACCGTTTTCGTCGTCTTGGCCGCACTGGTTGACGCACGCGATCGCTTAGTCGCCGCCTGCTCCTTCTTGAGCTGCTCCACCTCGCCCATCAGCGCCTCCACACGCATTCGGTACTCACGCAGCCGCTGCGCCGCCTCCTTGAGCTTAACCTTGGTCAGCGTCTTGTACTCTTTGGCTTTCTCGGCGTGTCGCTCCAGTCGCGCGATGGTCTCGGCCTGTCTCTCGATGATCTCAGCCTGGGAGATGCCTGCCGCACCGTCCTCGTCGTCCATCAGCAGTCCCATGAGACTGTTGTCCGTCGGCGCCGCGTCACTCGCCGGCATCGCGCGCGAAAGCGACGTCATCGCACGGCCTCGTCCATTGGCCATGGTCAAGTGGGTTGCCGCCACGCAATATGCGATGTCACAGGTCGCAGCTACCGGTAATATGCGATCTGGTAGGTTTTCAAACCGGTCTTGGACAAGTATGTTTCGACTCAGATCGAGGCGTCGATGCGACATCTGATTCCGTGCGTGACCTTGCAGTTCGACCGCCACACCCATATCGCCGAGGTGCACGCCACGCGTCAAATATGCCAACGCAGGACGAGCGCGTGACGCCGGCGACGGTCGCGCGCATGCGCAACATCATCAGCCACATCTCTGGTGCGCCTGTGCGTCCGGATGACGTGGCGAACCGTGTGGATCCACCAGCCCAAGTGTGGAGCGCGGGGCCGTCTCGAAATGCGCCGACCCGCTGGAACGGATGGGGCTACGAAGACACCAAGCTCTACATCAACGCCAACAACGACATTGAGATCAGTGGAGGACGATATGCAGAGGTATTCCATGCTGCTAGCGACCGTGTGCTGCCGTCGTTGCGTCCATGGGCCGAGCGCGTCATCGGTCTGGATCCAAAACGAAAGAGTCTCGCGGTGAACCGATCACCAGAGCAGCTGCAGGTCACAGACCCACAACTCTCAGAGTCTCAGCAAGACGCACTCGACAGATTCCTACGTGTCTTGCAGGATAAATACGAGATCCGCGTGAGTACGACAATGAATGATCGCGTGCGTCACTCCCATGGCCAGACCTGTGAAGAGATCTACAAGCTTCGCAATGCCAAACACCTGGGTCGCATCCCAGACGTTGTGGTCTGGCCAAATTCTCATCGACAGGTCGAAGATCTTGTGCAGGAAGCCACCAAGTTTAGTGAGGCGGTGTGTCTCGTGCCTCATGGCGGAGGGACTAATGTGACCAACGCACTGGAGTGCAGTGATACAGAATCGCGTGCCATTGTCTCTATTGACTTGCGTCAAATGAAGCGGATCCTGCACGTTGACAAGGAAAATATGATTATCCGTGTCGAAGCGGGCGTTACAGGGCTAGACCTCCATGAGCGACTCCGCAACAAGGGTCTCACGCTTGGACACGAACCAGACTCGTGGGAATTCTCGACTCTGGGAGGTTGGGTGGCGACCAAAGCCTCGGGCATGAAGAAGAATATCTACGGAAACATCGAAGACCTTCTTGTCAACCTTAAGATGGTTACACCTCGAGGTACCCTCGAACGTGCGGCAAACGCTCCTCGTGTTTCAATGGGTCCAGATGTGCAGCAAGCAGTACTCGGCTCCGAAGGCATCCTTGGCGTCGTGACTGAAGTTACACTTCGTGTGCGCACCTTTCCTCAGTGCCAAGTGTACGACTCGCTCGTGTTTCCTACGTTTGAGCACGGTGTCGCTGCAATGCACGAGGTCATTCGCGCGAAATGTGTGCCAGCATCGATCCGTCTATTGGACAATACTCAATTCCAGCTTGGTCAAGCCACCAAGCCTTCGTCCGGTGGTTCCTTCGCATCAGGCGTCGTTGATTTCGCCAAGAAGACGTACGTCACCAAGATTCGTGGGTTTAACGTCGAGACCATGTGTGCAGCAACAGTCTTGATGGAGGGGACCCCAGAGGAGGTCGAACGGCAGCAGAAGAAGATCCAAGCGATTGCCAAGGAGCATCATGGTCTCGTCGGAGGGGCCGAGAACGGTCAGCGCGGCTATTTCTTCACGTATATCATTGCTTATCTGCGCGACTTTGCCTTGGATTACTACTTCATGTCCGAGTCCTTCGAGACTGCTGTGCCATGGAGCAATGTACAGCAACTCTGTGACGATGTCAAGACTGCGATCCAGGACGTGGCGACAGCTCACCATATTCGTACACCACCCTTGATTGCCTGTCGTGTCACACAGCTCTACGAGACGGGCGTCACCGTGTACGTGTACTACGGAGTGAATTACTTCGGTTTGAAGGACCCAGTGCCACTCTTCCGCGCTGTCGAATCCGCTGCTGTCGACGCCATCCTTACTAACGGCGGATCGTTATCTCACCACCATGGTATTGGCAAGCACCGGCGTGCATGGCTCCCAAACGCGATATCGGCCCCAGGGATCGCCATGATCAAAGGCATGAAGCAAGCTCTAGATCCCTCGAACATCTTTAGCGTCACGAACGTGATTGAGCCACAGTAGAGTTGGAACAGCAAGTCTATACGGTGCCATTGAGAATAAATTGGACTTGCAACGACTCGGATGTGTTTTGGATGCGAAACGCTTTGCGACGTCCTTTCACAGAGTTTAGTTCGCCCGGGTGCGCAATGAGCGACTTTGCGTCTGTCGAGTGGGAAGATGAGGCCGCGAGCGAAGAATGGGACCTTGAGGATGCACTAGCACAGGCGCTGCTTGGAAGTGGTGATCACAACGCATCTCTTCCGACCCAGGAGGACGAAGAGAGCGAACGCCTCGTGTCGCTTCTTCATGCGCGCATCTTCCCTCCCGATAAATCGCATTTAGCTAACAAAAAGCAGCATCGCGTGCATCCACGGCCACAGATGCTAACCAGACTCCATGCCAAGCACCATCGTTCTGCCACGGCAGCCTCTGGAGCTTCTCAAAGCTCGAGACAGTCGAGCTTGTCGCCGGAGAAACTCGCCGACATGCTTCAGCGTTTTCGCATGCAGGGAGACTCTCGCGTCCGTCGCCGTGCTCTCCTTCAACAACGGTTAGCCCAAGTAGATACATCTCAAGATGTCACCTCACCAACACTGAGTCCACGATCCCGAGAGCTAACGCGGCATTTACCACGTTTTCTTGAACGCCAAGAGCAAGATATGCAGCGTCGACAGCGTTACGAGTCTTATAGACGCAATGACAAACAAGAGCATCGTATGGAGTGTCGACAAAGCTGCCCATGTCTCTGTGGCAGTGAGACGGGCGATCATACGCCATCATGTGCCCGCTTCATGGAGCTCTGCTCGCAAACGACAAAAACAAAAATCAGTATGCGGCGATCTATTGACGATATGCTAGCTTTTCACGAAGAAAAACAACGACGACAGCACGCGCGCGTGGCAATCAAGCGAGCGCAAGAGGCACAACAAACGACCTTTGCACCGGAAATCAATCCCAAGTCGACGAAGGTTTGAAAAAAAAAATGCTTCATTTGGACTGGATACACTCGTTCTGTACTCACATTGGCTGCAGATCTACCATGAAATGATCAAGCGTCAGTCGATCTCCGGATCAGCTTCTCCTCCTAGACATTCCACAGTCCTGTCACCAAGGCCAAAACCGAGGGGCGCAGTGAGACAGCACCAATCGCGAGTAACACCGGGATCAAGGAACTCCCGAAGACTTTCATCCGTATTTATGCGTCGTTCAAGCCTTCAGTTAATCCCACGAGCTACCTTTTCGGAGGCCCGTCCTGCCACCAAACTCGAAGAGCCACAACAAAATTCGGAGAAGGCTGCGCGTCCACAAGCGCCAGGGCTTGCGGTGCCGTGGACGAATGTGGTATTCAACAAGCTGAACACAGGCTTCGTTCTGGAGAGCTTTGATCATCCATTCAACATTGATGTTTAGCATGACCAAGCAACTCTCCTCATAAAACACGATACGGTCGGTATATAAGTTAATGCCGTGGCTCAGGCCCATCGCGACCTCCACCTCGAACTTGTTCTTCAATCTCCTTGATCTTGCCGTGGGCCCACGTGATACTGTTAGGTATGGCACGCGCCTGCTTGCTCATTTGCTGGAAGATACGACGACATGACTCTTGATAGCGCTCGCCGAAGCCATCGAGGCGTTTGGCCCAGAAGTTGTACATTGCGCGGGTCATAGTCTTGGCATTCTCCACACTCTGGCGCGCCAAGTCCTCGAGTGACATGGTCGGAAGCACAGGCGGAAGTCGCGGAGGACGTGTCGGCATTGACCCTAATGGCCCCTTCTCCACCAAACCGGAACCGTCATCATCGTTTTCGTCCTCATCACCGAAGTCGATAACGAGGTCGCCTCCATCGTCATCGTTCTCGTCCTCGAGTTCCCGCTTGATGCGCTTGTGCTGCTCCATTCGTTTCATGAGCTCGTCAGGATCCGTACGAATCACCATCATACCGAGGCCTCGGACGGCCGGCACACGGACGCCAGTCTTCATCCAGTCAGGCGAGTACATCGATAGCCCGACGCTGTAGAGAGTGAAGTTGTCACTGCGCGGTTTAGCTACGCATTGAGATGTGTCACTCGGATTGACTATACGAATAAGAGACACAAGGCAAGCGCTTACCAGCACGCTCTCTCAGCTCATCCATCCGCTCTGGCGACGCTTTCAGCACCATCGAAATGCCCTTGCAGTCTGGATCCTTGCGGTGTTCCAACATCGCACTGCATCCACCACACCGCAGAATCAGCCAACATCATCAGTCCGCATCCGTTTTCGCGACGTGGACGCACCGGCTGTAGATCGAGACGCCGAGACAGACGTTGCAGTCCACTGCACGCTCCATCTCGCGCCGCAGTTGCTGCTCGCGCTCGTCGTTGCTCTCGGGAGAAGCCGCTCCGGGCGGCGGCGGCATCGGCACCATGTCTTCTCGCTCTTTGGCACTCACGCTTCTCGAACAATACGACAGTCCCCCAGGGGGTAGAATATTTTATCTTACTATACCTCTTTTCGCGACCTTCGTGCAACATCACATCTCGAAGAAAGATAAAGATCGAAGCAAAGCGCCATGTTCGGCTCGACGGCGACGTCTGCGCTCTATGGCGCGCCCTCGGGACTGCACGCGTCCACGCACAGCATCTCTGATGCTGCGCTTGAAGATGCGGCGTTTGCTGCAGATGTGGGCGAAGACTATGGCGAAGAAGCCACGCACAAGCTCACGGCCATCCTGCGGCTACTCGACTCGGCAGGATACATCAAGGCGCGTGTACGCGACTACTCGGCATTTGAGCGGATCCTCGGTGGCATTGTGTGGCTGCTGCAGCGCATCGTCAAGCGAGAAGATGCAGCCCGTGGCCGTGTGCAATGGGAGCTCCTCTTCCAGGCGCACGTCAAGATGAAGCCTCGCCTCGGCTTGGCTCAGGAGATTATCCATCGGGTGAAATCGCTGCCGTATGCGTGTCCCATTCCAATCCAACCCCATCAGCTACTGCTACAGGACTTTGGCGACATTGGTGCGGTGCAGAGACTCGTGTCGTGGCTGATTGAGCAGAACGAGGACGTTGCACATCTCGCCTCGATTCAGGACAAGCGCAGGTATCTTGCTGTTGGTACCGTGGGGCAACCAGAGCCTCCGCTAAAACGCGAGGTGCAATATCTCCAAAGCGCGTATGCTGCTCAACGGCGATGGCAGTTTGTATCGACTGACTGGCAAAACGAACCGGAAGACGCAATGATTCAACGGTGTTTACTGGAATACGGCGAACGTGTGGCCGTGGTCGAGTTTGATGTCGATACAAGCGCGTCGTCGGAGTCGAGTACGCTAGACGGTGAAACGAGCGGGACGAAAGATCTTCGCCACGATCTTATGGCGCAGTTGGCTGTGAGCGCTGCCATGCTGGCCAAGCGGGATCCATCTGGGAAGAAGATTACCATGCAAAGAAAGAAGACATACCGCGCAGCTGCGGCCAAGGAATTCGAGGCACAGTATCAGCGAATGCTGCAACAGGCAGTTGTTGAGCAAGAAGCTCTACTGGCGAAACAAAGAGAGCGCGAAACTGTGTTATTGCAGCAAGCGGTGTTGGTACCTTCCTCCGCGGATACCGATAGCGGAAATACTACCAAGCACGATGCAGACTCCGAGCTGTCTATCCAGCGGGTGGACTTTTTGAAGCATGAAGATGCCTACAAAGATCTCCAAGAAAACCATCAAGCACTGAAGGACCAACGCAAACAAGAGGAAGCTCATCTGGTTGCGATTCAAGACGCGATGCGCGATCTCGACTACGAGATGAAGCAGATCCAGGCAGAAGAGACCCAACGACAAGAAGACCCGATAGTGCTAGCTACTCTACGCGAGCTTGTGGTGAAGAACGAAACTCTGAAGCAGCAAAAATCGGCATTCAAGGTACAGTGTAAAACTGACCTGGAGACGCTTCAGCGACGACTGAAGCAGTTGCGAGTGAGCTCTGCTGCAAGTGACGTAAAGGATCCAGAGGTGTCACGTCTTCTGGAGATTGAGCAAATGCATGCTCACGTTTCAGCCAAGCACACGCAACTCAAGTCGGCTTTGGCCCATACAACACGTGAGGTGCATCGACGCCGCAAAGATATTGACGACGTTCCTACGCGAATCGAGTTGCTTCAGTACGAAAAACGTTTCCAAGAGCTTTATGATGAGGTCGCACTCACATTGGATGAGACTCGAAAGTATTACTGCGTGTACAACACCCTCAAGGCCACCCACGAGTTTCTTGAAAAGGAGATCTCTTTGTTGAACAGCATTCACGACAATTTCGATGTGGCGATGGGTTCGAAGGCTGCAACGACCGCTTTCTTCACGCAAATCGACGCAATCATCCGTAACGTGGAGACCAGTGTTACCAAGCAACAAGTTTTACGGCAGGAACACCATGCGCGCGTAGAGACGCTCGATAGCAAATACCAGTTGCTGCTCGAGCAAGAGCGTTTGTATGTGAACGCAATCCGCGAGTTCCAAAAAGAATGCGAAAAGCACGAACGTCTGAACACGCGAATCCAGCAACGGACGCAGCTGCAGCTCCAACAACGAACAGTCCAGCCAATCGTTGCGCCGGATGATGTAGTCATCTAAATTAGCTCGTACGGAGTAATGTATGTCGTGTGGCACTAATTCTCGCCGTCTTTTCTAGCATCTCAACTCGCTATTATAATGGCGGCGCCATCTTCGTCAACACGCACCACGCTCTCGCAAGGAGCATCGCTCGTAGCTTGCATTGCGGTTGCAGACGCACTGCTGCGGCCAGATACAAACGCTACTCAGCTCTGTACCAAGGCATCGCTTGGCACAATCGTTGTCAATGCGCATCGCACCGCATCACAACAACATCATCTAGCGGAGACAGATCCGCGTCGAGTGCTCAGGGAACTACAACGCTCCTCGAGTGAAACGCATAATCTTCAGTTCGCAGATCGTTCGTGGGATTTCGATGGAGTTATGGCCTCGACACTGCCCATCGAGTTGCAAGAGCTTGAGGAGCGCGCACGAGGGGAGCTCCGGAGGAGTATTTGCGTCTTGCTTACTGTCAAAGATGTGGAGGGATCTCGACATGATGCGGCAATTCTCTGGCTACATGTGGAAGGGAGAGATGAGGGCGCCGTAAAGCCCGTGTATCTACTCTATGTTGTACCAGGTCGTGTCAAGATTGTCAAGAGTCTGAGTGAACTTTTGAAGAAGGTATACGAGGAAATCCCACGTCTTCAGAACTCTGCGACAGTGTCATATCGCGTTTGGGCTCTCCTCCCATTCACAAGTAATCAGCCTATGGGCTCAGCCAGTGCAATCCTTGAGGGAAAACAACTTAGACTGTCCCCCGTATCGAGGCCGGAGGAAGAGAAGCCTTTCGCACTACCGACAGTGGTCGATTCAGGCGGAATAGAGTGTGTGAAGCCAATTCAAGCGACCACCCAAGCGACAATATTCGCGTTCTCTGGATTAGCTACTGACAAGTTTTGTGGTGGTCAATCGACGAAAACTCAATCGGTGAAGGATGATGCAGTGATATGCCCTGCCTCACCGCAGCAACTAGCCGAAGAGTCGATTCAAAAGTCTCGGACGATCGATTCTAAAGCCACCTATAGCAGTAACGAAGATCAAGCAACAGTCCGAAGGAAGCAGCCGGTTATACGACCAGTTCTCAAGACTGAACAACTGGATTCAATTTTCCAGTTTACTCAGAGGCCATTGCAGCGAACGTGCGAGAGCAACGTCAAAAGAGAATCCATAGGAGTCTCCGATGCATCGGCTCATAATCTGGATGTAAGCCCACAGGGCGGAGGAGTACAAGATGCAACAGAACACCGAATTCAGCTGAAGAAGAGGTCAGCGCGAGATCAGTATCGATCCAAGCTTGGTACCCGTGTTTGGTGGGAGCTGGAGTACCTAGCCACCAAGATCCTGGAAAGAGCGGACGTCGTTGAGTACTCTTCCAATCTGCTCGACTGCAATACTGGTAAGGAGGCGCACCAGAGTGAAGCATCCCGACCTACACCGCAGAGTACAAGGCCACCACCGACAAATTGCAAACCTCGACAAGCCTATAAGCCGATTGTCGAGGGAGTCAGACAGATGCGAAATGAGGTAATAGCAGAAGACGCGGTTCAAAGTGACGACTTACTTGTACACAAGGCCACAGCTCAAGAAAAACGAGCGGACAAAGTCGAACAGTGCTCCGCAGGAGATATTCAAGACAACCAAACAGCTACTGATTTTTTCAGCTATGCAATAGCTCGAATGGAGGAGCAGCAAGCATCAAGACTGCACGAACCGATTGTGCGACATTCAGTTGTATTTGAGACTCCGCCATTTGTGCTCAAATCGAAACGGATGAATTCCGATGTAATGTCGCCTAAGAAGAGCAATTCATCACAAACTCGAAAAGACCTTCTCGATTCAGATGAATACGATGAGATCCTCACAGCAACTACATGCATCGAAGCGAAGTGCAAAACGTTGGTGCCAAATCCTTCTCCAAACAATCAAGATGGGGAGCAGATTACTGCGCACCTGCCATTCAATAGCCAAGTCCCAGTTCGAGCTCGCCCCCTAGTCGTAGCATATGCACAGGACGATGTTCAGCTGACAGAATCATGTCCGTCTCCTCAAGGAAAAGAAGGCATGCGAATCGGTGCATTGAGCAGAGCAAATCCAGTGCATCGAGAAGCTACCACGACGTTTGTTACAATTGAAATATCGGAAAATGGCCCAGACTATTCGAAGCAGCGCGCTCGGCAGGATAAATTGGCGGACTTGCGTCAAAAGAAGCTTCAACAGTTGCAAAAGGCTCGTGAGAACACATTGTTTGCAAAGAAGAAGACCAATCTCGGCGCCATAAATCTACAAGAGTCACTCGCACCCCCTACGACACAGATAAACGACCCGGTCGTGACATCCGCGGGCCCGAATCGCACAGCCAAGCCTTCCAACCGGCGACTTATTCAAAACGCAATTGAGTACACGCTGCTCGCTGGAGCATCACTCGAAAAAGAGCGAGAGACAGCTCTTCAGGCCATTGCTAACTGTCCATGCGACAACTTCATTGTGCTACTCAAGAGCGCAAAAGAGCTCAAATTTAGGGCAGTCTACGCCCACCATGTTGAGCGTGGTCAGGTGACTCGGCTGTTCACGTTGACGTCGTCGGCGCCACCTGTACTGACAGAAGACCTTATCAGCGTATACTTTCGCTACAACTCAGGTAAAAAGGAATTTTGCGCGGTTGATGCACGATCTTTCACCGTCAAGACGGATGGATGCGCACTCTTGGAACAGCTTGTATTTGCAAAGAAGAAGAAAACACAACTCAGTAGACTATTGTGAACGATTAACACTCCTACGACGGCGGAAAATGAGACTTGTTGTTTTGGTACTCAGAGGGTGGATGTGACTGAGCTCGAGGGCGGGATGGAGTTTCGGCAGTTTGAGGTGGACGTAAAGGCATCAAGGTCGGAATTGTGTGTCCAGCCGACGGTGAGATAACCATTGCAGTAGAGTTGATCGGTAACTGCGCGGACGGAATCAAGGATGCCGACGTTGATAACGAGGCTGATCGCATACGAATCGGTGGGAGGATCTTCGTGATTGGCTGCGAGTGAGAAGGAGACGAACGGGTTGTACTTTGCTGATAGGTCGGATGACCCGACGGAAGAAAGCCCCCAAGAGCCGAGGTCGTTGATGCCCCAACCGGTGAGATTCTTGTCACACCAGAACGAAACATAAGAGACTGGTTATACAGCCTTTGGTTCGATGGATGGAGTACGTAGCTTGCACGGTCTTGATTGTAGTAGCCGTCCACGGGAAACGCCATCCGAGCCTCAGGGGATCGGACAGTGTTTGGTGTCAAAACCGTGGCCTCACTCTGGCCCTCTTGTGGAACCAGGATGCTCGCCGCGAGGAGCTCGGAATTGGTGTAGCGTGCAGTAGGATGCTGCTGAGGAAAGCTGACGCGCGGAGATGACCGAAGATACGATAAATCTTGGCTTGGGTGTGAGTCTGAGAGACCATGGAGGCGTAGCGGTGGTGGGCGGTGTGCTGAGAGCGGTCGAGAGTTGATTTGGCCATCACGCCAAGCAGCGCGTTGCTGGCGCTCATAGTAAAGCGTTTCTAGCTCTGGGTGGGGACGAGCAACGCGGGGTGACGGCGTGAAGTCGGCAGAAGGGAACTGGGCCAGAGGCATCGGTCGAGAGTCGGCATCTCCGGGTTGCTGTGTTGACCACACAACCTTCTCACGAGCGGTATGCATGTAAGTGGGGTCTTCGTGGACCGGAGACTCTGCGCGTTCGCGAGATTCCTTGCCATCATCGCTTCTTTGGTCACGACGTCGACGAGTGAACTTCTTGGCGTCAAACTTCCG
The DNA here is from genome assembly GCA_020085045.1 of Pythium oligandrum. Lineage (NCBI taxonomy): Eukaryota > Oomycota > Peronosporomycetes > Pythiales > Pythiaceae > Pythium > Pythium oligandrum. The sequence continues at coordinate 558,225 of JAHRIK010000001.1, read as the reverse complement.
TTGGTGCTGATTTTGCTTGGACCGGTGCTCCTCACACAAGTTATGTGCCTGTCCGTTGCGCTTGAGTGCACGCTCGTTCTCGCACTTGCGCGACTGATACAAACATTTACCGCGGAATGGACGCGCACCGGTTGCGAGCAGTATCTTGTCGTCCATCGCGTGAACTGGCTTGGTAGATGGCGATGATGTTTTCTTCGTTGGTGCGTCCAATCCCGCATTGGCCACTTCATCCCGTTTTCGTTGCGTGCTGCGGTTTCGCTGGCGACGAGCAGCATACTCGTCGTCTTCCGTCTCCGATGATGAGCTGGACGACGCAGCGGCGGATGGACGCTTGCGCTTCATACGCTTCTGTGACTGTGTCGACTGGATGGCGTTGCTGGTGGTGACACCCTCTTGGGTGGACGTCTCGGCGTTGGAGGTCTTGTGGCTTGTCGGCTTCATGCTGGTCATGAAGACGATTCTGAAGTGATGCTCAGTCTGAGATGCTACGCGTCTGAGATGCTCAATTCAATGTACACCACCGTAAGGAGATCCGCACACGCACACACACGCACACACACGCACACGCACACACACTGGGGCGCGCGCACACACACACAGATCCAGTCACTCCCGCACACGCACTCACGAGCGTGCCTGTACACAGCCAAGACCCTGCACGCTCGAGCAATTTATGTTGTGTAGGCGCACACTGCCGTGCGTCCTGTCCCCGTCCGATCATCGTCCGTTGCGCCTCATTGAGGGCACCGGTAATAGCAGGGATGGCGACCCTATAAATTTATACTCATTTCTTAAGGTAGCTGTAGGTTCGCTGTGTGAGCCTGGTCAGAACACCATGACAATACTTTCCATACCGGTAACATTCGGTTTAGAATGTCACTAGAGCTGATGGTGACAACGTTTAGCCGCAGAATATAAGGCCACAGCGACAATGACTTCCCTGTACTCACTTTCGACTAGGTGCTGCTACTTGACGTCAAGCGGCTGTGTCGTGTGCGGTCTCAAATGCATCGATATTGGTACTCAGTCGTTAAATGGGGGATAGTTATGCCACGTGCTGAAAAGCACCTGTTGTGATTTGTCCACAGTGATTAAGTTCGCGGTCCAGCATCGGTGCGTATGTAACCAAATTTTATGGCTAATCTCTATGAATTTATGGCGAATCGCCATCCCTGGTGACAGGGAAGAACCTGAGTTGGCCCGTCGTTGCGCAGGGTTAGGTCCACGAAAACACGGTTGTCCAATCAAGCTGTGTTGGTTTATCTCTAGCCGCGTCTGACTTTGTACACACGACAGGATCGGCGTAGAACCAGGCCGTCGGGTTGTGAGTTCATCAACGGCAAGTTGGGTGAGGAGGACCAGCAGTTGAAGTGAGGCGTCTTGGCTCTTCTGTAGAATACAGATCCTGTCCCCTCAATTGTGGGTACGGCACCTGCGAGGCGGGCTACTGTACAACGGCCATCGCACGTGCTGTGTGTGTGTGCTCATGAGCGCTCAAGCATAACGTAGAAAATTGCTCTTCATTGAATACTGAGACTACAGTAATCCTTTCTCCAAGTTTCCTTCGCAGGAAGGACAGTTGCCGTCCATTTCCCGCGAGAACTGTACGTACAGCCTTGCTTCTCGATTTATGTATGTATCTCGGTGCAAACAGAAAAGAACAGGTCCCACCTTTGGATATCGTCCAGCTGTGCTCCATGCCTCAAAAAAATCCAGCTTCCTCGTCTATTAGAGCTACAGTACTATAGGGGAGTCCAGCGCTAAGCAATACGACCCTATAGCACAGCCTAGATGACTGACATCACAATCACAAACGCAGAACGCAGAAGTGGCTTCGGCATGCTCGCACTCTTGTGAGAGGAAAGCATTCAGCATGACTAAGGGCCACAAGGATCGCCACAAAGTTATTGACAGATGTGGGTGGGATCCGGTCTTTGCAGACAGATGAGGTAGCATTTGACAGATGTGGGTGGTGTGAAACATCAAGATGCTAATCTCAATTTCACATCCATCATGTTGTAAATTTTAGTTTGAGGGAGTTTAGAAGAGCGGTGAAGTATTCAAGCTTTTTGAAGAGTTCGAGCGGGACTTGTGCAGTTTGCGTGCACGTATGCGTGGATGCTCTTAAAATCAGCCAACTGAGCTGAGGCTGGAAGATAAGAGTTTGGACATCGATTGCGATATGCACAAAAGACTGAGCTGCACCGATAATTGGCATTGCTTCCACCTCTATAGCTTCGGTGTACAACTGCTCTCTTGTGTTTTGCGCCAGCGCAAAGTCATGGGCGAAGCGTAGGGCATCGGCTCTCGTGGTGAACATCATCCCAACTCGCAGAGTGCACGATTGACAGATGTTAGTCTCGGCGCTTTTATCTGGTTGATGTCGATCCACGCAAGCTCAGGAGTGGCTCATTCAGACAGATCCGCAAAGCGTATGTTTCCTACTTCGAAGTATTTCCTAAATTTTGACATCTGCATTCGCTTAGCATGGCTTCACCACCCACATCACCCACATCTGTCAAATGCTTCCTCATCTGTCTGAAAAGACCGGATCCCACCCACATCTGTCAATAACTCGATCGCCACGTGCTTACTTGGTTCCGCCACATGCCGAAGCAATATCGACGAAACTTGAAGTCTTTGAACTGTTTCTGCAGCGTCTGGATGGTCATTCTCACGTCATGCGGCGAACACACACACTTGTAAAGAGACATGGAAAGGCGCGCGATCTGATTGATGCGTGCATAAAAGTCGAGCTATTCCCCATACAGCGTTGAGCCCCGAAATGCCATCACCCAACTCAGACGTGGTGCATGTACGTACAGTTGTTTGTTTCCCTACGACGATAAGTCCTTCCTTAGCAAGCAGTGCGCAAACTTCAAGTGCTTCCCGTGGCTTGTCTTTACGAGATCACCCCCCTTCCAGAGTGATCAGCCTGAGTCAGGCAAGGGGAGGTAGATCAGACAATCTGAGCTTCCTCCGAGATGTGGGAAAGCAAGAAGGAAGAGGGACAACACTCATGCTGCTCGTCTGCGCTTTGGCACACTCCTGGATCAGATGAAGTGTTGCATGTGGTCTGGATGTTGTGGCTGTCATTCATCTTCACCCGACCTAGCGAACACTGAGAATGAGCAACCTGAGGAGCCGCTCCTTTGAGGACGAGCGTCGTTCCACCTCTGCATCTGTGCGTACACTTGTGTTTGTCTTATTCACGGATCGCTGAAAGATTTTGCGAATCTTTTTGTCTTTGGATGCTATATACGTCTTCCAAAATGGTGACTTCAGGAGGCGTCGTTGCCTAAGACCGGAGCCAAAGCCTTCGAAGCCTCGACCATTTCACGATTGCCAAAGGTTCATCTGCAAACTTGCAAGCTGCTCCAGTAGTGCTCATGCAGTCGGCTCGAGCGCCGAAGGTGCATCTGCTACAGCACCATACACGCATCATCTGGATTCTCTGTATTCTGTTGTCTTCAACCGTTTGTTCGACGGACGCCGAGAACGAGACTCCATCGCCAACCCTTTCGGGTTGCCAGACATGCGCTTCAACCAGGGATTGTTCGCATGCATATCTCGATGGGCCTGGTCAGTTCTGCGGCAATTGGCTTGATCAAAGTAACCAGCGTCAACAGTGTTGCTGCCCACATGACGCCACATGTAAGGTTTCTAATTATGCCTGCAAGTGCTCGCGTCCTATTTCAGTGTCGGTGTCAACCCCGGGATGGATCGGCATAGCATTTGGTGCAATGGTTTTCCTTTCCATTTGTGGTACTTTTTGCTGGTGCTGCCATCGCACGATCAAGGGAGTGAACTGCCCTCCTCCTGTCCCAACGGCCGCTCCAGTCGGGAAAGGTGCTGTACCAGGATCAAACGTTATCCCTTTGGCATACCCAGCTGCTGCTCCTGTTCCAGGTTACCCGGCACAACAGGGCTACCCGATGCCACCAGGTTACGCTGCGGTCCCAGTCTACGCGACAGCTCCAGTTTACGCGGCGGCTCCTCCTGTGTACGATTACGGTCATGGATATGGGAACAGAGGCTACACTTCCGGCGGCTTTGGGGCTGGATTGAGTACAGTTGCGGGCCTGGCGACAGGTATGATCCTAACGAACGCGATGATGGATGGATTCGATCGTGGCGGTCACCATGACCACGGATACGACGGCGGCGGTGGATATGATGGTAGCTACGATGGTGGAGGTGACTTTGGAGGAGATGGTGGTGGAGGTGACTTTGGAGGAGATTTTTGACTTAATACACTTCTATCAATTCGAAAATGCGCAAGGACAAGAAGCATCAGCTCGAAAAGCTAGATTCATTTATTCTTGAAATATGTGCTTATAGCAGAACCTCGTGAGGCAGCTCTTTACCTTCGATACCTGCAAGCAGATTCTGAACCGCAATATCAGCCATAGCCTGACGCGTCTTCACAGTAGCCGACCCAACGTGAGGCAGAATCACGCAATTTGGCAGTGTGAACAACGCATGATCCGTCGGAAGTGGCTCCGGTGCGGTCACATCCAACCCAGCAGCCGCAATCTGCTTCGTCTTCAACGCTTGGTACAACGCGTCCTGGTCTACCACCTCACCACGACTCGTGTTGATAAAAACAGCACCGTCCTTCATCTGGGCGAAACGACGTGCGTTCATACTTGCTCGTGTCGACTCGTTCAACGGTATGTGTACGCTCACAATATCGCTTTGCGCAAGCAGAGTATCGAGATCGACGTACTCCACGTCACCTCCGAGCGCCGCGACATGCTCGGGTTTCTCATTCGGACCACTGTAGATGATCTTGCAATTGAATCCGAACTTCATCATCCGTGCATACGTCATGCCGATGCGACCGAGGCCGATGATACCAACGGTGCACCCCGTGACATCAGTGCCGCAGTACTGAAATGGCTGCCACACTCCCCATTCGCCATTCCTGGCACTGTCAACACACTCGACGAGACGGCGCTTTGCCGCGAAGGTGAGTGCTACTCCTGTCTCCGCGGTGGATACGTCAAGGACTCCAGGGGTGTGTCCGACACGAATACCACGAGCCTCACACGCGGCAATGTCGATATGGTTATAGCCCACCGACATGGTCGATACAACACGGAGAGACGGCCCTGCTGCGTCAAGCAGCTCGTCATCAATTCGATCTGTCAAAAGACAAAAGAGGGCGGAACATCCTTTCACTTGTCGCAAGATTTCATCCCGTGGGATCGCTTGATCTTCGCTGTCGAAGCACTGGATGTTCACAGGGATGCTAGACGAAGATGACTTCAGCAAATGACGAAATCGATCTGGAGAGAGTAACCACAGATATAACGAGTGACAGCGAGCGAAGGGACTTGATGGCCTACAGACTTACCCAGCGCGTACGGCACACGGCGCGAAAAGAACACTTTGGTGCTCATGTTCGAGGCAGCAGTTTCGGAAATGGAAGGGAGTCTATTTGTGATCAAAGGCCAGACCAGCCTAATTCGCTGCATTCAACGGTTAACTTAGGGGAGACTCTACTGTACATTCATTTCCGCACCCAGGGCTGGTGTTGCTGCTGATGGTGCTGTGCTTCTCGCAAAGCAGTGGCAAGCGCGGCGTCAAAACCGTAGTTCGCTCGATCAGATGAAAGGTGTGCTTGTACTTGCGGCTCATTGACCAGTTGAGTTGTGCTCTTCAGCACTTGGAAGCTTCGTGGCGAGCAAGATGAGCCGGCCTTCATTGCAATCTTGGTTGTGGTCGCGTCGACCAGGTTGGATTGGTGGCGCTGGTTCTGCACCTTGTGGAGCTTGCTTTGCATGTGTACTCGGAGGACGGTAGCGAGTAGGTCGGAATCAACACGGGGACGCTTCACACCAATCCGAGCACCGGATGTGTTGCTTTGTAGCGACAGAGGCATGGCGCACTGATGCTTCTTAGCAAGAGCGTGAGTTGCTGTGATCGTGGAACGCATCTTGCTGATAGCCGTGTCTAGGCAAAACGAGAAATGATGGCGGCAGAGCACCAAGATCCGCAGCGAAAATGTCGTTCTGTCGAAGTGTACGTGCGCTCGGATGCCCCTTCGTCCATCTCCACTCCCACGCGAATGTTTTCATACAGACACAGTATGTATCGCGTGATGGCGTCACTCATGTCGCCATCCGTCTCCTGAAACGCGCGGAAGCCTCGCCACGTCAGGTGTCGTACGACAGGTCGGCGCGATCAAGAGGGTTGCACTTGTGCAGCTGCCAAATCGCACGAAACAATTTCCCTTCGTAATGCGTTATTGACAGACACTGTAAATGAATCAAAGAAACCTGTAATAAGACATATTTTGGCTCTATATCGCTGTTGAAGATGCCATCGTTACTCGTAGATATTGGATCACCAAGCGTTGGCACGCCATGGGTACGAGACGGTCCCATCACTTCGTGACTGCACTGCCCCTGTCTAGGATCGACCGATTGTTCACCAGCAAACAGACCCAGACAGTCAGTTCCATACACTCGCTTCTGACTCTGACTCTTCCTCCACTTCGAAGTGACTGGGAACTGACTGCCGAGATGGACGGGACCGTGGAAAAAAAGGTGGAATCTGGGCTGGGGCCACCGAGTGTTCCACAGTGACATGTGGGACGTGCCAGATCAGTTCGGATGCTGCTCTCGGGAGGGGCGGCGTGCGGGTTCGAAGCGGGACCAGTCGACTGATCAAGTTCATCCGAGTTGACAGCGAGAGAAGCGTAATGGCGGCGACGCAGATGAAGCTCGAGTTCAACACCAAGGAGCGCGTGCTGCTCGGCATGACGCTCTTGCTGGTGCCCATCCTCTTCAGCCAAATCTACGGCGTGGCCGTGATGCGCGCTGAAGAACCGTTGTTCCAGACGAATCCCGAGATGCCACAGGTCGCAGACCTCGGTATCGGTGTTGGCATCGCCTTCGTGATCGTGGCGCTACGATATGTTCTGTCCAAGGCATTCATGCCAATAGGCCGACGCGTTCTTTCGCCGCCCAAGCGCACCAGTGAAGATCGCGTCGAACGTTTTGCTACAGTCCTCTTCAAATTCTTGTGAGTTGAGCACTAGTTGGATTTCAAGTGCAGTTCATTAGTTGACGTTTGTGTATGATTTGCGACAGATACTTCATCTTGATCACAGCTGCTGGTGTATACGTGATGAAGGATGAAACGTGGTTTCCGGAGGTGCTCGGTGGCAGCGGATCCGTCAAGAATGCGTTTACGAATCTGAAGACTCCACCATCTCTTCAGCTGAAGGCCTACTTTCTCGTACAATTCGGATATCACTTCCACAGCCTTGTTTACATGCTTCTTTTGACGCCGATCCGCAACGACTTCCTGGAAATGCTGTTGCATCACGTAGCTACGATCATTCTTATTGGTGGATCCTACCTCGCGAACTACACGGCAATCGGAGCTCTTGTGGCGTACATTCACGACATTGGTGATGTGACTGGATGTAAGTCACTTATGCGGATTTTGGGGGGTCTCAAACTAACTTTCTGTACGACGCCTCAGATGCCATCAAGTCGGTCGTTGACACTGGCAACACTCCGTTAGTTGTGGTGATGTACTTCGTGCTGCTGGCTTCGTGGGGCTGGTCTCGTCTTTACGTGTACCCAGTGCACCTGATCTACCACGCAACCGTTACCTTGCCGGAGGCGAATCCAGACGTGTCGATGGTGTATTTGCGTCCAACGAACATCATGCTCTGCATGCTTCAGTTCTTGCACGTCTACTGGTACTCTCTTTTTCTCCTCATGGGCTACATGCTTGTCAAGAGCGGTAAGCACGAAGACATTCAGCAGAAATGCGAGGATGACAAGAAGAAACAATGAGCACGTAGGATACGGTTTTATGTTTTTAGATATGGTGAATACCGCTTCCAAGTTGATGTTCCATAGAACGTGTGCTAGGTGTGGTCCACATTCCGCGTCATTGTTTGTCAGCCACTCTGTTGGATGGACTGGTGAAGAGGCAATCAGCATGTTGAGCCTCTCGCGCCGCGGCGTTCGGCGCTCGCCAGCACTACTGAATCAGTACCTGACAATCCCTTTAGCGACTCGATGTCTGCAAGGATGTCCACCTCAATCTTTGCGTGCAGTTGGTGCCTGCAGTCTTTCGACTACTGCGCCGAACGATCATTACGATGTGGTGGTGGTTGGAGGTGGACATGCAGGCTGTGAAGCCGCCGCTGCTGCTGCGCGTGCTGGCGCTCGAACCGCCCTCGTGACCCAGAAGCTCTCAACCATCGGTGAAATGTCATGCAATGTAAGCTGCTTCATTATTCTTTTGATTTGACCCGCTTGTTCACTTTGACATTCGCCCGCCATAGCCGTCGATTGGAGGAGTTGGCAAAGGCACCTTGGTTCGTGAAGTAGACGCCTTGGATGGTCTCATGGGGAAGGTCGCCGATCAGGCAGGTATTCAGTTCCGAATGCTCAACTCAGCCAAAGGCCCAGCAGTTCGTGGACCAAGAGCTCAAATGGATCGTGACATCTACCAACATACAATGCAACAAACACTGCGGGGCATCCCGAATCTCACACTCGAAGAAGAAGGTGTCGAAGACGTGTTGCTCTGTCCAATTCAGAACCATATTGAAGGAATCGTCACAGCATCTGGTCGAACAATTCGATGCTCTAAAGTAGTGATCACCACAGGGACATTCCTACGCGGAATGATCTATCTCGGTCGAGACATTCGCTTCCCAGCCGGCCGTCACATGCGGGATTGCAACGGCCTCGAGTCACCATCAATTGGTCTTGCGAAGACACTCGAACGCCTCGAATTTCCGTTGGGCCGACTCAAAACAGGAACACCGCCTCGTTTGGATGGCTCGACGATCAATTACGAAGGCCTCGAGATCCAGCCAAGTGACGATCCGCCGATGCCTTTCTCATTTTTGCACGAGAACCAGAAGGTGCCTCTGTATGATCGCCAAGTGGTGTGCCACGCTACGTATACGAACGAAGCAAGTCACCACATTGTCCGTGAGAATATGCATCTTCTACCCGAGTACATTGGCGGCGGTGGGCTCGGCGTTGGTCCACGCTACTGCCCATCAATTGATGCCAAGGTTCTTCGGTTCGCCGACCGAACACGTCACCAAATCTGGCTGGAACCGGAAGGCTTGAACACTTCGATCGTGTACCCGAATGGTATTAGCACCGCGCTTCCAGAAGATATCCAAGTCCAGCTTCTCCGTACAATCCAGGGTCTCGAAAAGGTTGAGCTTGTTCGTCCTGGATATGCTGTTGAGTACGACTTTATTGATCCTCGGTCACTTCATCCCACGCTGGAGACCAAGAAGATAGCAGGTCTGTATCTTGCTGGACAGATCAATGGAACCACGGGGTATGAAGAAGCAGCGGCACAGGGCATCATGGCCGGAATGAATGCAGGCCTCTCTACCCAAGGTCGTGCCCCATTCATCCTGGATCGTGCTGACGCATTCATCGGAGTTCTAATTGATGATCTGATCTCTCTTGGCACCAACGAGCCATACCGCATGTTTACTTCCCGCTCCGAGTATCGCCTATTGCTTCGCCAGGACAACGCAGATCTACGATTGACGCGACGCGCGTTCGATCACGGCGCTGGTGTTGGAGATGAACGCATGACACGCCTTGACCGCAAGGAGCGAGCCATGAACAAAGCGCGAGGTGCTTTAGAGAAGTTTGTGTGTGATCCGCACCAGTGGAATCGGTACGGGATCAAGGTCGGTTTGGATGGCGTGAAGCGTTCTGCAGCTCAGATTCTCTCGTTTGCCTATGTTACTCCGCAAGATATCGAGAGAATCTGGAAAAACGAGAACTACGAAGACGCAGATACGTTGCCGGATGAAGTCAAAGACTTGATGAAGATCGAGTGTTTGTATGCAACTCAATTACGCCTTCAAAAGCAAGAGATCGACGCATTCCGCAAGAAGCAGCATGTATCAATCCCGGATTGGATCGACTACCAGTCCCTGCCCATGATTTCAAATGAGGAGAAAGAAAAGCTGCAAGCCGCAAGACCAATTACCATCCATGCAGCAAGTCGCATTGCCGGAATCCGTTCGGCGACACTTTTGCTCCTGTACCAGTATGCAATGCGCAAGGAGTATGACCCAAACTACAAGGGCAAGAAGCAGGTGCAGAAGGAGTTGAAGCAGCAAGCCGAGAGCACCATGTGAGATGGAGAGGACTCCGTTAGGAAAGACTCAGTATGTAATCATAGGCGACGAAGAATAAAGTCGGTTCGTTGCACGGTATGTAGCCATGGTGAGGGCGGAAGGACGCGTGAATCGTGACGCAAGAAACAGTAACGGGTGAATGCGTTGGGTCCCGTATGTATGGCTCTATACGGTACAATATCTGCACCTAGTGGACTGGGCAATGGGTGCTCGAATGATCTCATTCCGACATTGCGAGCCTAACTGGAAACGGCTCTCAGCTTCTCGAGTGAAATGGGTCTAACTGGAACGATGTGCGTCTAATCTGCGAAACGACATCTCGCTATTCGCTTTCGTGCGTTCTCTGCACGTTGGTTGGTGGCTCCAGGTCAGGGCTAGGGCCGCCTCTCACCTTGATTGGTGACACGAGCGGATCAGTATGGACAGACAGCCGGTCCCACTGGCTTCTGGCAGTAGTCCTCCCGCGCCCACCACTTGTGGGCATTCGCCAAATCGACGAGACAACCGGCGCACCCACCCACCGCACTGCAGTCATCGCCGTGAGCCAACGTCCCGCCGGAGCACACCGATATTCGCCCCACATCGAGGGCAACGTGGCGCGCGTGAGAATCAGAAGTTGTCATGGCCTACGGAAACATCGCCGTGCGGGATGGCTTCTCCAAGTCGGCGCTCAATCCCGTTAACATGCAGCGCACCGGCGAGCGACACACACATGGAAATGTGCCGTCCGAGCGTGTGCTCGAAAAAGTGCGTGATGCCGCGCAGGATCTCGTCGAGCTGTCGACTGTCAAGTCGGGATGGCGCACTGTGTCGGAGAAGGACCACGTGACGCTCTACGAACTCAATGGCAAGGCTTTGCCAAAGTCTACCCGGGTCGCCTCGTCATTTGGTGGAAGCAACGGCAGCTCCAGCGATTACTACTTGGTCAAAGCCGTCACGACAGTGAACATTGACGTGGATGGCTTGCTCACGATGCTAGACACGCGAACCACGGAGCAGTACACGCGCTGTATGAAGCAGGTCTTCGGGAAGCACTTTGCGGATGGTGTCGTTGTGGACAAATTGACGTGTCTGACGCCCCAACCACATCACCAACAGCAAACGTTCTCAGAAGACGACGTGTATGCTGTGAATTGGCTTTCATTGCGTCCGGCCAGCACTTCCGAAAACATGCGAGACTTCACTATGGTTTGCTACCAAGATGCGTTCAAGCGCGATACTTCGGGACGAATTGGAAGACTCGGCAGGTCCGCGCTTCGATACTTGGGAAGCTCTCTCACTGACGAGACGCAACACACCGATAACCTTATCGGTGTCCATGTGCTTTCGTCATTCAACTTCAAGGACATCCCCGAACAGCCCAAGACAAAAATGACGAATCGTCATCATTTCCGAAACTCAGGCTTCGTCATCGAGGAGACTGACGTTCCTGGCCACTTCCGACTGTCGTTTTTTCTCTCTCTGGTACCAATGAGCGCCACCCAGCGCCATCCTCGCCGTTACGAAAAGTGGTTGCAGCTTCTTGCAATTGGTGTCGGTGACCTTGCCAAGCAGTTAAAGCCGAGCGGTCCTATCAGTCACAGCACCAAAGCCACGTGGCAGGATAGTGATCACTGTCGCTTGTGCTTAAAGTCTTTCCACACGTTTCGGCGATGTCACCACTGCCGTTTCTGTGGTGAGGCTGTATGTGGCAAATGTTCTGGCTTCGTGAATCTGGCGCGTTTGGAAGACATGCACGGAGGGAAATCCAGCTCGTCTGGTGGTCAAATGAAGGAGACTCGCGGGTGTACGCGCTGCATCCAAGATCTTCGTGACAACCTAATTTCGATGAACGACCGCATCTCTGGCCAGAGCGGTGGAAGTGACAGTCGCGACTCACACAACTCTTCTCAGATGGGCTCGTCGCAGTTTCGCGGTCGTGACGATGATGCAGCCTCGGTTGACAGCCACGCTTCAACCTTGGCAAGGTCTTATGTTAACCCTTCGGCCAAAGCTCAATCTGGTCGTGATGAAGACGCGGCATCAGTTAGCAGCCATGCGTCAACTACGTTGGAGAGGTCTTACGTCAACCCGGCATCGAAAGCGCATTTACGTGACGAGGATGCAAGCTCACTGGGCGGTTCGGATCGCCCAAGCACGCTTAGTTCAGTGTCAAACGGCCCAAGCGCCAAACCAGGGATGCAGAGAAATCCTTACGCGACCTTCGAAAGTGACAATCAAGCCCAAACTTCATCCTCTCAGCGACGAGATCCTCGCTTGAAACTATCGATGTCGACTGCAAGCAGCTCGTACGAGGACCAGCAAATCGCGCGTGGCTCCTCGTCAAGTCATGGCACGAACGGAACACGGCAGCTTGACTCAAGCTTCAACGGCGGCCGAAGTGAGTACGATGATCACGGCTATTCATTCCAGAGCGATTACTCGGTTGACACCGACATCATGGCGCTTGCCGGGCTGTCTGTGGTCAGCAAAGTTGAGGAAGAAGGTGACTTCGATAATGTTTCTCAGTCACGTCATCACTCTAATGCGCGATCTCACCAAGCAGCGACCGCAGTTGCAGGGCCATCATCTCGACCGCCTGCTCAGTTTAACTTCTCTTTCATGAGTGGTGCTGACAGCTCAGAAGGCCAGGATGACCGTGAGATCCATCACAATAACCAGCCTCGACATTACTATGAAGGACCATCGCGTGTGCGTATGGATAGCGAAGTACCAATGCTTTCGCGTATGGGTAGTGAAGCATCGATTCACTCGCGCGTTGACAGGGACAGCGAAATTCCTCTCCGCTCGCGAATGGATAGTGAGATCCCATTTCGCTCGCGAATGGGCAGTGAAGCCCCTCTTCGGTCACGAATGGATAGTGAAGCTCCGCGGATGGGAAGTGAGGATTCGACTGCGTCGTCGGTGTATGCGAGATACTACCAAATGGACCAGGAGCCGTTGTCACGCCCGACAGGAAATGTGTTCCAGCATGGCGTAGCGCGAGGTCCAGCTCATGGTACGACACGGCAATTACACCATTCAGCGTCGTCCAGCTCGGTTCTCTCGTCAGGTGAGTCGTTCTACGAGATGCGCAGGCCCCCGCCACAAAGCAACAACGCTCAGAACGATATGATCCTGCTTGCGCCACCTGCACCCAAGGCTCCTGAGTTTGTGGTTTTTGGTGAGGCACGACGTGGGTCAATCGGTGGCCGGCCTAACGAGGGCAGCGATATGATTCCATTGAAGTTCTAAGCGTGCGTACGTATGAGAATGGTATTTTTTTGTTCGGCGATGATAGAGCGAGTAGTCTGATACTAGTATCCAATATGGCTGTGTGAAGTTTGAGCTTTTATGAAGAGACTCGTCAATCCACTTGGTTACTGAGGTCCTTGATCGGTATGTCTTTGCTGTGTGCTTCGTCCAAGTAGTCAATGACACAGTTCCTGTCGGCGTATTCCGTCGCGCAAATGTCGACTGGCGCTACCCGCGATGACACTGGACTTCTCTTCTTCTTGCTGTTGTCTCGCAGCTGCTTAACAAAACCTTGAAATTCTTCAACAGTATCAAATTCCTGACCCGCTAGTGCTTCGCTGGGATGTGTGAACTCCTCCCCGGCAACATAAAACGCAAAGCTGTTTGTCCGACTGGAATCACTCATGATGTGGTCTTCTTCTGGATCATCCTCTGGTTCATGCAAACGCACCCCCTCTGTACTAAGCACCACACGTCGCCTCATCATGTGCTTGTCGCACGCAACAAACAGTACATGACAAACAGCTTCTTCTGGAAGATGAGATACATAAACTGGAATGCATCCCGAAATGGCCGACTCTATGTCATGCAGTCGACGTCCATCCAGTTGGTTTGAGTCTACATCGTCAATAACTGGCGGAGAGTCGGTGGCGAGCTCATCATGCATAGGCTCATGCGCATCGTAATGTGGCTCTTCGCTTCGCGGGTCATCCACACCTCGCCATATCATCTGAAAGTAACCATGGATGACTTCGTCGTGTTTTGGCAGGTTGTAGCGGAGACGAAGGGGAAGATCGACTGTGTGAATATTCCCACTCAACGCTGATGAAAGGCGATCGCGGTTTGGTTCGAATCGAATGAAGTATTTTGAATGCGCAGCCGATGAACGTTGCTCCTCTTCCTGGTTGCTTGTGCTACATTGTAGAACTCCTTGAAGCTCACTGATCGCGGCCAACTCACGTTGGATTTTTTGAGCGCGTAGAAGCTTGAGTGCGATGTCACGTTGATCCGGCGTAATTGTGGTCGAGTTGTTCTTGCCTGAGCTAGGGTGTGTGTCGATGAGTAGCTCTGGGGGAACAAGATCAATGGGCAAGAGACCAAAGTCGTCCCGCTCATTGCATATATTGTCCGGGAAGTGCTTCCAAATGAAAGGAAGGAACTCGAGGTTTCCGGTGACACAAGCGCGATGGAGTAGCGTCCAGCTACACGAGTTACATGACGTCGTCTGAATCGCCCGAGGGTAAACCCGGAAAAGCAGTTCAAGCGCGATCTGTAGCTGTTGCACCTGCTGAGGAGATTGTATCTCCATGCTGACAGCGGTGTGTGCTGCGTCTTCGATGACATTTGCGAGCTCTGTCTCATCGGACACGCGAAGTGCTGCGAGTTCTTCTTTCAACCTCTTGGTGTCGCATTCTTGTACACAGTCAACGATTGTGCTGCCTCCGCTCCCCATAGTCCTTGTTTCCCTTGTCCTTGAGATTGGAATCTTCGAATGTGAATGAAAACTGTTCGACGAAAGAATACAATCTTTCCATCCTTTCGAAAAGTATGTGGCAACATTAAACCTGGAAGTGCAGAGTGAATGTGGTTCGTCAATTGGATAGAACAAGGGAGGAAGGCAGGATGGTTTTTCCATCCAAGTGGTCCCAACTCGGTGGAAGTGTATATGCGATCGATGAGCGGCAACATTATCGACTCACTGGCTACCTTTTCGTCGGCGATCGCGCTGATATCGACATGGAAACTGCCGTGGGTAGGCCAAAACCGCAACCTGAGACGTGGATGATGATTCAGCTCGGAAAGGCAATTACTACGACGAAGCCGGCTCGGAAACAGAAGTGTTTGTTGTTTTCAAGCATGATACAGCAGTGCTGCGTCGTGTGTCAGCATGCGAATTGTGCATGGACTCTGTGCTCTCGTTGTCTGACCGTGCGCAAATTGAGCTACATCGCCGTAAAGGTGACCAGATTCAGGCCCTCACAGCCTTTTGCAAGAACTGTGTCATGTGGTCGACAAATCTGGACGCATCCGAGGTGGGACGCGGGCTTTCCGTCTACCACGAGCGAAACTTTGAAGAGAGGATGCATTCACTGGGCCATCGCCTCAAGGGTTCCGACTACGTAAGTTCGCTCGTGGAAGACGGAAGCCCGTATCCTCGTCGTATTGAGATCTGCGTAAGCATAGAGTTCCCGCGCTGCGCTACAACATTCATACTGTTGGAAACGTGTGTGCAGCAAGCCATGAAGACCAAAATGACGCGTCCACCATCATAACATTGGCTTTCGGAGCATCCGTCATGACGATCATTGGCAACAAAGAAGGCACCAAAGTTCATCTCGCAGGCGTACGTACAGAAGATCATGAAGAACATGAGCCCAGTACCCCCGCCGACGGCGAGACGCTTCTTGATACCTGCTTGGGTCGCCTGTTTCAACATATCTTCATATTCTTCACAATGGATCAGGTTGAACATGTGAACCGTTCGGATGTTACCGAGGGACTCTTGAGCGATTGCCCCAGCCTTGCTGTAGGACTTGATGCCTGCCTGTGCGGCTCGAGATAGAACTCGTGTCGCAAGAAATGCTGCCAAGGACATGACGGGCAAGATGGCCATCTCCATGGCGCTTTTCGGTATCGTCGTCTCATTTGTAAAGGGCAGGAAGCTGGCGCTCATTTTGAAGAGGTTAAGTGCGTCGCCCAACTTGCGTCCGATGCCATCTTGAATCATCACAGACGAGTCCGCCATACGTGTTCACAACTGCATCGAGTCGTTGAGGTCGAACCATCCGATCTCTTTGTTGATGGTTGCACTCACGTACGCGCTTCGCGTGCGTTTCGCTCGACGTGACGCGGCCACAGACCAACACGCGGCTTGGAGGAAGCAACAGACGATTGTTGCCACGCCCAAGTACGTAAAGTTCAACGCCACCGTATTCACTTTGGACTGAAACTCGTGTGGCTCCATGACAGCAATAGCTTTCGGGTTGAAGGAATTGAGCAAGTCGCTAAAGAAACTAGGGTTTCTTTAGCGACTCTCAAGCTCAATTAATAGCGTCGTCATCTTTGTTTAGGGTTTAGGGTTTAGGGTTTAGGGTTTAGGGTTTAGGGTTTAGGGTTTAGGGTTTAGGGTTTAGGGTTTAGGGTTTAGGGTTTAGGGTTTAGGGTTTAGGGTTTAGGGTTTAGGGTTTAGGGTTTAGGGTTTAGGGTTTAGGGTTTAGGGTTTAGGGTTTAGGGTTTAGGGTTTAGGGTTTAGGTTTAGGTT